>OX578140.1:85842588-86232588 GCA_951213105.1 Amaurobius ferox | reverse complement strand
ATCTGACAAGGATACTTCATGTAGTATCTTTAATAATAATTTTCCAGCATTAGTAATGTAAGAATTATGCCCACTGGTAATGGTTCGAAAAGCAACAGGGGATTTATGAAACTTGGGTACTAAAACAATATATGGAATGTTATTACAACTATTTTTTAGATGGATTTGCTTATATTTGGCTGATATTCTATTGTATAAGATTTTAAGGTTAGTTTTATGTAAATTATAGATATGATTATTAAGTAAGTGTGACTGAAGGGTATTTTTATAATAATATTTACATATAATTGAGTAGTTTCCACTTGCCTTATCGACATATGTAATGACAAAATCCTTTTGTATTTCTTTAATATCATTTTTAATTGAATTAAGTTTATATGAATTATTAATTTTCTGATTATATATATAACGATTTAAGTATTGCTCTATTAAGACTCTCCAAGGTTTAAAGGCTTCTACAGGAGTAAGACTCCAACAAGTTATTTTTTTTTTCCACATCGCCAAATCAGCGATGAAGACTCTGCCGGCAAGCATTTTAAGGGTTGCCAGAGCAACAGAGCGAGAGCCGAGAAGAGCGAGAAGATAGAGATAGTTGGAAGGCAGAAAGCAAGGCGCATCCTGCGTCGTGAACATTTTAAAGAGTGAACCAGTGAATTAAATGTTTAAGTGTTGTTATGTTATGTGCTTTCGTCTAAATAAATGTGGTTTGTGTTAAATGCGGATGTTTAATTACAGTTGGCTTTTTGTCGAGTGTTCTATTCAAATATAATGCAATGGAAGTTGCGAGGTTAGTGTTCTAAAAAGAAATGGCGCACTAAAGAAGAACCTCGAAAGTTTACTGGCGTAGTCGGTAGGATAGGTTTATTACGGAAGTAATAATCGTTCCTGGAATGAAAAACGATTTGCATGTTTTTAGTGAATAGATGAAGATACGTCCGGTATCAAGTAATTAATGCACCAGCATTATAATACGAGTGGATACGATATTGATTTTTGAAAAATTATGTTGTTATAATATCATAACATATGTTGCTTATAATTTTCATGTCTATTGTACGATGAAGATACGTCCGGTATCAATTAATTAATGCACCAGCATTATAATACGAGTGGATACGATATTGATTTTTGAAAAATTATGTTGTTATAATATCATAACATATGTTGCTTATAAATTTCATGTCTATTGTACGATGAAGATACGTCCGGTATCAATTAATTAATGCACCAGCATTATAGTACGAGTGGATATGATACGTCAATTTTGAGTGTATTTGTTACAAAACAAGAAATTAGTACGTCAGTGCTATTGAATACGCCAGTGTTCACGATAAAGTGTTTTTCTGTTAATACTGTTATTTGATAATTGAATACGCCAGTGTTCACGATAAAGTGGTTTCCTGTTAATACTGTTATTTGATAATTGAATACGTCAGCGTTCATGATAAAGTGATTTTCTGTTAATTTAATTGATAATTGAATACGCCAGTGTTCACGATAAAGTGTTTTTCTGTTAATACTGTTATTTGATAATTGAATACGCCAGTGTTCACGATAAAGTGGTTTTCTGTTAATACTGTTATTTGATAATTGAATACGCCAGTGTTCATAATAAAGTTGTTTTCTGTTAATATTGTTATTTGATAATTGAATACGCCAGTGTTCATGATAAAGTAGTTTTCTGGTAATACTGTTTCTTTTAGTAAATTTAAACAATTTAGAGATAAATCAGTTAACTTCCCTCGTGATCAGGTATGGCATTTCTTGCGAAGGGTAGAAAAGAGGATTTGATGGTTTTGGCGGAAGAATTGGGGATAATTACTAAACCTGAATTTAAAATTGGATTCGCGTAGAGAAATTCTTGGAAGTGAAGACTACGACGAAGAATTTACGAAAGAACGCCTCTTTACTATTATTAAAGAAAGAAAAGATCAAATAGAAAAGGAGGAAAAAGAAAGAAAAGATCAAATAGAAAAGGAGGAAAAAGAAAGAAAAGATCAAATAGAATTTGAGTTAGAAAAACTCAGAATCGAAAGGGGTGTTACTCAAGATTCTACGTCCTTAAATTTAGGGAGTAGTGAAAGATCAAAAAGCAGTTTCGAATTGATAAAATTGATGCCAAAATTTGACTTGAAGAATGATGACATTATGTTATATCTCACACTTTTTGAGAGACAAGCTAAAAGAGCCCACGTAGACATGACGGATTGGGTGTCAAGTCTGTTGCCACTTTTGCCTTCTGAGATCATACAACTCATCACACGGGAGTCAGAGGAAAAGTTTGAAGATTATGAATACGTTAAGGGTATTCTATTAAAGAGATTCAAGATGAATCCAGAAAGTTTCCGAAAAAAGTTCGTGCAGCTACAGAAAGTTTCCGAGAAATCGTGGCGTGATTTCGTATTTGAATTAACCAAGTACTTTGAAGAGTGGATTGATGGTCTCGAAATTAGAGATTTTGATAGCCTAAAGAAATTGATGATTACTGATCAACTAAAGAAAAGGGTACCTGGGGAGGTACGAGAACATTTCTTAGATGAATGGTTAAAAATTGTAGCACCCAATATATTGGCAGACAAGTTAGATGAATATGAAAGTATACGTGTAAACTATACGAAATCAACAGGTATAGTCCGGAAAGAGAAGGTTGAATATCACCAAAGCGAATTTAGGGAAAAGGAAAAATTTGGAGCACCACCAAACATCAGAGGGGTTGGCGAAAAAATTTGGAAAAATGGAAATGTTCCAGGAAGGGGACATCAAAGTTACAAGAGCCAACCAGGTTACAATTGGAGAAATGACACTTCTAAAATCAACTATAAACCTATTTGTTTTTCATGTGGAGCTGAGGGTCATATGGGAAAATTTTGTACGTTAAGGAATAATCAGAGAAAATCACCCAACACTAATGCTCAAAGCAATCATGTTCGAACTATACAGTCTAAGGATGAAAATAACTCTCAAGTTCTGACAGCACGAATTACCTTACCGGTGTCAGTGCAGGATAATACCAAGAATAATGTGGATACCCTCCATACCATACATATAAAATGTGGAGAAACTTCACTTGTAGGCATAGTAGATTCGGGGGCACAAATCTCAGTGATACGTGAAGATTTAGTAATGGACGTTCATAGTGAAGGAGAGGGCAGAATCAAAATTGTCTCAGCTTTTGGAGAAAGTGAGATCGCTCCTTTGAAGATGATTTCGATGAAAATTGATGACAAATGTGATTTCGGAAAAAATGAAGTGAAATTTTTGGGCCATATTATAGGATCGGGACGACATTCTCCTGACCCAGATAAGGTTGAAACAATGAAAAAATTAGCACGGCCTATTGATAAGAGGGAATTAAGGGGTATTTTAGGACTAGCTAACTATTACCGAGATTATATCCCAAATTTCGCTTCAGTAGTGATACTTTTAATTGATCTAACCAAGAAAAGAATTTATAATGTTTTACTGTATTGTGTTTTGATATATATATGTGACTATTGTTTAAGTTATAACATTTCTTATTGTAACACGGTAGGAAATATTATTGTTAAACTATTAGATTTTTTTTCTTGAAAATATTAGGTGTTTTGAAATATACTGTAATATTGCGTTGTTAAATCAGTATGCTCATAGACGTAAAATTTAATGTATCAGCATGCACTTTTTAAGTTGTTAGGACTGTATTTTCAATGTGTATATGCCCATAGAACTCTATTTTCAACAACATTGTCTTTAAAGAGACGAATGTGCTTTTTTTTTAAGGGGGGAGTAGTAAGACTCCAACAAGTTATTTTTTTTCCACATCGCCAAATCAGCGATGAAGACTCTGCCGGCAAGCATTTTAAGGGTTGCCAGAGCAACAGAGCGAGAGCCGAGAAGAGCGAGAAGATAGAGATAGTTGTGAAGGCGGAAAGCAAGGCGCATCCTGCGTCGTGAACATTTTAAAGAGTGAACCAGTGAATTAAATGTTTAAGTGTTGTTATGTTATGTGCTTTCGTCTAAATAAATGTGGTTTGTGTTAAATGCGGATGTTTAATTACAGTTGGCTTTTTGTCGAGTGTTCTATTCAAATATAATGCAATGGAAGTTGCGAGGTTAGTGTTCTAAAAAGAAATGGCGCACTAAAGAAGAACCTCGAAAGTTTACTACAGGGATTTGATATTTATAACTGATTTTATAAATAAATTTATTTAAGTCAAGAAATAAACCTTTACATATTAATTTATGTTTAAATTTAGTAGGTATACGGTACTTAGTACCCAGTAACATCAGTGATCTTAGTGCATCATAATTAATAATATTTAGATTTCCCGTTATAACATGCCCATGGTGTTTATCTACGAAGTCTTTGTATTTTTCTAAATGACAGTGGCAATATGACTCTTTATCCAATTCATAGTTTTGATTAATATCTACTGATTTGGCAATTTGATTATAGTTGAAAATATAACGTCCTAGCGGTTTATCATATTTATATGCAATTTTAGGATTTACATGTTTGACTGGAAAGTAATTGGAAACCGATTTTAAAAAATTATTTATCTTCAGATTATTTAATACAGAATTAGTAAAATTCAAGGTACAATATTCATTGATTTTAGTATTTTGTTTTGATTCGTCATTAAAGTTTAAGTCTGTGACATAAAAATAACTATTAAGATTTTTACTTCTGGTAATGAGCAAATCATAGAATAAATGTTTAAAATGAACGTTATCAAAAGCAGTACTTAGAAAAAGATTATATACCATATTTAATTGCTGTTTTTTAATTGCGAAAATCCAGTTTTTACATTGTTTCCAATCAAAAGTAATTTTAAAATTGGCATGTTGCTGAAGGATGGCATTTTTTAGTTCAGATAATGATGGCAATTTTTTATTATATTTACTTGCTCTTTTAGTTCTTTTTGATTTACTTTTATGATTGTTGAAGGAATTATAAATATTATGGTCTTCATTAGGAGAATTAAAGGACTTTTTAACTATATTATGATGGTTAAATATTTGATTGAGTCCATATGGAAAGATGGTTTTGTGTGCACAAAAGAATTCATTTTCAAGAAACAATCTGTCATAGTAATTTTTTTGAATACACAGAATACTAATTTCAATGTTGTCGAACCCATGTTTAGAAAAATGTTCGTATTCAAATTTTGATTCATTAAAGGAAGTTGCATTATTTGAAAAATTTTTTATGTGATTCCTGTGTACGTTAATTCGGAGATGCAGAGGGTTGCTGGTTTGACCTATATATGACATATTACATTTTTTACATTCAATTTGGTAGATACAATTATATGTTTTACAGAAGACAAGAATATTGTTACAATTGATCTGATTACTATTAGCAAACGGACAAGTTTTACATCTATTAGAATTACAAGATTTAAATTTAAGTGTGTTATTTAGTGATGCATGGCTGTACGATTGAAAGTTATATGAAGTGAACAAAGAATACTGGCTGGATGTACCGAATGAAGATGGAATAGTCATAGAGGATAAAGGATATTGTTGGTAGCTGGATAACGATCTAGGAGAACCCCAACAAGATCTCGAATACCGAGCTTGGATGTCAGAAAGCATCCAGTTGCCAGTCGCTAATTTTTTATAATAAGACATCATGTAATAGGGAATGATAGTAACCTTTATTTCCCCAAAATAAAGGCACTTGCATTAAAAAAAGAGATTCTTTAGCCAAGAATGCACCTTAATTCAATTACAAAGGTGGAGACACAATAACAACATAAGAAAGGTACCATTATTTTTCAAACTAATAGATCATCTAAAACACTTTGAAAATATATAAACTAATGTGTAGACACATTAAGACATATATATATATATATATATTATATATATATATATATATATATATTATATATATATATATATATTATATATATATATATATATATATATATATATATATATATATATATATATATATATATATATATATATATATATATATATATATATATATATATATATATATATATATATATATATATATATATATACTTTTTTATACAACAGTATAGAGAAATTACTGTTTACATTATTGATGCGAAGTGTAATATTCCCTTACTGGAGTCTTTTAATTTCAGAATCAGAAGGAGAAAACACCCGTACAGGCTTTTCCATGACTGGCATCTAGAGTTGTCAGATGGTGAAGTCTGAAAAGGGGTTGTCAGATTTGGCGAATTATCGCCAATCTAGCAACATTTGGCGATTTCTCAAAGGTTCGAGAAACACCTCGAAATAACTGATATCCTACTTGACATGAGAGATTTCCAGAAGTTCCTATGAAGAGTGTATGAAAGGAATCATCACTCAGTCGGAGAACAGTTGACGAGATAGGAGCTGCATTAAACTGTGACTTTCGTCAATATTTTGAGAAAATTAGAGTCTGTTTTGTGAAATGACTTTCGTCAATGCCTTGAGAATTGTATCAGTTATTTTGTGAAATTGGTGGAGTATATATGTGCTGTTTACTGTGTATTGTTTTCTTTTATGCTGTGCTTGTGAATAAACGTGTTAGTTATCCAGAAATTTGGATTCATTCTTGTATCTTGAACGCAAACCCACAATTTCAGAGGATACGTTATAACAATATATATTAACAAATTGCATATTTTGCCCCAAAGCTAAGGTTCAAGATTGCTGTAAAAACTTTCAAACAATGTTTGAATTTTATTTATCCTTATGCATATCTATCCATGATGTGTGGATATGATAACTCAAAAATAAATCCATTCAACACCACGAAAATTTACATTTAGAAAAATTATGTAAAAAAATAAAACTAACTCGACTGTCTTATTGTTTGAATAACTAGAATAACCATTATATGAAATTTCAGTTATTGATATTTGTGAAGACATAACTTTAATAAAATTAGTTTGCATACAAAGTCCAATATGAATGTTTACTGCTAAGTACTAAATTACTACTTAAATAACAGAACAGGGCGTCAGGTCATAAAACACAAAACAAGTCGACAATGACCAAGACAACATGCCAATAATGACTAAGATGACTAAAACATTTTAGGTAAAATTTATGTTACATTAGTTAAAAACATGTTGACTGATGCAAAATTAGTTTATCCTGAAATTTATTAGGATCGTATCATTAGAAGTACGCATGCATTTAAAAATATGATTCTACACAACTCCAAAGTAGAGGAAGAACAAACAACCATTTCGACTAATCATAAGGAGAAAAGAAAGACGATACAAATCACAAATGCAATCGGCCAAGCTTTTAAAATGACTCTGAAAAATGTGAGCTTGATATGTATGGCTTTTCTGTCACAAAGTTGAGTATTTTGTAAACTGTGCGTGTGCCAGACCTGACAGAAAGTGATAGCTGCGAGTGATAGCTGCTAAGTGAGTGATAGCTGCTAAGTGAGTGATAGCTGCTAAGTGAGCGAGTTAAATGAATTATATTCTCAGAACCAACCTACAAAGATTCGAAGTGAACTCTGCAAAATAAGTGGGCAAGTATTATGAATCATACTCTTAGAACCCTCCTGTAAGGATTCGAAGTGAACTCTGCAAACTAAATAAGCAAGTTTTATGAATCACCTAGTCAGAACCCACATATAAGTATTAAAAGTGAACTCTGAAAACTGAGAAAGCGAGTTGAACTCTGCAAAATATGTGAGCGAGTTAAAAGAGTCATACATTCAGGACTCACATATAAGGATTCGAAGTGAACTTTGCATATTCTCAGAACTCACTATAAGGATTCGAAATGAACTCTGCAAACAAAGTGAGCGAGTTAAATCAATCATAATATCAAAACCCACTTATAAGGATTCGAAGTGAACTCTGCAATCTAAGAGAGCGAGTTAAATGAATCATACTCTCAGAACTCATTGTGAGACCAGAATATGTTCTCACATGTAATGAGACAAGTTTATGTGTAGATATATGGGGTCCTTAAAGGCAAACAAAGCATTAGTCTGGCTGACGCCGAATTTTATAAGAACTTGAACTTTTAGGTCAAAGGACAGTAAATTTAGGAGGCCATATAAGAGTTGGGCCGGACTGAAAGTACAGTCGTGCTATTGGGTGAGGGGTGGCCAATCAGCGCCATGGAAGAAGTAAGGCGGAGTTACTACCCCCCCACCGAGTGGACCTCAAGTTTGGATATGAGAATCGGCAGTTTGAGTAAAGTATTGGTTTTATTATTAACGGCAGTAATAGTATTAGTATTATCGGCAGTATTAGTATGAGTATTAGTAATAGATAGTAAGAGAACATGAACAAGTAAGATGACTTAGAAGCAGTTATAGAAATATTTGAGTATTAGAGAAATCATGACTTAGAGGCATCAGCATTCTGACTTAGCAACATGAACAAGTAAGATGACGACAAGTATCATCGTAAGATTAGCAGCTTTCAAGTAGTGAGAGTATCATCATGACATGGAGAGAACAACTACAGACGATTTTGACCACGGTTCCCAACAAGGCCCAAATCTCAAGGTATGTGTCATCAACAATCCAACGGTTAATGAATATTCTGATATTGGTTCAAATAGTCTCACATGTCTCCATCCCAGTCTATTTTAAAAGTAATATAATGTACTGTAAGTTAATAAGTAGTTATGTAAATTAATAAATGTTATTGTTAACTTTAAATGGATCTAATCTTTTAATAATGATTAATGAATTCCTTTACAAGACTCACACTTAAGTTAAAATAATTGGAGGGTTATTGCTTAAACACAACGTACTTATAATCATCAAAATTAAAGATAAACAATTAATATTAATATAGTTTAAACTTATAAATTAAAACATAATTTATATTAGTCGTGCCACATTTGGTTTCCGTAACGCTTTTGTGTGAGTCATAAATTTGAATGAAAATTTTAATAAATAATTATAAGGTGAATAAAAATAATTTAAATAATGAAATGAATAAATTTAAAAAAGGAGCATGTGTTAGCTAGATAATTTGCATTGTTAAAATTAAATATGCACAATCACTTTGAAAATGAAAAAAAGTTGAATACATATTTTGAAATAATTGAAAATAGTGTGTGAAACATCGATTAATATCAAGAATATTTAATGTATGTGGAAGTGTGTTTATGTGCAGAATTTTTGAAGTGTATTGTATGCTCTTAATTTTAAGTAGGATTTTGGAAGGGATAAATTTTGTTTTAAATGCGTCAAACAACTAGAAATTCGAGAAGACAAAAGCCGCCGGACAGGTCACAGAGAGAAAATATTGAAAATCAAAGAGTTAAAATGGAGAACTTTGGATTAATTAATTTATTGCCAAATTTTTACGGGAGGAAAGACGAGGACATTGAATTTTTTATCGGACAATTTGAAAATATCTCAAAAATGACCGACTGGTCAGAAGAAAATAAAGTTGTAATTTTAAAGACTAGATTAAAGGAGAAAACTTTGGAATTTTTATCAAAAAAAAAAAGAGAATTGCAGATTGCAAATAATATGGAAGATATTAAGCAAATGTTGTTAAAACAATTTAAAACATCTTTGACAATGCTTCAAAAGCAAACAGATTTAAACAAAATTAAAATGTCACCAGGTATGAAGGTAGCTGAGTTGGCATTAAATATTTCAAATGCGACAAATGACTTTTTGGGAAATTACGCAAATAATGAGATGTGCGAAGTTAAAAACAATTTGATGCTGTCTAAATTTTTAGAGTCTTTAAGACAAGATCTTGCTTTTGAAATTAAAAAACTAAATATTCAAAATTTTGACAACGGAATTAATGCAGTACGGAATTAATGCAGTTTATCGCAGAGAAAATAATGGCAGACAATTTAATGATAATCAAATGGAAAGGCATTTACAAAATTCAAAATTTGAACCTCAGCAATTAAAATATGAAAGGTATGAGAATCCAGAAAATGAAGTTAAATGTTGTATAGGGTGCGGAATGCGCAACCATGTGTGAGAAGAATGTGAGCACAACCCTTGTAACCAAAGTAGAAATAAAATATCCCAAGAGAATAAATATTGTATAGGATGCGGAAAATTGGGCACTTTTTTGATACCTGTTGGCACAACCGAAACGCACAAAATAATTATGAAGTAAATAAATATGGGAATAAAAGAAGTGAATTTAGAAATGATCAAAATAACGGATTTAGAAATAAAAACAGTAACGGATTTAGAAACGGGCAAAGTAACGGATTTCGTAATACGCAAAATAGCGGAAAGAGAGAAATAAATACTGGAAGAGATGATACTCTCACTACTTGAAATCTGCTAATCTTACGATGATACTTGTCGTCATCTTACTTGTTCATGTTGCTAAGTCAGAATGCTGATGCCTCTAAGTCATGATTTCTCTAATACTCAAATCTTTCTATAACTGTTTCTAAGTCATCTCACTTGTTCATGTTCTCTTACTATCTATTACTAATGCTCATACTAATACTGCCGATAATACTAATACTATTACTGCCGTTAATAATACTAATACCAATACTATACTCAAACTGCCGATTCTCGGATCCAGACTTGAGGGCCACTCGGTGTGTGTGTGTGTGTGGGGGGGGGGGGTAACTCCGCCTTACTTCTTCCATGGCACTGATTGGCGACCCCTCACCCAATGGCACGACTGTACTTTCAGTCCGGCCCAACTCTTATATGGCCTCCTAAATTTACTGTCCTTTGACCTAAAAGTTCAAGTTCTTATAAAATTCGGCGCAAGCCAGACTAATGCTTTGTTTGCCTTTAAGGACACCATAAATCTACACATAAACTTGTCTCACTACATGTGAGAACATATTCTGGTCACACATATCTCCCCACAGACATAAAAAAAGAAGCAAAAAAAAACTCTAAACCACCAGAGTTCGAAACCAAAGTTCGATGCACTTGCAACTCTGTAATTGGCATTTTTCCTTTTGGTACACAGTTCGTCCGGAATTGTGAACACAGTCTTGTGGAACCCAAAAGTTTTTTTTTTTTTTACACGATCATACACTAAATAAACATAAGTTATATATTCATCAACTCAATCAGGTTAAGCTTCCAATCAAAGCGAACTTAAATTTTGATTATTTAAATTATTTTAAATATATGCACATTCACTTTGAAATGTTACACAAAAAAATTTTTAACTTCTGGTATTTTAACACAATTCACATTTTTTTTGTAGAAATGACACAGAATACTATTTTTTTTAACACAATTATTTTCTTCCTTATTCTAACATTTTTCATAATTGATAATTTCATCACATAATACAAAATTCTTGCTTAACCTTGGTACATACTTAATATTACAATCACCATCCTTTTTAACACTTTACAACAAAGTTGAAAAGGGTTTATGACTTTGTTCATTCTGTCTGTCTGTCTGTCTGTCCGTTAGCACGATAACTGCCGTAAAAATGACTTAATCAAAATGAAATTTTAGTATGTTGTTCAGACGGTCTGTAGAACCTATGGGAATATAAATGAATAATATCATCCAATTAGTTTTGGATAGAACCCGGGTTGAAAAAATGATATACATTGAGCCCCATGGGACCTAATTTTTCAAACATTTTTTAAGCGGATTTAAAATTCACAAATTGCTTCGAAATTTTTAGGTAATATTCAAATTGTTCCATAAAATATATAAAAAAAAATTCAGCGAAATATATTCAGTAGTTTTGTAAATAAAAATAAAAATAATAATAACACATACGAAACGATCACGTGACCATGATATGAAATTATCACGTGATCCACTTCAAAATGATATATGGCATCCATCTTGTCTCAAAATCGTGATTTTTAAAGTTCTTTTTATTTCATATTGAGTGTTGTATCCGTCCTAAAACCACTTTATTTTGGTTTAAATTCTGTGCATCTACATACTAAATCAACGCAATTACAATATATATGAGTTTAAATGCTCGTCCAAATTTGATTATTTCTACAACGAAGCCTATTTTTCACTTATGTAAAATGTAAACAGCAAAATATGTAGGATGAGTTGTATAGAAATTGCTGTATTTTTTTAATGCAAAAGAATTTAGCTCATGGAGTCTGCATAGCTGATATGAAAGAAATATTCATTGACTTTACCGACAGAAGGACGATTTTTTGCGATGAAGTTTTAAGCATAGAGTTAAATTACTTGTAGCTCCATGGTCTTAATTTTTAAAAAAAATAAATTGTTATAGTATTGTGATGAATGGCATGAATGGGAAATTATTTATGAATGAAATGCTGCTTTTTTAGAGAGAGCCAGGCGTGTTATTTTTTCTATGACGTCATTTGAATGAATTTCAGTTGTTTTCGATGAAGTTTCTAAATATAATAAATTATCGTGGTATTATGATAATTCTACAATTATTACCGAGTAATATATCACATTTTAGAGATGTTTAAACCAGGCAATTTATATTTCAATGCCGTCATTTGAATGAAGTTAATTTTTTTCGATGAAGGTTTAAGTTTTCAAATATAATAAATCAATGTAGTATTGTGAGAAGTTTTAAAATATTACCGAGTAATGTCTTGTATTTTAGACATGTTTAAATAAAATTGCATTGCTGTAGGAAAGTGTTTCATAATCAATGCTTTAAGCATGATTGATCTTTCTTGTTTTTTTTAAACAGCCACTGAAATTATACTTTTCACAGAACTCACTAACACCCATTTGTTGCATATGGGATGACATATTCCCTTTAAAAAAATTTTCTTACATTGCATGTATGTAAACACCACCAATAACCCCTTGCACTTGATGACAGTCACTGATTGAACATTTTCAAAAAGATCATTAGAGGAACACCTTTTTTCTTTTAAGCTTCGATACCGGAAGTGTATACCGGAAATTGCGTTCAAATACCCTTTCCGAACTTGGAAAGTGACCTATTCAGCTAGAAGACTAGAAAACGATTACCTTTCTTTTAATCGTTTTTTCAACTGCGATTAGCAGCCTGAATTCCCTCAACTTAACTCCTAGAACCATGACAATGCATTGTTGAAATGGAAAACGTGCGGCATGGATTTTCTTCTCACTGAAGATGACAACTGCAATGGCGCTCTTCAAAAGCTTGTAACCAAGTATTGTAAATCTTTTATTTATCCCACTCGGCGTGTTATATAAACGTCGACTTAGTCTTTTAAATATATAAACCTCCTCATTATTTATTATATTATTTATTCCTATCTGCTAATGAACCATTTATCCTCGCATGTTGCACTACGGTTCCCAACAAGGCCCCAAACTCAAGGTATGTGTCATCAACAATCCAACGGTTAATGAATATTTAGATATTGGTTCAAATAGTCTCATATGTCGCCATCCCAGTCTATTTTAAGAGTAATATAATGTATTGGAAGTTAATAAGTAGTTATGTAAATTAATAAATATTATTGTTAACTTTAAATGTATCTAATCTTTTAATAATGATTAATGAATTCCTTTACAGGACTCACACTTAAGTTAAAATAATTGGAGGGTTTATTGCGGCACAACAACGAACAATGTACGTTTTAATAATAATTCCACTTTATCAGATCCACGGCCATGTCTTTAATACTTACTAATAATTAATGTTAACTGTAAGTTTCCCTTTTCTTATGTTCGGTTGCCACACTCATCTATAAGTATTTGAAGTCACGATGGTTTCTTGATTGAAGAAGTGCCTAGCACATTATTCTTTAGACTTCGGACTGTGGCTGGAGTATCCTGAGGATATGGTATTAGTTGTACGGATTGCAGGTTGACTAATGGAAATCCTCCTGGATTGGTGGTGGTTGGTCTTTAGTTTCCAGTGTGGGCGGTCTTCCAGTTGCCGAGGTGGGCAGTTCTTCCAATGGAAAGAGTTGCGCGAGGAGTACTGGAGAACTGCAGCCTGCCGTGGCTGTACAAAACCACAGCAAACAAGCTAAAAATTGTTCTGGGGCTTTTCCTGACTTTTAAGATTTGAGAGGTACTTTATTAACTTGAAAGTTTTAGCCATGGGGTCTCTGTCGGATTTTAGTATATTCATGACTTCCTAAAGGAGACCCTGGATGTCTGTGATTTTAAATACTGTCTCAAGCTCTTTAAAGAATTTTAAAAATAAATAAGTGCCCTGATCGGGGGTTTTAGTACTAGGTTCAGATGACGTGGTGTTCTCCTACTCTTTGGAGATTCCTTGCCCCATCTCGGCAGGGGACATAGTCATCTGAGCAGGAACTTTACTGGTTTGTAGAAGCTCAGGGAAGTTTTTCTCATCACGGAGAGGGAGGGTATTTTTAGGATTTTTGGGTCCAGGGTTTTGGCTACGCATTAGTTTACGATAATGTGGGTCTTTTGGGGAAGTGCTGAAAGTTGGCGGGGTGAGCCCCACCACAATTTGCACATTTAACCGGGGTTTATCTTGACTTTTCGCACGAGCGGGTCTCGTGGCCTTCGTCACACTTAACACACCTAGGTGGGAGACTGCAGTTCTCTGAGGAATGATTAAAAAGCTGACAGTTGAAACACATCGTATATCCTTTACTTTTGAATGCCTGGATCCTAATTCTCATGCTTACAAGGCTGTCTATCTCATATATCCTCTCCCATTTCTCAGCAGGCTGGAGGTAGACTAAGAATATGGGGAGGCGGGATCTATCACGCCTACTTTTGAGTTGCGAAACCCTGACGAGTTGGAAACCCTGGGATGCAATTGCATCCTTCAGGTCTCCAATGACAGTGTTCGCGGGAATACCTTTGATAACTACTTTTTTGGGTCACTCATATTTTAGATTTATTGCACTGAAGGGGACTTCTAATTGGGTCAGATGACTCTGAACTCTCCTGTAGTCCTCAACGGACCCAGGAGTGATCCGAATCACCCTTCCCATCAGCAGTCATTGAACAGGGAAATCTAACACTTGGTTTAGTCCGATTATGAGGGCTCTCCAATTGTTTGAAGAGTCCACATAAAGGGAGGAGACTTTACTTAGTTTGGAGTCATTTTCTGTGCTAGCTACCTGGTTTTCCAGAGGCTGAAAACTGTTTTTTAAGGGAGGCATGGCCTCGAGGTGCTCAGAGGGGTTAGTTCCCTCGCTTGGCTTCCTGCGCTTATTTCGCGGAGCTTTGAAGTTTAAGCCAAAAATATTGGCGATAGCTTCTTTGTACTCCTCGTACAACACGTCCTCATCCGTCGTTGGGTATCTGAGTCTAACTACGACGCATTTCGTGGTACGGTAAGACTTTCTTGCCACGAGGGTCTCAGGGGTTGGGGAATCCGCTAGAAGAATAGCTTCAGAATATATAATTACCACGAGTTCTTTGGTGGGTTCCGCCTTGTCTACGTCTTCCGCCTCTTGGATGGCTATCTCAGCTTGCATGTTCCGCATCACCCAGTCATACGCTTTGCAGTGACTGTAAATCTGGAAAGCTACATCTTTAGATTGGTGTGGAACGTAGCCCAAGCTTGCCGCACATTCGTCCGCCATTGATGAAAAAGGGGGTGCACGTGCTGGTGGATCGTCATCAACATATTGCGGCGGCTTCTCCCTCCGTGCGTCACTGTCTGCTACCTTTGTCTTTTTCTTTTCGTCATCATCAATTTCCATAGTCTCTGCCCTGGGGAGCTTCTTCTTCTCCTTGTCGAGTCTGTGTCGCTCGAACAGATTCTTTTCCTTCCTTTTGGCTCCATTTTCTAGGTCCTCTGTGGCATGCTGTCTCTCAGCTTCCTTCAATTCCTAAAAGTCTCCACGTGGTGGAATAATCCTAGAGCAACGTTGAAGCGCGTCCGAACACCAGCGCGGACAGGTTCCGAATGACGAGTATTTGAAGTGAAATCTGCAGACTAAGTGAGTGCGTTAAATGAATCATGCTCTGAGAACCCACCTATAAAGACTCTAAGTGAACTCTGCAATATAAATGGGCAAGTATTATGAATCATATTGTCAGAAACCACATATAAGGATTCGTAGTGAACTCTGCAAACTAAGAAAGCGCGTTGAATTCTGCAAAACATGTAAGCGAGTTAAATGAATCATACTCTGAAAACTCACTTATAAGCATTCGAAGTGAACTCTGCAAACTGAGTGTGTGGGTTGAATCACACTCTCAGAACCCACCCTAAAGGATGCTAAGTGAACTCTTCAAAATATGTCAGCGAGTTAAATGAATCATACTCTCAAAACCCACATATTAGGATTCAAAGTGAACTCTGCAAACTAAGTGAGCGTGTTAAATGAATCATACTATCTGAACCCACCTATAAAGTCTCGAAGTGTACTCTGAAATCTAAGAGAGCGAGTTAAATGAATCATACTGTCAGAACCTACCTATAAAGTTTCGAAGTGAACTCTTCAAAATAAGTGTGCAATGTGTTAGTAATCATACTTTCGGAACCCTCCTGTAAGAATTCGAAATGAACTCTGCAAAATAAGTGAGCGAGTTAAATGAATCATACTATCAGAACCCAACTATAAGAATTAGAATTGAACTCTACAAAGTGAGTGAGTGGGTCGAATCATACTCTCAGAACCCACCTATAAAGACTCGAAGTGAACTCTGCAAACTAAGTAAACGATTTAAATGAATCATACTCTCAGAACCAACCTATAAGAATTAGAATTGAACTCTACAAACTGAGTGAGTGAGTTGAATCATACTCTCAGAACCCACCTATAAAAACTCTAAGTGAACTCTGCAAACTAAGTGAACGATTTAAATGAATCATACTCTCAGAACCAACCTATAAGAATTAGAATTGAACTCTACAAACTGAGTGAGTGAGTTGAATCATACTCTCATAACCCACCTATAAAAACTCTAAGTGAACTCTGCAAACTAAGTGAACGATTTAAATGAATCATACTCTCAGAACCAACCTATAAGAATTAGAATTGAACTCTACAAACTGAGTGAGTGAGTTGAATCATACTCTCATAACCCACCTATAAAAACTCGAAGTGAACTCTGCAAACTAAGTGAACGATTTAAATAAATCATACTCTCAGAACCAACCTATAAGAATTAGAATTGAACTCTACAAACTGAGTGAGTGAGTTGAATCATACTCTCAGAACCCACCTATAAAGATCCGAAGTGAACTCTGCAAACTGATTGAACGAGTTAAATGAATCATACTCTCAGAACCAACCTATAAGAAATAAAATTGAACTCTACAAAGTGAATGAGTCGGTTGAATCATATTCTTAGAACCCAACTAAAAATATACGAAGTGAACTTTGCAAACTAAGTGGGCGAGTTAAATGAATCATACTCTCAGAACCCACCTATAAGTATTTGAACTGCAAAGTGTGTGAATGAGCTATATGAACCATTCTCTCAGAACCTACCTGTAAGGATTCGAAGTAAACGCTGCAAACTAAGTGAGTCACTTAAATGGATCTTTCTCTCAGAAACCAACTACAGAGAGCTTTACCAAAGGATCAGATTCCCTTTGTAGATAAATGCATCCATGAACTGATTTCACACGTGTCGGTGCTTTTTGAAGTCAATCTTTAAGAAATCGGTGTTTCGTTATGATGGAAGTTTTTAGTCTCCGTGAAGATTCTCAATATAGTGAAATATCTCAAGTTTTTCTTGCTAACCGGTTACTTCATTCTGTGGAATCTATATAATAAAATTTAAGAATATGTCTTTATCTGTGTGTTTGTCTGATTATCACGATATAACGGCTGCCCCAAATTTCATGAAATTTTGTGGGTATTCGTAAAATAGTCTAACTTAAAATTTTGTCCATGTTTAGAGTTTCTAGGACCAGGATTTATCGAAAAATTAATAAAACACACAATTAAAACTTCCATAGAGATTGCATTATGCAGACGATACTTTTTCGTCAATTTAATTGAAGAAAAATATTTGCTTAGCAACGAAGTTGAATCCAATGTGTTTCTAAAGCAAACATGGAATTGAAAATCAATTTGTGTGTTACTGTGTATGTGTTTGTCTTATCAAGGAAGAACGTCTGCATAAATATCATGAAATTTTAGGTATAGCCTTGGATCAACCCCACTTAAAATTTAGTTCGAGTTTCTAAAAGAAGAGGCTGCCCATAAAAAACTAGAAAATGGACATTCCAAAGAAACAGCATTACGCAGACGATATTCTACGCAAATTTATTTGAAGACAAATGTCATTTAGAATATTATAGGAATTTGCACATATTGTAAATCACGAGCAAAGTCGTGTATATCTGCTATTATCTACATAAATTGTAAGTTGTGCTTCTACTTGTCCATTTATAATCTCAAAGCGGGAGAACCCATCCATTTCTTCTTCGTTAAAATTATTATAAAGTTTCAAAAAGAAAGATTTCAAACGTTATATGTTTAGCGCGGATCGTGAAGTTTAAGTTTCTTTATGTTGTGTATTCCCTACGAATATACCGGTAGTATAACATAATGTACATAATCAAGTCCATGTATTGTACTACCTTCTTACATATTAAAGGAAGATGTGTGCGTGTGTGTGTATGTATGTGTGTGTGTGTGTGCGTGTGTATATGTATGTATGCGTATGTATGTGTTTGTATGTGTGTGTGTGTGTGTATGTGTGTGTGTGTATGTGTGTGTGTGTGTGTGTATGTGTGTGTGTGTGTGTATGTGTGTGTGTGTGTATGTGTGTGTGTGTGTGTGTGTGTGTAGCGGAAAACCTAAACATTGTACAACTACAAAATTCGGTGCACAGGTATTTCAGGAGCCGAATAGATTTGTTTTTAATTTGGAATTAGTTTTTTAGTTATTTTATGTTTTAACCCGATTTACAACGATTTGGTCGATATCCACACAATTCGAATATCTGCCTCTCGGCATTATTTTTGTAATTTTAAATTCGTTTCCTTTAGTTATTTTGTAGGCTCAAATTCCCTTTGCAACCACTAAAGCACCATCAAACGCGTGGATAAAAATGCCGCTCAAAAGAGTTCGTTTGAGACACGGCGGCAATATCATTGACAAGCGTCTCGTTCGCGAAGTCGGGAATTCCAGACAGCTGGCGCTTCGGCAGTAGGATTTAAAACTCACAAATTTAAAATCCCGAATTTTCCAGAAAGCGATTTGAATATATAAATATACGATTGTAACAGTATTCTAAGCACTCCCTGAAGAACTCACGTTTCTACGATAATAATTTCTCAAGTTAGCAATTAAGATTTTTAAATGACGGTAAAACGGCGACAGTCTTGCCGGGAAGCGGGGGGGGGGGGGGCTCAAATCTTCATCATTCTAACAATTTTTTTACTTTCCCTGCAATACATGGTAATGTATAGGGAAAGTATTGGAATCGTGACTAAAATCGCAACTTTGAGTTTTCAACTGATCTACACGTTTTGGGACCTCTAGAGTACGGAAATACTATTTTTAAAGTGACGTCTGTATGTATGTGTGTGTCTGTGTGTGTATGTGTGTGTTTCTCCCTCTGTGTGTGTGTGTGTGTGTGTGCATATTTTGTATCCATTCAAACCGAAAAAATAATTGGCCGCATTTCATACAAAATTGGTAGGTAAGTTTCTTGTGGGTAACACTAGTGCTGATTAGATTTAAGTACGATTCGAGATAAAAGAACCTGTCTTTTTTTTTTTGACAAAAGGCCCGAAAAAATTGGCTTTATCCACTTTAGCAGAAAAACTAATAGACAGCAGTTTACAAAATTTGGCAGATACATCACTTGTAGGCTAACCTGCAGCTGATTATATTTTGATACGATTCGGTAAAAAAACTCAGCATTTTTGAAAAAATGGCCCGCAAAAATCGTTAAATTTAAAAATAAAAGACTATATAGTAATAAAAGAAAATATATCAATATCTAAAAATAAAAGACAAATAATCTAAAATAAATAGACAGAAATATCTAAAAATAAAAGGAAAAAAATATTAATTTATTATTTTATACTTAATTTTTGACGACGAACAGAACAAAACCAACCCATTAGCCTTTCTCGAGATATTTTAGTTTTTTTTTCATTTTCGCTAAGCCACATTTGAAAATAAGTTCAGTTACCAAATGAAAACGAAAACTAAATTCAAAGTGCAAATTCGGTGGAATTTAAAATAATTATGGTTGTTATTTTGTGCCATTAAATTCAATTTAACGAATTAGTGAAGAAATAGAGAGAACGTGACTATGAGACTGCAGGGAGACTGCAAGTCATGTGCAGCCCACATCAGATTTTTTTTTTATTATTCCGTGGACCCCTGCAACATAAGGCAATTCGTTTTAGTTTAAAATAAAAGAACGTGTACATGCATAAATACAAAAAGAATAGCTTGAATCTTTTAATTAACAATCAATGTGCTTCAACGCACGTTTGCAAGGCGTGGTTTTTCGATGTATCGCAGAGGTCTCTCTAATTTGCGTGTGATTTGCATACAATTCATTAGAAACTTTGTAAGAAAACATTACTATACTAGAAATACAATTCATAACAGTTGAAACAAACAATTATTTTAAGCAAAAGAACTATGAAAGAAAAATGTTAAATACCACTTTCGGTTTATTATAGAAAACATCTGATGTGGGCAGCACATGACTTTCCATACAGACTCAAATTCATCCACACTTTAATAATTAAGATGAGTTTAACTGCGCAAAATAACACTGAATTTGCACTTTTAATTCAATTTACTTTTTTATTTGGTAACTGGACATATTTACAAAGGCTGCGTAGAAAAATGCGCAAAAACTAAAATATCTCGAGAACGGTTAGTTCTAGAGTAATGGGATCAGTCTTATTCTTTTCATAGTTAAAAATTACTTATAAACAAGCACTTAATTGGTGCATTTGAACATGCGTAGTCTTTCATTTTAGAATTTGACGATTTTTGCTGACTTTTTTGTAAAATAAGGCAGGTTTTTTATCCCGAATCGTACTAAAATCTCATAAGTACCAGGCGCACCCAAAAGTGACTTACATATAAAATGTTATGCAATATGGTCAATTAGCTCTTGAGTTAGAATGGATGCATACGTTGCACACACAGACACACAGACGTCACTCTAAAATAGTTTTTTTTTGTGTTCTAGAGGTCCCAAAACGTGTAGTTCCTTCGCAAACTCGAGTTGCGATTTTCGGCACGTTTCCGATGCTTTCCCTATACATTACTATGTATTACAGAGAAAGTAAAAATGTTGAAAAGTAATCATATTGTATATACGAAAGGATGTACAAAAGTTGTACGAAATCATAGAAAAATCCTATGTATGAAGAGTACAAATCGTTTCATATAAAGGATTTTTCTCTCATAATTTCATTTCTCGTTCTCGAATGCATGACAAATGCACTTTAATGTATAACGAATTTTCCCTCATGAATAACGAAATTTTTCTCATGAATAACGAATTTTCTGTTAATACGGCTTTCCTCTAATTTGACATTTATGTTATATACGACATACAGCTGTTTGGAAGATTAATTAACTTTGGGTTTGTTGATTTGGTTAGCACTGACGAAGGGGATTCAACAAACAATCGACGCAGTTGCGGGCTGTATCGGGTTTGTTGATTGAATGAGCACTGACGAAGGTGATTCAACAAATCCCCGAAGCAGTTACATGCTGCGTCGGGATTGTTGATTTGCTTAACACTGACGAAGGGGATTCAAAAAGTCCTCGAAGTAGTTACATGCTGGGTCAGGTTTGTTGATTCGTTTAGCATTGACGAAGGTAATTCAATAAATCCTCAAAGCAAGTACATGCTTCGTCGGCTTTGTTGATTTGTTTAGCACTGACGAAGGAGATTCAACAAATCATAGAAGCAGTTGCATGCTGCGTGAGGTTTGTTAATTTGTTTAGAACTGACGAAGGGGATTAGTCAAATCCTCGAAGTAGTTACATGCTGGGTCAGGTTTGTTGATTCGTTTAGCATTGACGAAGGTGATTCAATAAGTCCTCAAAGCAGTTACATGCTTCGTCGGCTTTGTTGATTCGTTTACCATTGACGAAGGAGATTCAATAAATCATCAAAGCAGTTAGTTACATGCTGCGTTGGGTTTGTTGACTTGTTTAGCACTGACGAACGAGATTCAACAAATCCTCGAAGCAGTTACATGCTGCGTCGGGTTTGTTGACTTGTTTAGCCCTAACGAAAGGGACTCAACAAATCCTCGAAGCAGTTGCATGCTGCGTCGGGTTTGTTGACTTGTTTAGTACTAATAAAAGGGATTCAACAAATCCTCGAAGCAATTGCATGCTGCGTCGGGTTTGTTGACTTGTTTAGCACTAACAAAAGGGATTCAACAAATCCTCGAAGCAGTTGCATGCTGTATCGGGTTTGTTGACTTGTTTAGCACTAACGAAAGGGATTCAACAAATCATCGAAGCAGTTACATGCTGCGTCGGATTTGTTGACTTGTTTAACACTAACAAAAGGGATTCAACAAATCCTTGAAACAATTACATGCTGCGTCGGGTTTGTTGACTTGTTTAGCACTAACAAAAGGGATTCAACAAATCCTCGAAGCAGTTGCATGCTTCGTCGGCTTTGTTGATTTGTTTACCATTGACGAAGGAGATTCAATAAATCATCAAAGCAGTTAGTTACATGCTGCGTTGGGTTTGTTGACTTGTTTAGCACTGACGAACGAGATTCAACAAATCCTCGAAGCAGTTACATGCTGCGTCGGGTTTGTTGACTTGTTTAGCCCTAACGAAAGGGACTCAACAAATCCTCGAAGCAGTTGCATGCTGCGTCGGGTTTGTTGACTTGTTTAGTACTTATAAAAGGGATTCAACAAATCCTCGAAGCAATTGCATGCTGCGTCGGGTTTGTTGACTTGTTTAGCACTAACAAAAGGGATTCAACAAATCCTCGAAGCAGTTGCATGCTGTATCGGGTTTGTTGACTTGTTTAGCACTAACGAAAGGGATTCAACAAATCATCGAAGCAGTTACATGCTGCGTCGGATTTGTTGACTTGTTTAACACTAACAAAAGGGATTCAACAAATCATTGAAACAATTACATGCTGCGTCGGGTTTGTTGACTTGTTTAGCACTAACAAAAGGGATTCAACAAATCCTCGAAGCAATTGTATTCTGCGTCGGGTTTGTTGACTTGTTTAGCACTAACAAAAGGGATTCAACAAATCCTCGAAGCAGTTGCATGCTGTATCGGGTTTGTTGACTTGTTTAGCACTAACGAAAGGGATTCAACAAATCATCGAAGCAGTTACATGCTGCGTCGGATTTGTTGACTTGTTTAACACTAACAAAAGGGATTCAACAAATCATTGAAACAATTACATGCTGCGTCGGGTTTGTTGACTTGTTTAGCACTAACAAAAGGGATTCAACAAATCCTCGAAGCAGTTGCATGCTGTATCGGATTTGTTGACTTGTTTAGCACTAACAAAAGGGATTCAACAAATCCTCGAAGCAGTTGCATGCTGTATCGAGATTGTTGACTTGTTTGGCACTAACTAAAGGGATTCAACAAATCCTAGAAGCAGTTATACGCTGCGTCAGTTTTGTTGATTCGTTTAGCGTTGACGGAGGATATTCAATAAATCATCAAAACAGTAACATGCTGCGTTGGGTTTGTTGACTTGTTTAGAAATGACGGACGAGATTCCACAAATCCTCGAAGAAGTTACATGTTGCGTCGGGTTTGTCGACTTGTTTAGCACTATCAAAAGGGATTCAACAAATCCTCGAAGCAGTTACATGCTGCGTAGGTTTTGTTGACTTGTTTAGCACTGAGGAACGAGATTCAACAAATCCTCGAAGCAGTTACATGCTGCGTAGGGTTTGTTGACTTGTTTAGCCCTAACGAAAGGGACTCAACAAATCCTCGAAGCAGTTGCGTGCTGCGTCGGGTTTGTTGACTTGTTTAGTACTAACGAAATGGATTCAACAAATCCTCGAAGCAATTGCATGCTGCGTCGGGCTTGTTGACTTGTTTAGCACTAACAAAAGGGATTCAACAAATCCTCGAAGCAATTGTATTCTGCGTCGGGTTTGTTGACTTGTTTAGCACTAACGAAAGGGATTCAACAAATCATCGAAGCAGTTACATGCTGCGTCGGGTTTGTTGACTTGTTTAGCACTAACGAAAGGGAATCAACAAATCCTCGAAGCATTTACATGCTGCGTCGGATTTGATGACTTGATTAACACTAACAAGAGGGATTCAACAAATCCTCGAAACAATTACATGCTGCGTCGGATTTGTTGACTTGTTTAGCACTAACAAAAGGGATTCAACAAATCCTCGAAGCAGTTGCATGCTGTATCGGAATTGTTGACTTGTTTAGGACTGACGGACGAGATTCCACAAATTCTCGAAGAAGTTACATGTTGCGTCGGGTTTGTCGACTTGTTTAGCACTATCAAAAGGGATTCAACAAATCCTCGAAGCAGTTACATGCTGCGTCGGTTTTGTTGACTTGTTTAGCACTAACGAAAGGGAATCAACAAATCCTCGAAGCAGTTGCATGCTGTATCGGGTTTGTTGACTTGTTTAGCACTAACGAAAGGGATTCAACAAATCCTCGAAGCAGTTACATGCTGCGTCGGGTTTGTTGACTTGTTCAGCACTAACAAAAGGGATTCAACAAATCCTCGAAACAGGTGCATGCTGCATGGTTTGTGTTTAATTAATTTGCTTGTTAGTTTCTTATCATTTATACAAGTGGTTTTACTTATTGAAAGGAGATATATTCGGTTTTTGCACAATATACTGTGTGAAATAAAAACTTAATGAAAACTCCTTAGAGTTTGCAATATTTAGACGATTCGTTTTTACTTTCCCTGCAATACATGGTAATGTATAGGGAAAGTATTGGAATTACGTCGAAAATCGCAACTCAAGTTTCTGACGGATCTACACGTTTTGGAACCTTTTGAAAACGAAAAAACTATTTTAGTGTTATGCATGTGTGTGTCTGTCTGTGCAATGTATGTATCCAATCTAATTCAAAAATGACTAAATTGCCCAAAATTTGGTCGATAAGTCACTTGTGATATATTCTGGTACTGATTAGATTTTGCCACAATTCGGGAAAAAATAACCTAAGGAAAGGCAAGCAAAACTCGTCCAAATTTAAAATAAAAGACTGCGTATGCTCAAATATATCAATCAACTAAATGTTTGTTTTATACTTAATTTTTGACAATGAAACATGTAAAAACCAACCCCATTATTCTAGGTCCCCCATTCTCGAGATATTACATACGCAGGTTTTAAGAATACGACCAGTTAAGAAATGAAAACGAAATTTGATGTAAAAGTACAAATTCAATGTAATTTCAAATAATTATGTGTTGAGATCCAGACCGTCCTACCTACCAGAAAGGTGTAAGGTAACCGTTTGGACAGCCGGGAAGTGCCACCCAATTTAGACCGGAACCCAGTGGGGGAGGCATCCACAGGGACCGTACCCTCCTTCCCCTACCACCAACCTCTCGGAAGGACTTACGGACCCACATGTTTAACGTGATCGTACTCCGCATGAACACGGCGGCAGTTGTGGCAGCGTGCAAATTCAGTGTGCAAACCACCGGGCTATCGCGCCTGAAAAGTGGCAACAGCACGCGGTGCTCCCAGGTGGTCACCCACCCAAGTACTAACCGCGCCCGATGCTGCTTGATTTCGGTGATCTAACGAGAATCGGTGTTTTCAGCACTGTAGGGTCGTTGGCAAATAATTATGTGTGTCATTTTATAGAATTAAACTCAATTTAGAGAATTTTTAAAGAAATAAAGAGAAAATGAGTTTGATTCCGTAGGTAAATTCATGTGCTGCCCATATAAGATTTTTTTCAATTAGCTACTTGGCGGATATTCAACTAACACCAACTATCCAAGATTAATCAAATCAGAAATATTTAAAAAAAGTTTATTTTAAAATCGGGGAATTGATTTAATTAGTTTCTGAAAATAATTCCAAGAACAAGTATTAATGCATTTCATCTATTCATTTGGTTTTTCATATTTAGGGAGTTTTTGAGTCTCATTTGTTTCATTGGAATTGGTTGCAGAGTCCGGAAGGTGTTTCGTTCAGAAGCGTCTACTAAAAATTTACCATTCATAAACGAAACATTGTACTGTAAAATCCTCAACAAATTACTCATTACCACATGTTATTTTTCATCAGATTTAAAGTTTGTCAAACAGCGCGACATCATATAGTATTCTAAATAAGATTTTAAATTAATGAGTATATAAAAAACACCACAAGTTTGTACAAATTAATATGTTACACATTATAATTTATGGAGTATATAAATCATGATGACAAGATTGGCCCTGAGTTTCGCAAAAATACAGAAGATAACACGATTTATTATGACTTAACATACTAACACTCATTAATGAGATAATTAAAATAAATATTTATTAAATGAAGTAGAACTTTCTTGGCAAAAATATTTTAATTACGCTAAGAGTATTTGTTCGAGATCTTTTGCTTATAATTAAGGATGCAAATATATTTTCTGTTTAATCGATATGCAAGACTCCCACGAGTATTGCGTTAAGTTAAAAAATAGAACACGATTGATTGACTATGATTGTTATTGAGCAGCTGTGGTTAAACTCTTATCAATAGTATTTGTATTTGCCGTATGGTACACATTTGAATATCTGATTATTTCTAAATTCGAATAGGTTTTTTTTATAATAGTTAAAATACAGGCGATCAATTATTTATTTTATTCACTTACTTATTACGCGCCATGCAATGTGTTAAATTTGACGTACCATACAATATGTTGACTTTATTTTGAGCGGGAAATTTAACTATCTACATCTGAACCAATCGTCAACTTAACCATAGAGCGATTAATGTGATCATCCCGCCTCCGATATTTAAATTACCAGTGTATTCTCTTCCTTCATATTTAAAATAGAAATGCGATTTATAATTTTAACAACATCACAATTTTTCTATTTTATAAAGAAACAGTTTTTAATAGCAGAATTTCCACTGACATTAATTATATTGTCTCGAGAACAATGAAATTGTGGTGTTAAATTTCAAGTTATCCTCTCCATTTTACATATAAAAAACATTGCTGTGCTCAACAAGGAACCAAATCACAGACTCTCGTGCTGGCAAGCCGATGCTTTATCGCTTAGCAACTGGGACGAATTATAAGCTCATATTGTCGAAACGAACTCTTGCATGTCCTCCCGATAATGTCAGATTGACTTGCACTTTGACTATCGGATTGATCACTTCTTGCAATTTTTACTTCAAGTTGCATCCAGATACTACAATTTTCACCCAGATTAGTATCTTGCGGCGTCGTAGGCCTTCCGATTTGAATTCGGCAATCACTATTTCGGACACCATTGAGCCCGAATTAATCTTACTAAGCTGACTTTCAGACCTCTAACATTACTGCACTTAACCTGAAGAGTTAGTTCACTGATGCAATGTTCGGCGGCATTGTCAGGTTCTATTGATGCAGTATTCAGCGCCATTATTTGATGTCAGTGCAGGATTCAGAGCCATTGTCAGAGATTAGTGCAGTGTTCAGGTGCCATTGTTAAGAACCTTACTGTGAACTACTGATCTTCGTACTGACCAGCTGATGGACGGAATTGCCAGTTCTGAACGTCGATGTGAACTGTCTAGACTTGTGAGATGCGTTTTATTCGTAGCGAAACACATCACATTGAAACCACTACTATTAATTATAGGGTTCTGATAAAAATGGTTACATTATTCAGTTCTTCGTTATACTGACTAAGAATTAAGCTGAAATCTATCCTGCAGCCCCGCATTCTTCTTGTAATGAAATTCACTGACAATTCAAACACCTATCAATTATAGAGTTCTGAGAGAAAAGAAATTGTAATGCTATTCAGTTTTTAGTCATCCACTGCATCTAACTTCTCCATATGTTCCATAGCAAAATTTACTGTGAAGTGAAACCCATGCTATCAATTACAGATAACTGAGAGAATTAGAATTGTTGTGTAATTTACTTATTAGTCACCCACTGCATCTAACTTGAAGGATTTATTCTATTTGTGTCAAAGATCATTGTGAGTAGAAGTTCCCCCAAAAAGTTACTAATAATTACAATATTACATTCACTGCTCTAGAAAACTTAAACAAAGTCTCTGAAACGTGAAAGGATTTCTTCTATTCAATAATGCCGCCAATTTGTACACACATTAGATTTTGTAAGTCGAATTTCCAACTCCATAACAGTACCTTCCCTTTACAAATATTGTGCACGGAGTGGGAAAATTATGCTAGAAATATACGGAATGGCATTTATAAAGGACGACATTATTTAAAAGAGTCTCTTGCACTATAATAAAGCCAATTACATGCTTTTTATTACACAGTACTTTTAAAATTCTAATTCGACCTTGACCAGAGCCTAAAGAAATTGCCATTAAAATTGCCATTAATGATCAAATACCCTAACCAAATAGAAATATATACAAACACCTTATTCATTACAAAAATATCACAAATATCTTCATGTAAATATTTAAGGAGGGGGGGGGGAGGTTGAGACATATCGATATAAAACACATTTTAAGTTTCATGCTCAAAAATATAGTTTTCAGAAATTAAAAACACAAACCGTATGTTGTAATAAACTAAAGTTATAACAACAAATGTTATAATACCAAATGTTATATAGCCAAACACTAATGTTATAATAATAATTATGCTACGATATCTGTGTTTTGAAAGATGTACCTAAAATTTAGGTTCACATATCTCGGAATGAATTTTTTAAAGATATTTCACCTACATTTTCAAATATGTACCTTGCAAGATATTTTAGATATATATTTTAAATATATATCTAAAATTTCTTGCAAGGTACATATTTGAAAATGTATAGAGTTTGTTTCAATACATTGTCATCAAGATTTTCGATTTTGAACAGAAATTTTGAAAATATATCTTTTAAAGTAAAAATCACTTAATTTTTTCATTTCTCATTATTAAAAACCTTACAAGGCACAAAAGAAGCATTTTATAGACTTGTGACCATGAAATATGCGAGCTGTGAAATATTTCAAATTAAAACTTCATTTAAAAAAATAATTACAGAAATAGAAGTATAAAAAAGTAATGTCTATACTTGAGAATCCTAGTACAAAAGAATACATAATGTTTCTAGAATGTGAATATTAAATTAAGCAAATTAGAATGCAGGGAAACAATGCAATCAAAGTAACACATTTAAATCGCAAAAACGTATTTAATATGCAGGAGAACGTTTAAATCATAATACATGAAAGTGCGCACGTTTTGATTAGCTGTTTAAAAGTTGCTTACTTGTTATTTGTGCGAAGCGTAGTGCGCATGCGCCGTATAAAAATGGGTGTTTCACCCTGTTACAGTTCATTTTAATTATCAAAATTGCGATTCTGCACATATGTTTGTAATTTCCCGTGTGCGTTAAAATTTCCATCTTTCTAGCTATTGTTGTTTCTGGGTAAAACGGTTCACAAAATTTAGGCAAATATTGATTTCACTTCGTTAGGAATGGATAATTTGATTTCTCTTCGCTTGTCCATAATATTATTGCTTTCTCATTCTATGTAAAATAGTATAGAGAAAGTATTGTTTTCAAGAAAATTTTCGAGTTTGGGATTTTGAAGACAATATATGTTTCAAGACCACCCGAACACGTTTTAACTGTTTGAAGTCTGTTTGTCAGTCTGTTTGTCTGTGACCGATTTCTTGTCTGCACTGTAACGGCCACATATATTAATGCATTATCACGAAACTTTTTATACCCGGCTTTATTATCAAAAAATCTCGAACTTGATAGAATTTTTACTTTCCCTGCAATACGTGGTAATGTATAGGGAAAGTATTGGAATCATGCCGAAAATCACAACTCGAGTTTTCGACGGATTTACAAGTTTCGAGACAACTAGAATACGAAAAAACTATTTTTAGCGTGACGTCTGTGTGTGCGTGTCTGTGTGTTTGTCTGTGTGTCTGTCTGTGTGTCTGTGCAATGTATGTATCCACTCTAACTAAAAAACTAATGGACCGAATTTCATAAAAATTTGGTATGTAAGTCACTTGGGTGAGACCCTGGTGCTGATTAGTTTTGGGTAGGATTCATAAAAACATAACCAACCTTTTTGCAAAATTGCCAGTAAAAATTTCATGTATCTACTCTAGCTAAAATACTAAATTGACCAAATTTCACAAAATTTGGAAGACAAGTTACTTGTAGGGTGATCTGGTGCTGATTAGATTTTGATATGATTCGGAAAAGAACAACCTGTCTTTTTTTACGAAATGGCCAGCAAAAATCGCCAAAATCTAAAATAAAAAAACTACATATGCTTAAATATATCCACTATAAACTTGTTTTATACGCAATTTTTAACGAAGAAAAGAATAAGACCAACTCCATTACACTAGGACTAGCCGTTCTCGAGATATTTTACTTTTTCGTATTTTCTCTACGCCACCTTTGAAAATAAGTTCAGTTACCAAATGAGGACGAAAAATTGAATTAAAAGTAAATCAAATTTAAATAAAATGAAGAGAACGTGGATATAAGTCTGCAGGGAAAGTCATATGCTGCCCACATCAATTTTTTTTTAGTTCAAGCGAGAACTCCGACTGTTTCTTTTTTTAATTATATATATTTTTAACATGGCAGCATAGAACAAAATTGTGTATAATCCTGCATAAAATGGTTTATTTATGGCTCAATAATCACAAGATTTAATAGTTTCATTCATTGTGAAGAACAGCCTTGATATAATTGTTTTTTGTTCGTCGTGTCATTGTCCCCTTGCGGAGACAAGTCCCCCCCCCCGTTATAAGGGGGGTGTACATTGTCATGTATGGTATCAATTAAAAGATTTTGTCAAGTCCTTTAAAATGAAAGGTAAATACGCTGTAATTGTAATCAGTTAGACCCACAATAAAATTAGTTTTTCAAAATATATATTGTGAAATTTGAAAAAAAAATGTTGCTAAAAATTAGATTCTGTTATGATAAAGTCGAGTTGAGGCACACTCGAGTTAATTTAAATCCTGAAACAAATTAACATGAAACCATTTCTATACACAGAAGTGAAAAAAATATACAAACTGAGCCCTTACCCGTATATCTTAAATACAACACATTTAATATTTAAATTTTTGTAAATAAAATTTCAAATGAATTAAGAATGTTTCATATGTAAAAATATTTCCATAAAGACATGCATTTCAGGAAAATAAATCACGGTAAAACGTTTGTAAATGAAAAGAAGTATATGTCCTGGACCCCTTAAAATAAAAATTTATATTGCGATACATTCAGGATTTTAAATTCAGAATAAGCCTTATATATAAATTACGGCTTAGTAAAATATGACGAAAAATGTAAATCAGAAAAGAAAACATATTTTCCGTAGTTGGATGGATAAACTTTTATTCCTCCTTCTTCGAAAGAAGTTTTCCGGGTGATTTTCGGAAATACATGGACATTTAACATCTGAAATACTCTCTACGACAAGGATCATTGACTTGAAAGGAAAAGAAAATCGCTGTAAAAAGTCCCACCTTCTCCGATAAAGAAAGATTTTACCCGATATGATAGAAATAAATTCTAGAATTTTGAGATACGTCAAACACATCTGATGTAACTAGCATAAGATATCGTTGAAGCAAATCAGTTACTTTACAATGACTTTTAATTAATAACAAACTCTTTATCTTTTATAAATTCTAGATTTTTGAGAGATCAGTTTAATATAAATATTGTAATTAACAGAAGGTATTGTTTAACCAAATCAATAACAAATGTTTAATCAATAACAAACTCTTTATGTTTTATAAATTCGAGATTTTTGAGATAAGTTTAACGTACCTGATGTAACCGACATGAGACATTGTTTAATCAAATCGATAATAAACGTTCAATCAATAACAAACTATTTATTTTTTAAGTAATCATATTTTTGGCTTTACCCGGGATAGTCCTGAAATAAAGGTGGTGCAAAATTTTACATATTTCTGTCAAAAACTTGCTCCCAAATAAGTTTAAGAAAGCAATGAAAAGATATTCAAATCGGTTTAGCCTTTCACGAGATTGGAGACAGAAACATGTTTTCAATTCTCGTAATTTCACACTTCCTTGTAGGGTAATAAGAGTTACATGAGGATATTCCGTAATTTTTTTCTGCTTCGTTACCTGAAATAAAATGTATCAAAATCCATCACGTGGTTTAGAAAATATTTAAGTTTGAATCGAGTATTGAAAATTTCCATTTTTTTTTTCATATAAGATAAAAAAAAATGCACACAACATAAAAATCTGCGCAAATAAAATCTTAAAAAACATACAATCGTTTTGAAAATACTTGGATTTTTTTCTGAAGTGTATACACGATTATAATGTAAAATATATTCACTCTACAGCCCTACAGAAACAAAATTACAGTAGTTGATAAATGCTAGGGAAACAATATGACTTCTAAAATATGCACATATTTTAATTACAGGTAACGTCGGTTATATCTTTCAGGATTAAATAAAAAAGTGATTTGATCTGAGCAGTACATGTTAAAAAAATACTCGGCGAGCCGTATTATCCGTTTAACTGAAGTATCTCTGTACCGAATTTCACCGCTATTTGAATTTTCAATTTCCCTCTACAGACACACAGACATATTCCTTTATATACTTTGATCTGAGCAGCACATGTTAAAAAAAACTACTCGATGAGCTGTATTATTATTCGTTTACATGCAGTATCTCTATACTGAATTCGCTGCTATGTAAATTTTCGATTTCCCTCTACAGACGACACAGACATACAGACATATTATTTTATTATGTAAAATCACTAGATAAATAATCTTGTTATAAAGCCAGTTCCGTATACTTCTAGCTCACTGAATTCCATTTAGTCAGAAAAACAACCAAATTTGAAACTATCAATTCATTATGCAGCTCAGTACTTTTATCAACGTAAAATCATGAATTAATTTCCAATCATTTTTATCATAACAGTATAATCTAAAATTATTTATAAATTCATATAGCATTCAAACACATTTTAGTATTCACCAAAACAATGAAGTCTATCATTAACCTCTACCTAATTCACAAAATGTCATTCATATGTATAAAACCGAACCATTTAAACTCATTTTAAAATACGCTGTTTCATATTAGAAGCAAATAATTAGTTCAGACATTTCGCTTCTGTTGTTGGCAAGTATAATCTCGCTATGAATCAATTATTCATTACTAAACGGTATTTTGCGAGTTTGAATGCTAAATCTCCCAGAGCTGCAGCTCTTTCTCCATCCATGCGGTTTTCATTTCAAGAAATAATAGACATTTTTGAGATTAGTTACAATTTTATTTGAAATTGAATTTTCATTACCTTTTCTGCATACATAGTATATAATGTGAAGGGAAAGTGGTGTGACTGTGTCTGTGTGTGTGCATGTGTATGTTAGAATGTGTGTATATATACGTCAGTGTGTGTGTGTGCGTTAGTGTGTAAATATGTTAGGGTGTGTGATTGTTAGTGTGTGTGTGTACGTTAGTGTGTGTATGTTAGCGTGTGTGTGTGTTAGTATGTGAGTATGTTAGAGTGTGTGTATGTGTTAATATGTGAGTATGTTAGAGTGTGTGTTAGAGTTGAAGACCCAGACCGTCCGACTCATCCGAGGACTTGAGCAACAAGATGGGCAAGTGTATGTTAGTGAGTGTATGTTAGTGTGTGTATGATAGTGTGTGTGTATTTTAATGTGTGTGTTTGTTAGTATGTGAGTATGTTAGAGTGTGTATATGTTATTGTGTGTATGTTAGTGTGTGTATATTAGTGCGTGTATGTTAGTGTGTGTATATTAGTGCGTGTATGTTAGTGTGCGTATGTGTATCGGTGAGTCTGTGGAAGTGATATCTCACAAATGAATGAAGGAATTCGAAAATATTTGGTACGATTATTACAATTAGTGAATACTGGAATCTTACTGATTTTATACGAAATCGTATGTTCGGAAAAACCCCTTAATTTACGAACGAAATTTTGAAAAAGTTATTGAAAAATCGAGAGCAACAAAAATGTTAAATAAAAATAAATAATCATTTCTTACTTAATTTATCATTCAAAACGAATGGTATACGCTTTAATATGTTGGACATACCTTTTTCGAGATATATCACATTTCCAGATAAATATATCTAAAATATCAAATAAAATTAATATAAGTAACAAGTATCCTTAAATAGGTTAAAGGTAATTGTAAAGCGTTATAGTTAAAATATGCACTAGCTCTCAAGGTGTAGCACGTTTATAGATACATTTATTGAAAAGCTACTTAAAATTAACATAAGTAGCAAGTATCTTTAAATAGGTTGAAGATTATTATAAGGCGTTAATGTTAAAGTATACAATAGCACGTAGAATATACACTTGAGGGCTACAAATTCGTACATGGTGACTTGCCGGGCGAAACACTGCCAAGTTCCTAAAATAGCTAAATATTTTTTTAAAGGAATCTCAATAGAAAATTGGCAAAAAATACAACGAATTAATGGCTAATTTCCCATTTTTCATAGTACATACTATGTAAAACTTGGTACATGTTATAATTGCATGAGTTGCTCGCAAAAGCATTTTTCGATTAAAATCTTTCATCTTTTATTTAATCTTTGAAGAGAAATTTAGAGAATTTTTTTTTCTAGAGGCAGGAATTAAATAATGTCCATTGTTGTTTGATGATGATGCACAAAGGCACGATATAATTTAACAGCACCATTAGAGTGTTTTACAAACATTTGCTTCGAAAGAAACAAACAATTTTTTTACGTGGTTGCCATGGAAGATGGCACTAGGATAACAACTTATCACTTTCAATCAATCATTACGCAGCTGACACATATAAGCCATTAGATAAATCATAATATCCTATTTCTCCTTCGTCAAAAGACCAAAAAGGGATTCGATTTCCGATTTAGCCTATACATACTGTGCAACATGGGTGTTGGTACTGAACGTAATTAATTTTATTTATGTCATTTTAATAGCTTTTTTGTATGTTTAGCATCTTTTACATTATGAAGATGGTTCACAAATTGCTTATCATGATTTAAACTGCATTTGTTGGAATGAGGTGGTTCAAAATTAAATAAGAAAGATTAATCATGCATAAAGCATTGATTATGGAACACGTTCCAACTGAAATGTAATTTTATTTAAACATCTCTAAAATGCAATGCATTCAGCACTACATTTTTTAAAATTATCACAGTATTATAATAATTTATAAAAATTTGAAACATTAAACTTCATCAAAAAAGACGATGCTATAAAATCGCCTGCATTCCTATGTAAAATTAATGAATATTTCATTTATATCACTTATATTCCAGACACCAAAGCTAAATAATTTTGCTTTAAGAAAATTCAGTAAATCTTATACAACTCATGTTACAATCGCGTGATTTGTTTACATTCTGCATTCGTTAAAATTAGGCTTTGTTGTAGAAATAAACAAAATTTATGGATTATTTAAAATAATAAATTTTGTAATTGTGTAAGACATAATTTGAATGCAGAGATAATATAAAAAATATTATTTCTGTAATACATATTACAGTTGTGTACACAGAAACGTAGAATCAGCATTAATGAAACATGTATGGCCCTTGATAACGCACATGGTTTCAGAAATGCTTTTCATATTCATCATATTCCTTTATATTCACTTTATTCCATTTATTCAATTTCCAAACTTCATGGGAGCTAGAAAAGGCCTAGCTCATCGTGCTACACTTGGTGTCCGTTTTGCAAATTTTCACCTTTACCTTCAGTTTACAAGCTATTTACTTTGGTATTTCTCTGGTATATATTACAGGTAATCATAAAAAATCTTCAATTATATATATATATATATATATATATATATATATATATATATATATATATATATATATATATATTAATACTTATTAATTACTTTTTATGATGAATACAAAATTATATAAATAGCGACTGGCAACGATATATTTATTTATAATTCATATATTGGCTCGGTGGCACAGTAATAAGGGTACACTGTGGGATCGTCAAAACGCTACCCTTATGAGCACTATATTACACTATTTTCGCAAAAGCCAAAGTATACCAAAGGAAGGAATCAAAAATAATGTATTGAACGAATCTTGTTCTCAGGATAAATATATAAATGTTATTAATAATGACGATCCTTACAAACGCAAATACCATTTCAAGAATATGATGAAATTTAAATTTAGTAAGTGTGCATCCAACAGATGTAAGCTATGTCCTGTAGCGGCAAGTGAACAGATAACTTATGGTCAGCACAGATATAGAACATTTTGTAAAGTTTTTAACTGCATATATTCAATAACATGTGGTACATGCAAGAAAAAATATATTGGGCAGACTAAGAATCCTCTGCATTTAAGGATAAATCTACACAGAAGTCAGATAAAGCATTATAAAAATCAGTCTTCACAGCATGATAATATAGAATTAAGTCACTTTAAACATCATGGATTTGAAAATATTATTGTTAATATAATTGATTTTGTAACCAAACATAACGAACGAATGTGGTGGGAAAACGTCCACATCAATCAATTTATGACATCATATCCATATGGACTTAATACCTTACTGTATAGTGAAAGTAATGATTTAAGTAAATGCAGGGATGGAAGTAAGTCATCAATAATGAAGCATAATATAGCTTGTTCAGTTACAAGGCAAAAACGAGGACAAAAATCACATCGTACTACATATCTGAATACACTAGTAAAAATCGATGCATTATTTGCACAATTCTACAGTGATCTTGGCATTAAAAATAATTGGATCAAAAATACAGTTTATGGTATACGAAAGCGATTCATATTGCGTGTATGGCATAATTATAAGGATAAACAATTTGATGATGCACCCAGTGATAAGATCGATTGCGTTAATAACTGGTATGCAATATTTCTTGATATGATTAAAATGCGAGCAGCACAATATAACATCAACTTAAATCAAGAAATTAATGCAATACAACATAAAGAATATTTAATGACAACTTTTAAAAATAGAGCTTTTAATAATGTTCCTTTTAAAAAGATTTTAGACTATCATCAAAGACACTTTCCTATTAGAAGAATTAATATTTGTATATCATACCGTTATGTGTTGACAATGGGACGTAAGGTATATAATTACAATAAAATAGGTAAGAATATGGGACAATATGAAAATCTGATGTGTCAGTGTACATCAAGCCCATTTATAGATGGTGATCATAAACACATAGTGACTGGCGATTTGAACGTGATTAATACGAGTCAACTACGAAAAGCATTTGATAAAGGTACTAAATTCAGGTCAGAGGAATTTCATGATATATATGGGAATTATTATAAAGAATTGAAAGAATTTATATATAATATGGCAATAAAATACAGTTTGCCTATGAATGCATTTGATGAATGGCGGGATCGTGTAAATTTTCAATTTCGTCGATTTTATCAACCTTCAATTCAAAAACGAGAAGAGTGTAATGTAAATCGTGACGAACTGAATGATTTATGGAACAAATATGCAGTTACCTACACAGACAAGGCAGCATCTAATTTCACTTTCACATGCATAGCATACTATATGAAGATTCTTAAAGAAAGTTATCAAGATGAGGAAATCTATAAAAAGCTCAATGTGCAACATAATGAAATTAATAATCGAATTTGTGCACTTCATAAGCGAATTGGAATTGATTTGAAACATATACGCTACCCGTATTTGGTCTTGATACCCAAACTTCACAAAAAACCAGTGAAGTTTCGTCCAGTTACAGTGGCATTTAAAACTTATACCACAAGGGCTAATACGCTACTGAAGTCATATCTACAACCTGTAATGAATCATATTTCAAAAAATGGTTCCGTCATGATAAAAAACAGCGATCAAGTTTTGGGAATTTTGAACAAACTACCTGCTAACCAATTATATAGAAGCTATGATTTCCAAGATCTATTCAGTAATATAAATTTGGAGGATCTATATAGTATATTGACGCAAATACATGAGACATTTGAATTACAACAAAGTGTCACAATTCAAAAGTTTAAACACGTTTTGGACATCGTATTGTATGAAAATATATTGTATAATGGTACTGAATATTACAAACAAATTAAAGGCGTGCCAATGGGTGGAGGGTGCTCGACATTATTAGCAAATCTATATTTGCACCATTATGAACAAGGAAATCACTTTATAAACGAAATGGTTTACTTTCGATTTATTGATGACATCCTCATAGCATACGAAAACACAGGAGACGGGTATGAATTTGATTTTTCCTTTTATCCAGGTTGCTTGAATCTTATTGAGAATATCTCGGATAAAACAAAGGCAATAAACTATCTGGATATAAGTATACATTTAACACCTAGCAAGACAACGTATTATACTATTTATGATAAAAGAAGACAGTACAGCTTTAGAATACATTATATAATTAACTGGTATTCTAATTTAAGTATCAGGATATTTCGCAATATAGTCATTAATCACTTTAAACGTAGTGAAAGAATGCATTCTTATGGAAAGGATAGGATCAAAAATGATTCTATATTTATTAAGGAAGCAATAACAGAAAATTATCCTTTAATATTTATTTGTCAGTGTTACAATGTGGTACATAGTAAAGTTTTCGATGCGTTCTGTAAGGATTTTGCCAACACCTTTATTTCAGGAAATAAAATGGCATCGATACAGCGAGGAACTATTTAAGCGTGTAAAATTGACGTGAGTGATTTGGATGGAAGTAGGGTATTTGTATTTGCAGTTCGTATATTTTAAGTCGGTTTAGTCTTGTGTCGTTTCAATTATATTGCTCTTATGTTGGGGGATTTTTTCCTTTTACGTTTGATATATACTTCGTATGGGCGTCTTCTATTTCGACGTTGTACTGAATTTAACCGCAGGTAATGCATGGCTCCGTGAGTGTTGCCATTGGTGGAAAAGTCGACTTGTAAACGGGAACTAGGGGTCACAATCCCCCTAGGCCTTTTATGTATTACCTGTTGGCTGACTTCATGTCCAATCTTTCAATTTTTACTATTATATTTTTCTGGGCTATTTCAAGCTGCATTGCGCTTATTGGTCTAGATATCTGTTTTTGTACTATTTGTACTATGGTAGATTCTGTTATATGACATTATATATATAATATATATATATATATATATATATATATATATATATATAAGATTAATTTTCCGTTATCTAAAATTTAAATGTCTATTTTCACAGTAAATCATACAAAATTTATACATAAACAATATTCATAACCCCACATGCGGTTCAATCTCTCCGACGACATACATTTTTAATGTATAGCATCATATATATCATTTTTAATGTATAGCATCATTTATTATTTACAAAGTTTATGTGCGTCATGAATGTGAGTTCTTTAGGAGTACAGATTTCAAAGCTTTTAGATTTAATCTTTTTTGGAATATTTTATCAAAATTTTATCTTCGGTTTTATTTCCTGGCCAAATGTAATGAAATATTAATATTTTGTCTTATACTTTCTATACGCGTCTATTCTTTTAAATGTAATCCATGCTGAGTCTCTGTACACCACTTTAAAGAATTTACTGATTATGGTTACGAACTAAAACGCTGCAAAAGGACTTTAAACGAACTTTTGTCAAAATCTCGAAACCGATATCTTTGGAGAAATAATACGCTTCCTATACTATAGTACTGGGATGTACTTGTGATTATGTGAAACAGACCCCTAATGAACAAATCTGAAAAAAAACCAATGCATATGTTTAATTGTATAAATTAAATACCCGTTTTATACGTAACATTTTATTAAAATGTGGCTTCAATAAAACTGTCTTCCTTATTTTAGTATAAATCATTCTCAAAATTTAGTGTATCGAATTATAAACAATGTGACATCAAAAACTTAAAATTCTCCAAGCTTTTAAAGGTAAAGACAAGAATCACTTTAAGAATTAAATGTGACTTAATTTTAATTGATTATCTACTTAATTTATTTAGTGCGATAAACTCTAATTTATATAATACAGAAAAAATTATGAACACACGAATTTCAGCCTGTAGTGAATCCCATGTTCTGCTCACATGGGATTTTAACATTTTTGTAGGAATTTAAAATTGTCGAGTAAGTTATTTGTTAAAAATGTAGCCGATATTCAATAAGTCAAATGTAAATACATTGCGAAAATTTTTGACTCTTGGCATTTCTACGGAAATTTTGAAGTAAAATGTTAGCAAAAATTTTATAAAATAATACTTTTGAATTCCAACAATTTTGAAAAAGCAACTTTAGATTAACCATATTCAAAGTCACAGTATTCTAAGTATACGTTCAGTACTGCATGGCGTAGTCAACGGGCATACATGTGTCTGTATCATACATTTACGAGCATACATGTGTCTGTATCATACATTTAATTTTTTTTCTTGCCTTCTTACGTAATAATTTAATTATCCATAAAATATATACATATATGTATTGTAATTTGATTGAACTGATTTATTTATGAGCAAGAACTTAAGAGAACATATTACTTTTCATCTGCCAAATTGTATTATGTGCTGTTGTATCATGTGCTGTTTTCAATGTTTTAAAATACGCAATCTGTTAAGTATATTTTGTCACATAATTTTTAGAGCATATATTAGCAAGTAATTGAATGTCCATAAATTATAAAATGAATTTTATTGATTCAATGTATATTACAATTTATTAATGGTAATTAAAGTAAGTAAGGTAAAACGAAATTAAAAAAATAATATGGAGCATGAGTTTCTCCAGACGCATATTTGAGAATAATACACCACTGATAAATAATTTTTTCTATTTAAACCAACATATATATTTATTCTTCGAACTAAAATTTCACAAACGAATTAAAATTTAAAAAGTTTATAAATTCCATATTTTTTAAAAATTTTAAATTACCGTAAATTAATGAGGTTATTTTCAGCTGTAAAAAAGCTCTTTATCCAAATGGCAAAATTCTGCTTCAAAGAATAAATATCTACTTCCTAACCAATCTGACATTTAAAATTTCAGAGTAATAAGATATTTTTTTTTAATTTTCTATAAATGTAGAAAAATATGTATCTGAGACAAAACCCATTGAAATTGAATTCCGAATATTAAAAATAGATAAATCACGTGTTTCTTCAACGCACTCCTCATACACGGTACCTTATATTTAAAGTACACGATCATATGCAGTTTGAATTCGCATTATGTTTTCCCTACTGTCAATCTTGATGTTAATTTGAAATTAGCTACTTTCACACGTAGGAAAATACGTCCTTGAAGCAACATTTATCAAGAGAATTAGCCTACTTTAAAACTCTCATATTTTCATGATACTTGTCGCCCAGCTCATCCATTATTAACGGATATGTTTAATCTGCCTATTAAGTAAACTTTTGCATGTTTTCCAGCTTAATGTTATCATTAAACAGTAGACAAATTATGTTTTTGATAATTACCTGAACTTTACGGATAAATCTCGTCTGACTACAAATTACTCAGCTTGGATATGTTAATATAAAATAAAGTTTTAAATACTCATAATCTGTTAAATGTGAACTATTTTTAAATATAATAAGTAAAAATGTAATACATTACCAACAAATTACTGTTTTCATTTAGATAAATTTATTTTGATATACTGTGTTTATTATTTTTCCTACTTTCATAGTATAATGTATTGAAAAGTAGTATTAAAAGTATTGTGAAGAGGTCGAAAATTCAAATTTGAGTTTTCGATGAATGAATTTACACGCTTTAAGCATCTCTTAACTCGAATTAAACATTTTGGATGTAATATATATATATATATATATATGGTGTGTGTGTAGGGAACGGGGAGGGTTGTGAGTCTGTAGATACCAAAAGTTATAAACGAATGGAAGGATTCGAATAAAATTTTCTACGATTATTACAATCAGTAGGTTCTAGAACTCTATTGATTTTAGCTTGGACCATTGATTGGACGAGATATTGATTTTAACAATCAAACGTTCAAATGGTTGGCAAATTTTGGAATGAAGGTTTTAAAAAATCATAAAAACATCAGGGCATTTGCTAACGTTAAATGGATAATAATTTTTACGCAATTTTTACTATAAAACAAATGACGCTATGGTTTTTTTAACGCTAGCATGAACCGTTTTCGAAATATTGTATGTTTTACAGAAAAAAATTGTCAAAAAATTACATGAAATAGAAAGTTGTAAGTATGAGCAGCATTATTTTTATAGATCTAGCTCACTTCATTCACTAGAGAATTTCTTTTTGTTGCAATATGTTTGGTTTTTGATTTGAAGTAAATCGCTAATTATCAATTATTTTCCGTAATATGTAACAAATGTCAATTGTATTTTGATGTGGATTTTGCAGTTGATTCATTTATTACCCAATATATTTTCTTTTACCTATTAAATAGGTCTAACGTTTTAAATTTCAATCTAAGTGATGTTAGTTCAATGACACTAATTTTGTGTTATAGCTTTATTTGATAGGAACATTTGGCGACTTTACGTAGAATGATTAGATGATTGTTATAATAATGGTTGTCAATGACACTAATTTTGCGTTATGGTTTTATCTGATACGCACATATGGCGGTTTTATGTAGGATCATTAGATGGTTGTCATAATAACGGTTGTCAATGACACTAATTTTGTGTTATGGCTTTATCTGATGCGCACATTTGGCGACCTTACTTAGGATGATTAGATGGTTGTCATACTAATGGCAGTCATTGGTACAAATTTTGTGTTATGGCTTTATTTATTGATACGCATGTTTTGCGATTTTATGTAGGATGATTGTATTGTTATCATAATAACATATTTCAGCTTTCCAAATTAAATAAAGAAATGATAAATACGTTATTGACGCATAAAAAATATAATAATAATTTACATTTTAAATTTTAGGAGTCTATTGAGGCTGGCCTGCGTCTGGACTGACAAATAACTAGTATATGAATTTCCTTTAAAAATGGAGTTCCCTTCAATATAATGCCGCTTTTCGAATATCTCCATTGGTTTTATAGAAGCTTGATTCTGTGAGTTTCGTGTTCATCATCAGTGGTATGAAATTTTTCAAACAGTGAATTCAACTCTAGGATTTGTACTTTTTGTGAAATGCACTGGTGGCAAAAGTTATTGATCGAGTGAGCCATGAAGGTCGTATTTTCGATTTCTCAAAAAGGGGATGAATCGCCGTATCCTCCCTCAGCCCAAAAGGCCTTAAATATGGATAATAAATATGGCTCTAATCTGTAGCTGGAAATCTAGGCATCGTACTGTCAGAAAATTTTGTGCACTTTAAAACCCCGGAAGGGGCCACATCGCAATATTTTTTAAAATTTGAATTAGAGTTTTAGTTACTTTATGCCTTAGCACAATTTTGAGCAATACTCATCGTTAATCTTCGAAAATATTACCACATTAATTTCATATTGATACCATCAGACAGATCAAAGAACGTTCTTCTGAACGATGTTTGAATCGTATTCATAGAAAAATTCCTTCATATTTATTTATTTATTTAAAAAAAAATCAATATTTTCATATTTTAGATTATGTGATACTTCTTCCGCAGTACTCGAAAAACTAAGATTAGCACGATTCTATAGTTTGGCAGAAAATTGGGTGAATCCTTTTACATGCTAACAAAAAAAAAATTATTTTCATAAGTAATTTATTATTTTATCATTTTTGAAAGCGAAGCAGCCTGTAAGATTTTTGATGTTCAGTAGTGAAATTCCGTATATTTTTCTATCTACCGACTGCGCATGCCCATTGCCCACCTGACAATGGGATTTAAGCCACGTCTATAGAAGAGACAATCCTTTTGGAGGATAGCTCATTTTATAAACACTTTATAACAAAGTTGAAAAGTGTTTATGACTTTGTTCATTCTGTGTGTCTGTCTGTCTGTCTGTCCGTTAGCACGATAACTGTCGTAAAAATGACTTAATCAAAATGAAATTTTAGTATGTTGTTCAGACGGTCTGTAGAACCTATGGGAATATAAATGAATAATATCACCCAATTAGTTTTGGATTGAACCCGGGTCGAAAAAATGAAATACATTGAGCCCTATGGGACCTAATTTTTCAAACATTTTTTAAGCGGATTTAAAATTCACAAATTGCTTCGAAAATGTTTGGTAATATTCAAATTGTTCCATAAAATATATAAATAAAAATTCAGCGAAATTTATTTAGTAGTTTTTTAAATAAAAATTAAAAAAATAATTACACCTCTTATATGAAACGATCACGTGACCATGATATGAAACGATCACATGACCCACTTCAAAATGATATATGGCATCCATCTTGTTTCAAAATCGTGATTTTTTTTAAGTTCTTTTTAATTCATATTGAGTGTTGTATCCGTCCTAAAACTACTTTATTTTTGCTTAAATTCTGTGCATCTACATACTGAAACAATGCAATGACAATATATTTGAGTTTAAATGCTCATCTAAATTTGATTATTTCTACAACTAAGCCTATTTTTCACCTATGTAAAATGTAAACAGCAAAATATATAGAATGAGTTGTATTAGAATTCCTGTATTTTTTTAACACAAAATAATTTAGTCCATGGAGTCTGCATGGCTGATATGAATGAAATATTAATTGATTTCATAAAGAGAAGGACGATTTTTTTCGATGAAGTTTCAAGCATAGAGTTTAATTTTTTGTAGCTCCAGGGTCTTAAACAAAATGTTTAAATAAAATAAATTATTATAGTATTGTGATGAATGAAATGAATGGGAGAAAGTTATGAATGAAATCCTGTTTTTATAGAAAGATCCAGGCGTGTTATTTTTTCTATGACGTCATTTGAATTAATTTCAGTTGTTTTCGATGAAGTTTTCAAATATAATAAATTATCGTAGTATTGTGATAATTCTAAAACTATTACCGAGGAATGTATAACATTTTAGAGATGTTTAAACCAGGCAATTTATATTTCAATGCCGTCATTTGAATGAAGTTCATTTTTTTCGATGAAGGCTTAAGTTTTCAAATATAATAAATTAATGCAGTATTGTGATAAGTTTCAAAATATTACCGAGGAATGTATTGCATTTTTGACTTGTTTAAATAAAATTGCATTGAAGTTGGAAAGTGTTTCATAATCAATGCTTTAAGCATGATTCATCTTTCTTGTTTTATTTCATATTAGCTTTCAAATTTTGGGAAGAGGCACTCTTTGCGTTTAAACAAAATATTTCGCCTTTTGTGGTGATTTTGTTTGAAAATGATTTGGCGATTTGGAAACTGAATGGTATTATTCAGATCGCGAGAGCTTATTTAGGACCGGCAACGTCGGGTATTTCGTCCAAATAATTAATATAATTGTCGAACCTAGGTTACCAGAAGTACCCGTAAATTTATTTTGATAAATATGAATTCTGTTAATAATAACACAATTGGTGTAAATGAAATGTAAGGCCAGGAAAATACCCATATTTGACAATTGAAAATGTGTTGAAAAGAAACAATAGGGGTGTTGAGTGATATGTGTAGGAAAGGGGTGTTCTTTAAAAATATTAGTGTTTGATATTTAAACGTGAGTGTGATATATTAAGTGCTTGATATTTAAACTTTATGGAAATGCTTGATTCCTAATATATATATATATATCCGAATATATCTACTTCAACACAATCAAAGTACAGAAAACATACCCAAAGACGCCAAGCAGCTCAAGTATATTTATATAAATGTAATGTAATAAAAAAGAAGAACAACAATGTATCAAAATTAGCCGGGGGGATTGTGACCCCCACTTACCGGTTAAGCTAGCTTTAAGTCATGACGACACCCCTAGAAGCAGATACACTGTCGAAGACCAAGTACACAATACTTAAAACATAAAAATTTTATATGAAAAGTCCAAAAAGTGAAAGACCTATTCTAACACCACCGATACTTAAATATCTATATTCCAAATACGACTAAACAGCAACACAAATGTCAGTATATAAAACATCAAGAAGACAATAATACAAACCAACCTCGTACCCACATCACAACACAAATGTAAGTAGCGACTTAGTGTCTTCTATTAATATTTTACAGATTAAAACACCCAGCAATCTCACTACCAATACCTCCATGGCAATGCCATATTGCAATATGTTCAAACTGCAAGTGTGCTTTTATATAAATACAATCTATTACTTTTCGTTACGGTTATATTATAAAACTTTCTAATGACGTCACTAATGAAACGCTTAAGATAACCCTTTACAATTGCCTCATTCAGGAAACAACTGAAGTTATATTTTTTTGTAAATTATGTAATAGTATGTGGATAACTTTAAAATTGATTACCTTCTTAAGGAGCCTAATTTACCTGAACTCACGTTTTTTCGGTGGTGTAGAATTTTTTATGTAGTGAATTTAACGCTAATGGATTTTTTTTTATAATTAAAGATATATCACGTGAACCAAAAACTTATATTTTAATATCAAAACTGATTTTCTTGAACATATCAATGTAAATACCCTAGTAGTATCCCAATATTGTTTCAATATTGGCAGTCAATATACTCAATACTGAGACGATATGTAAAGGTGAACATTTTGACAATATTATCTTAATATTGACTGGCCATTTATAATCATTAATGTCATGCCAATATATACCCATCATTCAGCCAATATTAGTTGGCAATATATTCCAAATGTTGGAACTATTTCCAATCTAACGCCAATAGTGACGTAATATTGTAAGCCATCAGAATAAAAGTAAACTTATTTCTAAACATAATTAGCAACAATCCTTGTAGCACGTCAACATCTAACCAATATTAGCGGCTAGTGTACCTCCAATATAGCGCTATATTGGAAATATTTCGAATGAAACGTCAAGATATGATATATTGGCCAAATATTGAAACAATATTGACATGCTACTTGGATTGTTGCTAATTATGTTTACGATTAAATTTGCTTTTGTTCCGATAGCTTTGTGCTGTGTTACGTTACCCTGTTGAACATGTCTGTCCACTCATTTTGCAGCTCAGGAAATTGGCCGTATCACCAGTTGGTGTTTTCTGTACTGGCATATATTTGTTTTTATAAACATTTACAATCAATCCCATTCAACTTGCAGCTACCTCCAAGTAGGAGAATGCTCAAACCGTAGGGTGAGTCGGGTTGCCTGGGTCTTCCACCCTGTTGAACACAAAAACCTACGGAACAGTAGTTTACATCCATCATTTTTATGCACAGACAGTACTATCATTATTTTGCAAACTCTCATTAATTGTTATTACAATAAAAATTATTAAATAAAGTTCTACATTTTGAATAATATGAAATCTAATACAGTGAATTACAACAATCTCTATCCATTTCTAGTTATTTATATAATGTTTGTGCAAAACAAAATGCATACCGGTCCATGGATTCGTTTCTTTCTTTCGAACCAGGCCGTACGGCCTATATGAAAGTGTAATATATATATTTGTGCGGCCAGGACAGAACCCCCCAATTGAGACTGGGACCCACTGGTAGCGACATCCAAAGGGACATTGCCCTCTTTTCCCTTCCAGCAACCTCTTGAAAGATTTACGAACCCACAGGTTTAACCCGTTCCTTTCCTCGTGTAAGCACGGAGTCAGTTTGGGCAGAGCGGGGAATTGAACTCGTGCCCTCCAAGTATTTCCTCCGTGGCTGAACCACTAGACTATCCCACCCCATATATTCGTGCTGAAATTGCTATCGTCACAACACTTTCACAATATCTTTCTGGAGGGCCAACGGCCGTACCGTGCTGAAAACACCGGTTCTCGTTAGATCACCGAAGTCCAGCAGCATCGGGCGCGGTTAGTACTTGGTGGGTGACCACCTCGGAACACCGCGTGCTGTTGGCCATCTCGGGTGCGGTATCCCCGTGGTTTGCGCGCTAGATTTGCACGCTACCACAAATGCCGCCGTGTTCATGCGGAGTACGATCACGTTAAACATGTGGGTCCGTAAGTCCTTCCGAGAGGTTGGTGGTAGGGGAAGGAGGGTACGGTCCCTGTGGATGCCTCCCCCACTGGGTTCCGGTCTAAATTGGGTGGCACTTCCCGGCCGTCCATACAGTTACCTTACACCTTTCTGGTAGATCGGACGGTCTGGGTCTCAACAACAACAATATCTTTCTGGAAATATTTTAAATAAGCTCAATAGTTCTTAAAAATGTAATTTCCCGCCAAAATATGGAATGCGAAAATTTTCTGGAAAATTATACAGTACATAATTTTAAGATCAATATATTGAAATATTGCTATATTATAATTTCCATTATTGTAACTTATACAACCATTCCATAGCCATGTTAATCATCAGAATATTAAAAATTCTCTAAAAATAAAAGTTGTAGCTGCAGGGATAACTCTCCTAAATAAAATGCATTTTATTGATTTCACCCTTTCAAAGAAATGAAAACATTTTCCAGGAAAGATTTTGACTTTTAAGAACCAAAATTATACCGATGACTTCGAAATTAACATATTTGCATCGTTATCTATTTCTCAAGCTATTTAATACATGAAAAAACTTTTTTTTTCATTTATAAAGGAATCAAAACGGTGTAAAATAAATCTGCAATTTATTTACAAGATATATTTTTCCTCAAGAAAAAATTCTGAATATATTTAACCATGCTTCTATTACTCTGTTTTGCATTTTAATACCAAACTTTTATGAATTTTGCAATCAATACACTGGTTTGAAAATTAAATTGTTTGTATCTTTTAAAATATTTCTTTTTCACTTTCTCATACTATTATATAGGTAAAAAATTGCTTCTTAGAAATACACATACACACACACATACATATATATAATATATATATATATATATATATATATATATATATATATATATATATATATATATATATGTATATGTATATATATATATGTATATATATATGTATATATATATATGTATATATATATATATATATATATATTTATATATATATATATATATTTATTATATATATGTATATATATATATATATATATATATATATATATATATATATATATATATATATATATATATATATATATATATATTCTGAGGTATGTTCCTTTTCATTTGGTTTAGCATGGGCTCTAAGTTGTATAGGCAAGTTCCTGAGTCTTAATCTGAAAAGTGAAAGTTGCTTAACCTCAATACTCATTTATTTCACTCTAATTAATTTACTTCTTAAAAGGAAGACCCCCCTCCCTCCTTTTTTAAAGCAGAATTGTGTTATCAGTTTGTCATCACATACGTAATATAACGACGGTTCAGAAATGTGTATACAGTACACATATGAAACACGTATACCGTACAGCGTATTTCTAAACTTGTTACACGTAAACTGTATAGCGTATTTCTAAGCATTTTTGAGTGCATAGTGTATTAAAGAGCATAGGATATAGCCCTCGTATATCGTACTTCAAGGCCTTTTGCGCGTATAGCCCAAAAATATGTCAGGCATTTTGTGAATAAGACTGTTTCTTCTTGTAACATTCATTATCATTTCAATTTTACTAGGAACAAGCAACATACACTATAAGATCTAGAATGCTACCCTGATTTGGTCATTAACAAAGATGACAAAGGATGCCACATTGTCTTGATAAGTCTGCATATATTGAAAAGGTGTAAAAGGTATTAAATGAAGGAACTTATAATGAGAAAAACTGAACTTATAATGAGACTTGAAATGAGAAAGACCCAATTTACGAATATCTTAAATGTATCAAAAGCGTCGTTAATAATTTTGTAGTATTGAGTAAAATTTCTAAGTAGACATGTGTGCAATTTTGCTCGCTTTTATGCGCTCCCGAAGGTCAACAAATCAAATTCATTTTAGGCGCATTGTATCTAACAGCATTATTTCCTGTTCTCTTGAACGGTTTTTATTTAACACTCTTTCTCGTACTCTTTTACTCATCAGCTAGTAATTTTCACATTATAAACATTTTGAGCTTGTTAATAAGTAAAAAGATGTTTCTTAAGTACAATGCCCGACCTTTTGCAGCTGCAAAATCTTTGGATGTCCCATCCTTGTTTAATACACTTATGCATTTTGATGCTCAATGCTTAGAAAAATACTGAGGGAATTTGTTTATTCAGATGTTGAAGTTAATGAATTTTGACAATGAATGTTGTGTATTTAACAAAACACTTTTTCTTTGCATGGAATATATTTTAAATAATCTGAAGAGCTCGCATGGTGAATTCTTTATCTCTGCGTCTTTGTGATTTATACACTAAGTGACAAGGAAATTGAGACACCAAGAAGGAATGGGCAGAAAAATATGCAAATTGCAGGGTAGACTCAGCTCACGGAATTATGCAAATGATGCGAAATGCAGAATTGTCCCATGTGTACGTTGAGTGAGTTATAAGGGAAGGAACTTTCAGAAGAGGCATTAGTTGTGCCACTATGTCTGCCTGGGAAATCATTTTGCAATTTTTTTTGTCTCAAAGGAAACGTGTAGTAGCAGACTATACCAGGCCACCGCCAAGTACCAGCAGACATACGAAGTTACGAGGGGTATGGTGGTCGGACTCAAAAGGGCAGGTTGGTCCATACGTCAAATCTCAGCGGACAGCCACCTACATGCGCCCACGATGCACCGGCTGTGACGAAGATGGTTGTATCAAGGGAATGTCGTACTTTTGGGGGTTGCCAGTACACTCAGAGCGACGTCAGCACGTGTGAACCAACGTATTTGCCGGTAAGCGTTGGCGGCTCCGCAGGCCACTTCCGTCGCCCTTCTGCAGCATGTGTAGGACACCCTTGATGTTCCCATATTGACCAGGACAAGTATCTGTCGATTGGTCGCCGATGACCTGCACTCATGGTGCTCGTTAAGAAGACTGAGATTCACCCAACAGCACAGACGCCTCCGATTGCATTGGTGTCGGGATAGAGCCACTTGGACGGCGGAATGGCACAGGGTCGTGTTCTCAGACGAGTCACTCTTCTATTTTATCAATGACAATCGCCATGTACGAGTCTGGCGCCGAAGTGGTAGCAGGTCCAATCCTGCAGCATCTGTCTGTGCAACGCCACATCGCACGCTACGCGGCATCATAGTTTGGGGCGCCATCGCCTACGATGGCAGGTCACACCTGATATGTATTGAGGGTACTATGACTGCCCAACTATACGTGGATGATGTGCTTTCGTCGGTGACACTATCCGTCATTTAAAGGGTAACCAATGCCATTTACCAGCAGGATAACGCCCGACCACCCTCGGCACGCATCAGCCAACATGCCCTGCAATGTACCCAGGTGCTTTCCTGGCCACGAGTCTTTCCTGATCTTTCACCAATCGAACGCGTCTGGGACGTGATTGGATGTCGCTTGCGTACACTGCCACTGCCGCGTTTTGAAGACGAACTCTGGAAAATGGTTGACAGGGAATTGGCAGCCAACCCTCAGAACACCATTCGCACGCTCATTGATTCTGTAGTTAGACGTGTCGCTGCCTGTATTGCTCGTCGCCCGCGGTGGTCCTACAACCTATTTATCAGACAGTGTTATCGCTCAGTATATAGGTGTATCATGTTGCAATAAACGTCACTTATTATTTTTTGCCGTCTCTCTCTGTTTACCAATTTTAACACTTTCGGCCGACTCCTTCTTGGTGTCTCATTTTCACTGCCACGTAGTGTGCATGTATTATTTTGAGAAAAACGTTTTTAAAAAAAATTGCATTTAAATACAAATGTGAGTATGTAGATGATACATTTATTCTTGTTGAGAATATTTTCGATCTCTCCCCAATTTTTAATCTTGTTAATTCCAATGGCCCTTATTTTCAATTTATGCATGAAGTAGAAACAATCAACTTTCCGTTTTAGATGTTCTTGTTTCCAGTAAAGATTATTTCATTAGTACTTTTGTTTTTTGGAAATCTTTGTCAGTTTATATACCACGACATTTTTGTTCAGTTCACCTTCCCTAAAATAAATTGGCTATTTTTTGTCTGTTATGTGTATCGATATATTTAATTACTTCCTGATTCAGCTTCTTTAACTTAGGAAATTAAGAGTTTGAAATCTTTAGCTAAAGCCAAATGTTTTAATAATTCTATCATTAATAAAGTTTTAGTCAAATTTGCCAGACAGAGTCCACCTACCCTTCTTTCTTCCAATAAAGATTCCATTCTTAAAATGTTGATAGTTATGACTTTTTACGCTGCTTTAAAATTTCTAGGTAAATTTTAGTTTCCATCTATTAAAACTGTAATTCTGCACTTACATAAAAGAAGTATATGATCTGTTAGTCGTCCGCTGAACTCAGCCTACATCAGCCAGATAAAAAAAAAAGCTTTCGAAGAGTAATCAAGGGCAATTACAAGATGGTAGGAAGCAAAAAACTTCTTATTCATGAATGATGAAAGATTGTTGGTCTAAACATCATTCATTTCAATTTTTAAGGCTGGAATTATAGCTTAAGGTTACACTACATCTGAAGTATATTTTTAGAAGGGTATTTTATTCATTTAGACTCTGATAATTTTATAAATCAGAAATCAGAAATTCCTTACCTTTTCGTAGCCTAGAAAAATGTCTTCAATACACATCCTGAACTTTTGATATTATCTCATATAGCTTCCAAATTCGTGCATTTTTTTTCTTCAATTTGACTAGTTCGTTCCTATTCTAGTCTCACCTAAGAGTATTTTTAAATAGTTTGGTCGTTTGGTAGTTGAATTTAGTTAACAATGTTAACACATATTGCTTTCGAAACCGGTAATTTTTGTTCATATTCTATGTCACGTAAAATATGTATTGATGTGTACGAGTGTACTGATATTTTTAAACTGGTAGGAAAATACAGTTGATGACGTCACTATTGCATCACTCCAAAATCGGTTGCTTTTCCACACTACCACTACCCCACCCGGCCGTCCAACTAGTTACTCTAAGTCCTCAGGACGAGTCGGACGGTCTGGGTCTTCAACACTACCACTACCCCAGGACGAGTCGGACGGTCTGGGTCTTCAACACTACCACTACCCCGACCATCCATCTTGCTGCTCTTAGTCCCTGGACGAGTCGGATGGTCTGGGTTTTCGACACTACCACTACTTCTGTACTTATTTGTACAAGGAGTTTTTATTCATTTGAACTCTGATTATCCTGTTACTGATAAATAAGCAATTCCTAACCTCTTAGAAACTGGATAAGTACTGTTGCTACATATCTGTGATTTTAATACACTTTTCAAAACTGGTTGTTTTTCTATCAGTTGGGTTATATCCTTATTAATTGTAGTCACATTTCGTAATATTTTTAAGTAGTTTGACAGCATCACTTTTATTATTTGATAAAGTTAGCTCGTATAGCTTGTGAAACTAGTTTTTCTTCATTCCGTGCTATAATCTGTTTCAATCTACTTTTAACCACTGGTATATTTTATATCAGTTTGATTGTTGAAATCATCCTACATAACTTATAAAACATGTTACTTATTTTTGTTATATTTTTCTGAAGTAGAGCTTTATTCCCCTGTAATTTTCTATCTTTCTTCTTTTACAAGGGTTTGTTTATTTTTTCCTCTCTTTGATTTCTAAAAATATATTGCTATTAGTGGTTGTTGAGAGGGCACACATTTTTTTTAATTTGAGGAAGAGGGCCAAAATGCCCTCAAAACAATGGTAGTTACATAATTAACTTATTCTTGCTTTCATTAAGGAAGTACTAGAGAGTTATATATCAATGTACTTCATCATATACATGTAGTGTCAGTTTGTCAAATATTTCCTTTCACAGCAAAATCAAATTACTTAAAAGTATTATCAAAGCATTTTTGAATAAAATTCTAGTGATTTTTGGCTTAATTGAGTTATTAGAGATATTTTACGCACGCTTTATAAGAATACACACGTACCTATACAAACATACACACAAACGCACGTACACACAAACGTACATTTATTTGAAAATATATTAGATGTATTGAGCAGATATAAAACTTAACGCCCAAATTTTAAATTCGAACAAGTAAATATAAAAACTTCGCTTTTTGCGTAGAACCTTTTGTTCATAACTCGCTGTGCCAAATTTTAATAGATTAAAATGTCCTTCTAGACTAAGCTGTGTACCAAATTTCACCTCTTTCGGACATAAGAAAGTATATTAAAAATACTATTAAAGAAGTTCAAAGAGACAGACTACTACAGAAGATTAAAGAGACAGACAACCACACACAAATTGAAAGAGACAGACAACCGCAGATGTTCAAAGAGACATACAACTACTGAAGTTGAAATAAATAATCACACGTTAAGCACCACGAGTTAAAGAAAAGCTTTTAAAAATTGAGAAAACAGTTCTTTCTCTACATGGCATGAGGAATAAAAATGATTCACAAAATGCATTTGTTTCCAATTTCATCATATAACCAAGGACTTACTTTGTGAAGGAGCCAATTCACGTTTTAAAATATACTTCAGAGAATGGTTTACTTACAATTTTACAGACACATGCGTTCTCTTTTTCTAAACCACTTCTACAAATTGCCCGAATCAAGATAAAGTTGAATGAATTCTAAAAATATATCAAATAGGAATGTTATTTCAAACTATTTTTGAAGTTTTAGCCAACGTTTGTCCATGAGATTATTGTTTTATTTTGAATTTGTTCATTTTTATTTTACTCTCTCTTAACTAGATGGCAGTATGGTGATAATTATTGTGACCTATTCCACCACTTTGCTTGATATGTTTTTAGAAGAAGATGAAGTAACCCTTCTAAAAGCTTTTTAATTATGATCTATGCATGAACGTCTCTCTGTTTCAACTTGTCACGTTTAGCATATTTTCCTACGACCTAGAGAACTGTAATTTAGTACATGGCTTAGACAAGTAGTATATTTTAATTTATTAAAATTTGGTAGATTCTCAATAAAAGAATCAGCATTTTTTTTTTGCAAAATGCTTCGCAAAAACTTATTTTTGTCAGATACTTAAAAATGAGTCATATATTCAGCTTAGCAAAATATCATTTTTAACAAGTAATAATGAATAGATAAACATTACCAAGTTTCTAAATTATTGAATATTTGCTATGATTTCCTTCCATTGAAGCTGCTTGTGGCGAGTTATGAATAAAAGTTTTAACCCCCAAAACAAAGGTTTATAGTTTCTTCTTTACTGTAACCAATGCAGCTTAAGAAAGATATGGTGTTCATGATCTAATTACAAGTCGAGATTTCATCGCACATACACCTGTGGGGTCCCTAAAAACATAAAGGGAATTTATCGATTTCTAGGTGAGTATCAAATCATTGACCTTTCGTAATTTCAGAAACCATTAAAGCGATTTGGATTTGATTTGGATAGTAAGTTTCATTTATTATGCAGAATGTGCACGCAGATACGCAGATAAAAATTCCGAAAGATATACAGGATCTTTCAAAAGTCCGTATAAACTTTAAAAATTCATTAAAAATCGAAACATCATCGCATTGAGGTACGGTTTGTACCATAAGTATTGCCAGGGTGGAGTTTTTTTTTGACGTGAAAAAATTGTGTAGTTCAAAAATCACCTATAAGTGGCGCTTACCCGAATACATCTTCCAGAAGTATGCAAATGAGGCTGTTATAAAAGAGCTATAGTGCTCTGTAGTCTTCATTTGATTCATTAGTAAACGGTGCAAAGAAGAAGTTTTTGCGAGAATGTTAACTTTGATCGAGAAAGCCTTGTTAGTGAAGCTGTATTACGTGAGCGGAGAATCAGCATCAGATGCTTTGCGAAAATTCTGATTTAGGAAAAATTTAAAGAAAGGAATAGGTCCTATCACCTGTTCAGGGTTATTTAGGCATGTCACACGATTTGACACGTACAGTAAATTATTTTAATTGTTTTTCCAATGTGTTCAGCGCCACCTATAGGTGGTTTTCTAAACTACAAAACTTTTTCACGTAAAAAAACCCCCTTCCTAGCAATACTTATGGTACAAACCGTATCTCAATGCGAAGATTTTTCGATTTTTAATGATTTTTTAAAGTTTATACGGACTTTTGAAAGACCCTGTATATAGTTTTAGATATAAAACGGGATTTTATCAAAATTATTGAACCTTCGTAATCTCGAAAAGCTATTAAGAGATGTGGATCAAATTTGTGTGGTTTAGATATGTACGCAGTTTGAGTATATTGACTCGATATGAACGCAGGAAAAACAAAATCAGAAAATCTGTATAGTTTAGCTGTAGAACGTGATTTTGTCAAAATCAGTGTCTCTTCGTAATCTCACAAACCACTGAAGTTATATATATTGAATTTGGATGGTATGATTAATATATTATGTAGTTTATAATTCAGAAAAGCATTTTAAAAATGTACATATCTTCGTTCAGAAGTCAAATTCCCACTAGTAAAACTTAGGAATTTCCCCGATCCTCTGATTTCTACTCTTTATGATCACTCAAAATAAAGTTTAAAATGTATCTACTCTTATTCAAGACTATTTTCTTAAGCATGCAGCTTCTTGATAAAAGGCAAAGAAAGCAATCACTATATAAATTCAAAATTTATGGATTCAAAGAATACTATCATGTGATTGCCATGATCATGGTTTAATTAAAGTATTTATATTGATACTTTATGCCGGTTAAACGAAACGTGTACTTCTGCAGTAGAGAAATTATCTCGAATGAAAATCTCTAATTGCCTTCTAATCATCTTGTTGGGCATTTGTGAAAGATGCTACAGAAACTTATTAAAACCAGCTCTTTTAATGTATGAGGATAATAATGGTAAATGCATATACAATTGCGTAAAACTTGTTTTGCATTTATTTCAAAAACTATGCTAATGTGTCAACGTCCATTTTCATATTCAATAGACAAAATAACATAAAGAAAGCTTGGTTTAATGTCAGAGGGACACAAAAAGTCAAAATTTGTTGTACAGTGTTTGATGTACAAATAAATGTGTTGTACAAAACGTTTTCAATTCAACGCTATTAAATTTTCAAAATCATCTCTATTTCCAATAACACTTGTATACACAGACTTCAGAATGCCAATAAAAGGCTACTGACATTTATCCCGGACAACATTAACCTGAGCAAACCAAACCAAACAAAAGATAACCGGAATCAATATCGTTTAGTCCCTATAGACTACCTTCGTTACAAAGACGCTGCGGTGCAGAAAACTTTCGCGATATTGATTCCTACGTTTCCATTATGGAAGCCTGCTTATGAATATATTACCATCTAATTGAATTACTCAACCCATTCATAAGGGAAGCCATTGAGATTTTTTAATGGAGGGGAAAATGCGCGAGTTTATCGTCTGCGGATATTTCGAATGTCAGAAAATGAATGCCTGGTAAATACAGTTTCAGATTAAATTGTAAGATTTAGATAACAATATATGTTGTTGTGACAAATTTCTTCCTATTACTTCACGTATATACATAGTATAATGTGTACGAGAAGTGTTGTAACAGGGCCGAAATTTCGAATTTAGGCTTTCCACGAAAGAGAATAAGTATAATATAGTATTTTTGATGTCACATTTACATCTCAGTCCATCTTCCTTTTACTTATGCTTTACAGAACATTTCCTATTAATGATCTAACTCAGATATATATGATACAAGTAAAATAAAAATTCTTCAATTATATATATATATATATATATATATATATATATATATATATATATCCAAAAGGAAATGTCCAAATCTGAAAATCAAATATGATACAAGAAATAAGAAAAAGAAAAAGTACCAAAATTTGGCAGATGGGGGGTTGTGACCCCCTCACCCCGGTTCAGCATGCTTTACGCCATGGCCAAACTCCCGGATGCCGGTACCATTCCGCATCTAGGCCATTATACCTAAGACGATCTATTTGGAAACGAAAAGACCGTGATCGTTGAAGCCAAACACAACACTAGAATTTGTGCTAACAAGACCTCAAGTTACTCCCTAACGAAATCATGCCTTATACAACACAAATCCCCAATATATATAGTACCAAGTCATAAACTTTATATGTCCGTGATCTAAATAACCAACGGTTACAGTTTACCGTAAAAAGATGACTCAATTACGTTCAGAAAGCCAGCCGGATATCCCTTTTTCCGTGCCTCGTTCACATACCTTTTATCCTGTCGAATTCTGTCGCTACTTTGAGAGTTTAACCTTTTGTTTCTTAAAAGTTGATTGACAATTATATTACGGAAGACAGCTCTACTTAAACAAGTTTCCCAGGAAGTGATACAGTTTACGTCAAAGTTGAAGGCTGTACGCTTATCATATATACAGAAGGAAGTTCTATTTTCTTTTGACATAATACATACGTCCAAAAAATTCAGGCTCCCGTCTACATTCATAGGTGTTTCAACCAATTTAAGTGAACACGGATAGAAACCAAAATCCAATACTTATTTATGATCTTTTGTGCCAACGATAATGTCATCAACGAATCTTAAGTACAACATCTCATTCAACAAATGAGTTCCATTCTCATAACAGTCCAAATATAAATCTACCAATGCCGATGAACAATCACCGCCCATCGGTATTCCTCTAATTTGTTTATAAAATTCTTCTCCATTGTATAACTCTGTTTCATTTAGAGCCAGTCCAACTAGTGCCCTATATTTATCCACCTCAATAAATCTCTGCAAACTATATTTATGATGAAGATCCATAATGATCTGATATAGGTCCTCTATCATAATGTTATTAAATAAATCGCAGAAGTCGTAACTCCTGTAATGTAACTTTTCTGTTATGGTTTCTATGGTATTCACCAATTCCATACTATTATGTATAAAGTGCGCTCCTTGTTTGTTTATGATTGAAAGGACATATTTCAAAATATTTAATAATCTTTTATTAGCCTTTGTCAAGTAAGTCTTATTTCCGATGGTAACTGGTCTGAATTTTACGGGCACTTTATGTAGTTTAGGAATTAAAACCAAGTAAGGAAATTTTATAACATCTACATCTTGACCAATCCTTTTGTATAGAGCAACTATTCTGCTAATAATCTCTACTCTTGGCTGATTCAAACGTTTATACATATTGTCATCTAGATAACATTCGCATACTTTTCCGTATATAACTTTTTACATGTAAAAGCATAGTTACATATCACCTTATCAATATATGATATTACGAAGTCCTTATGTATTTCTTCCGATTCCTTTTTTACATTTCCAATTCTATTTATCAATCGGTTGTCTTTTTTATGCCAAAGTTTAGCACTCACTAAGATGTTATGTTTCCACTCATTGAATACCCCCATTGGGACACTATATTTTACTGCTACGCCATATGTAAATTTGTCGATATCGGACTCAATTGACTAAATTTCATTAGTATATTTCTGATCTCAATATTTAGCTCCCAAACTCAAAATCATTTTCAAACGTTTCGATCTTACCAAATTCAAATCTCCCGTGACTATATGTCCATGAAAGTCATTTTTGAAAATATGGTTCAAATTACACTTGCAATCGTCTGTTACATTTTCCTTCAAGTTCTGACCTATCTTGTTATAATTGAAAAAGCCTCTGCATATAGGAGTATTGTACTTGTATGATAAAACAGCCTTAATGTTTTTAATTGGTAAAAAGGAATTATTTTCTTTAAAAATCCTGCCTAACGGGATAGAATCGAATGACTTATTTTTAAAATTGATCACTACGAACTCTGAAGTTTTTTCACTGACAGATTTATTGTTTAAAGGGATTTTTAATTTGTTTGCTCGTATTTTTAAATAATCTTGTATCACTGCCCTTATATTGTATAGTGCAGTATTTTTATATTCTTCAACATTTTCACACAATGCTTTCCATATTTTGTCCAGAAACTTTATTCTAAAACCGTATACCATATTTTTAATCCATTTTACTGGTAAAAAATCAAGATCTTCGTTTCTTTTTATAAAAGTTTTTATATATAACAAGGTTTCATTCAAACCAATTTTTCGTTTTCTTTCCGCTCTCTTGTGTCGTGTAGTAGGTATTTCCATTTATTGAGGTGGATAAATATAGGGCACTAGTTGGACTGGTTCTAAATGAAACAGTGCTATACAATGGAGTGGAATTTTATAAACAAATTAGAGGAATACCGATGGGCGGTAATTGTTCATCGGCATTGGTAGATTTATATTTGGACTGTTATGAGAATGGAACTCATTTGTTGAATGAGATGTTGTATTTAAGATTCGTTGATGACATTATCGTTGGCACAAAAGATCATAAATACGTATTGGATTTTGGTTTCTATCCGTGTTCACTTAAATTGGTTGAAACACCTATGAATGAAGACGGGAGCCTGAATTTTTTGGACGTATGTATTATGTCAAAAGAAAATAGAACTTCCTTATGTATATATGATAAGCGTACAGCCTTCAACTTTGACGTAAACTTAACTATTAAAACTATCACTTCATGGGAAACTTGTTTAAGTAGAGCTGTCTTCCGTAATATAATTGTCAATCAACTTTTAAGAAACAAAAGGTTAAACTCTCAAAGTAGCGACAGAATTCGACAGGATAAAAGGTATTTGAACGAGGCACGGAAAAAGGGATATCCGGTTGGCTTTCTGAACGTAATTGAGTCATCTTTTTACGGTAAACTGTAACCGTTGGTTATTTAGATCACTGACATATAAAGTTGATGACTTGGTACTATATATATTGGGGATTTGTGTTGTATAAGGCATGATTTCGTTAGGGAGTAACTTGAGGTCTTGTTTGCACTAATTCCAGTGTTGTGTTTGGCTTCAACGATCACGGTCTTTTCGTTTCCAAATAGATCTTCTTAGGTATAATGGCCTAGATGCGGAATGGTACCGGCATCCGGGAGTGTGGCCATGGCGTAAAGCATGCTGAACCGGGGTGAGGGGGTCACCCCCCCCCCCTCTGCCAATTTTTGGTACTTTTTCTTTTTCTTATTTCTTGTATCATATTTGATTTTCAGATTTGGACATTTCCTTTTGGATATATATATTGTTCCTTGTTGCGAAGCAGCGTGGCGCTTTACTTCATTGTAACTTCGTATATATGTTTTATGGATTTTGGTTAAAGTTCAGAATAATTAAGATTTTTTTTTTTTTTTAAATGAAATAGATGGTTTCAGGATTTGTTATTAAAAATCTGTATTGAAATTTGTAAAAAAATTTTATGTATATATATATGTATATATATATATATATATATATATATATATATATATTTGCAAAACTGTTATTTATATCACACGATTGGCAACAGCTGATCTCCTCTTTTATCTCCTGCGAATGGCAACAGTAGTTCTTTATTGCTTTACGACAAAATGGGCAGCATTTTCTCAGGTAAAATATCTTTGATCCCTATTTTATTTTTCAATCAATAAGCTTGTTTTCCCAGTATACTGAGTTTATAGATATCTCAGTCTTCAGAAACATGATTTTTGTGGTCATTTTGAATAGATACATATATATATGATGGCCTTGATAGCGAGTCTGTTCAATATGAATTCATTTTAAACCAAGTGCATTTCTACGTGTTTGGCTTTAATGCTTGGTCATTTTATGTTTCTTATTTTGAAATCTCACCATTAATCACTATATATTAAATATTGCTTGATGACTGGATGTTTGCTTTTTATTTTTCCCTTGATTGATAAATTTCTATTTTTTACATCTTTATAAGTAATTATCTTATCGTAAAATTTTATGCTTACAACAATGTAAAAAATTAGTTGTTGTCTTAATGTGTCAACGATATAATTTCTTGTAAGTAACGAAATAGCATGTTATAGATTCCAGTCAGTATATTAAAAAGAAAGTTGTTCGTACTCTATAATGGTGTAGAGCGTGGATGTCTGCGATATTTCTTTCGGTCAAAAAACACGTTCTCGTGAAAATTGCACACTTTTACTCTAAGTGTCAAATAAATAAAAACTATTCAATTTATACGAGGCGTCTAAGAAATTTCCCAGATATGCCTCTCACCAATTAAATTTGTTAGCTTTACATTGCTTCAATTTGTTTCTGCCACAGCGATAACAAAATCACAAAATAACCTGTAAAATACATTTCGAATTTTGTTTCAATCAGTTGAGTAGTTTTGAAGTGAACATTTACTTTACATAGACAAAATGACTTCGTACTATCGCAGATATGCATATTTTAAATTTAAATGAAAACTGATTTCAGTAGGACAAAAAAGCATTTTGCTTCAGCGGCACTGAAAAAGTAAATGTTTCTATAGAACTAAATTGGTAATTATTTTACAGAAATAAAACTAAAAGGTTCATTATCTTTCGAACTGTATGCAGATATTATAATTTATAATTCCATTCCTTTCGATTTGTCCTCGTTTACGATTTATTATCTTTCGAACTGTATGCAAATTGTACAATTTATAATTCCATTCCGTTCGTTTTCGTTGTCCTGTGAAATAACTATTTTTAGTAGTTTATTTAAATTCAATTCCGAAATTATTTATTTATAAACTATCCTCCTGATATTGAAACATGCATAAAATAGATTAAAATTTCCCTTTAGTAATTTTAAAATAGGATAGAAAATTAACTCTTAATGCATTTACAAGGAAGACACGTGTTTTACTTGTTAGTTCCCGAGAAGTTCGTTCCATTAAAAAGTAAATTTGGAGAAACGTATTTCACTAAGTTAGCTTCTCCGTTTTAATTTTGTATACACTACTTAGCTAATGATGCAAATTACCGGAATTCTCCTGTCTTCTCTTTTAACTACGGTCTGTAATTTTAAAACGTGTTCGATTACAAGATTCTTGATTATTCGTGATTTAAACTCTAGTGTTTTAAATTAATTCATGTAGTATATTTATTCAGAACATTGAATTCGTGTTAAAAGAGAAAAAACTCATCATATGCAGTGTTTAAATATAATATACGTATATTGGTAGTTTTCTTATTATGTAGATTTTTGTTAAGAATAAGTTGAAGCAAATATAAAGTAACTGCGTTTGTTACGTTTTATAGATGTTAAATACCACTCTTTTAGCATATTTTGAATGGAAAAATGCTGATGTGTATTGTGAGGGATAATGCTATAAGAGATAAGTTTTTATTTTTTTTTAAATTTTTAAAACAAAAGATATAAAAACTCATTATATTTACTGTTTAAGTATAATTTATAATGGTAGTTTCCTTTCAATGTAATGTTTTTGAAGAATAAGCAGAATAAAATATAAATTAACTATATTATTCGTTACAGATTGATGTGAAACATACATCACTTTTTTCGCATATTTTGAATGGGAAAATGTTGATATATGTCATGAGTGATAATGGTATGAGAGAAATGTTTTGATACATTTTTTATTTTTTGAAATGTTTCGTAATGTTTTGTATATTTTTGTATATTTTTGTATATTTTGTATATTTTTGTATATTTTTGTATATTTGTATATTTGTATATTTTTGTATATTTTTGTATATTTTTGAATATTTTGTATATTTTTGTATATTTTTGTATATTTGTATATTTTTGTATATTTTTGTATATTTTTGTATATTTTGTATATTTCTGTAATGTTTTGTAATGTTTTATAATGTTTTGTAATGTTTTGAAATGTTTTGTATATACAACGTATATAATCAGAAGAAAAATTTCATATTGGGTTTTATATTGTAATACGATATATTTTATAATTCCTCCACCAGATACCGGTACTACTTTATCTGAAATAGTGGTACCTAATTTGGCATGTCTATCCGGTTTTATCTGAGCCTTCGCTATATATGAAATTATGTCTTGTTACCAAACACCCGACGAGTAGCAAAGCACTGGACATTTTTCTTCATATTTATTCTCTCACAAAATGGAAACAGTAGGCAACAAAACCTCTTACTGAATTATTGAAAATCCAGATCTTTTAAAGGAAACTTATTAACTAAAAACACTTAATTTCCATTTATTTGTCAGCGTATCTCAGAATTTGTGTAAAGGCTTGGTTTTCCAAATTTACTGAGGCGAATATAGCTAAATGATGTACAAACATAATTATTACATGACTTTGAAAACAACACCAGTGATGATTTCGAAAAATTTGATAGTGTCGTGCACAGTATACGCATGCGCATTTTGTTCTATTTTGCATTATTTTTTAAAACTACTGAAATTGAATCGAATTTGGTAAAATGAAAGATGATTAAATAGATTTAAAAATTAGATAATGTATTTTGAAACTGCTCACGCGTATGCAAATTTACAGTCCAGAAATAATTTTGGATTTCCCACGATTTACTCAAATTTAAGAATATTGACAACAGTGGGGAATGCTGCAGTATAGATAGTATGACCATTTAAATTGAAAGAATAATTAAAATAAAATCTGCGTTTAACAAGATTTGGTAATCAGATGTATGCATATGTAGACTAAAGAAACAGGTCATTAATGTCTTCACTCATACCTTTTAACCTATATTAGACATTTCAATGAAGCGGAGAACAGTAAGATCTATTGCGATATCTTAGGTACGCAGAGGAGTTTCGCCAAACCTCAGACGACATTAGTACTTTTGCGTTTGCCGCTCTATTATAGAAGGATCCGCAGTTTGGCACTTGGCAAGATGCCAAGTCATGCTGCCAAATTTTCCGAGCTGAACTTTCCAAGACATAGCTCGTGAGTAAATGTTATTTACATCATTGCAGTATTCTTTCCTTACTGTCATTTTGATCATGGTAAAACAGTTTAATTTTCCCCACTTTTAATAAAACTCTTTAACAGAAAACTGAGTTTGTACGAAATCGATGAATGTATTATTAAAGAATTATTAGAAATACACTTTTTAATAAGGAATTTAGCAAACAGGATAAAAATAATCTCAATACCCTTTCGGCAAAACTCCAAAGTGTACATAAGGATAAAAAGAAAGATCAAACATGCATAAAGCGTTGATTATTAAACCTTTTCCAATTGAAATGCAGTTGCCGTGATATATTTAAATTATTATAGTACTATAGTAATTTATTACACTTGAAAATTTAAAACTTCATCGAAATATAAATCATCTGCCTCTCTATGTAAAATCAATGAATATTTCATTCATATAGCATATATTCCAAATTCCAGAGATAAATAATTTTGGGTTAAAAACTTCAGTAATTCTCATACAACTTACCCTACAATCTCTTGATTCGTTTAAATTCTTTACAAATTAAAATTAGGCTTTGTTGTAGAAACAATCAAAGTTTAGTGATCATTTAAAATCAAAATTATTGTAATTGCGTTGAAGCAGAATTTAGATACACAAATAATAAGCAAAAATAATGCGGTTTTAGGACGGATACAACACTAAATATAAATTTAAACGATCTTATTAATACGATCTTATAAATATTACGATCTTTACACAGAAGAAAAAAACGGATGCCATATTTTATTTTGCAATAAGTCATGCGATATCTTCATTATATCATTGGTATAATTATTATTTCAAATTAAAAAAAAACTCCCTAACATATTTTTCTGAAAACTTTTTGCACATTTCATGTGATGATTTGAATATGTCTTAAAATTTTCGAAGCAATTTGTGAATTTTAACTTTGCTTAAACATGTTTGAAAAAGTAAGTCCCACAGGGTTCAATGTATTTCATTTTTTCAATCAGGGAAAATACGAAACTAATTGGGTGATATTATTCATTTTCTGTCTCACATGTCCCAAAGGCCGTCTTAATAATATAGTTAAATCTCATTTTGAAAAACCATTTTTACGGCAGCTATTGTGCGAACGGCCAGACAGACAGAATGACGAAGTCATAAACACTTTTCAACTATGTTGGTAATAGTATTTGGAATTTTCAGGTTTTACGACTTGCTCAGTATTCTCTGTGTAACAATATTATTTTCATAGCATAACTCACTGTGAATAGAAATTGCTGCCAATAATTGTAGGATACTAAAAAAATACAATTCCGGTGTTATTCAGTTCTCAGCCATCCACTGCATTTAATCTGTAGGATTACCTACCTACCAATTTTTCTACCCAACCGTTTCCAATAACTTTAATCTGAATATAGGATCGAGCCACCAAGCTCTAGCTAGTCAGAGAACGCCCCAACCACTGACTACATTTTAAAATGTTGTTAAATTTTTAACAATCTATATAATTATTGCCTACCGCGTTTATTTACATCTTTCCGGACCCTCCAGAAGCTTCAAAGTACCTTGTTGAAATTTTGTGCACTGATAGTATCGATCATAGGACAGAACCTAAAGGAGATGGATTTTCGATTCCCCCGAGAGTGCAGAAAATAGGTTGTCGTTAAAAAACATATCCAGGCCCTTCCGAAATCTCCCACTCCCTGGTGACATAAACGTCTGAATCTTTGCATACTTATACTATCAAAGTCGATGTAGAAACAGAACAGGATTTTTATCTCCCTGCAGGAGTTGAGAATGAAGGTTTTCTAAAAGCTCTTTCTGGACCCTTCAGAAGTTCCTGTGCAGCCTAGGTGGAAGAAAGCTTCCTGCACTTATGATATTGTCGACGGGGCAGATTCTGTCCTAGTGTGGCGTTTTCGAGTGGCGCTTATTCTGATATAAAGATACATATTTAATAACATAAACTATTTATTAACCGATTAAAACACTTATTTTAGGTTGCATAACAAAGTAAAAATCTTGTCCTGCGGCAATATTAAGGCATTGTACCTATGCCCTTCCATACCGCTTTTTCACCGTAATTGATACTTCTTCCATAATTGATATAATTGATCCTTCTTCCAGTTACGGTTCGCGATTACAATTTTCCTTTAAGGCTAACTTGCAGTTAGCTTAAGTAAAATTATTTCCCAACACTTAGATGGATTATTTTTTTTCTCTTCCGAGGGCACAAAAAATGAGGAAATATGTCTGAAAGGCTTTCCAAAAATTCAGAACCCCCTCTCGGTAAAAGGCTAAACGTTTGCCAACTTACAGTATTAACCATCTGCATCAATTTTCGATTAAGACGACTATTTTTAACACTAAGGATCATACATTGTTAAACAAAATGAAAATTATCAATAAAAGTTTCAACTGAATTTTTAGAGTGTTAGTCCCCCTGTCTATAACAGGCTTAAATATTAATAACATAAATATTTCTAAATACTAATAACATAAATATATATAAAATCTCTTCTTCCAGGTAAAAGGCTAAAACGTTGTCTACTTACAGTATTAACCATCTGCATCAATTTTCGATTAAGACGACTATTTTTAACACTCAGGACATTGTTAAACAAAATAAAAATTTTCAGTAAAAGTTGCAACTGAATTTTTAGAGTGTTTGTCCCCCTGTCTATGACAGACTTAAATACTAATAACATGAATATTTATAAATACTAATAACATAAATGTATATATAAAATCTCCCCTTCCAGGTAAAAATCTAAAACTTTGCCTACTTACAGTATTAACCATCTGCATCAATTTTCGAATAAGACGACTATTTTTAACGCTAAGGACCCTACGACCCTACATTTTAAACAAAATAAAAATTATTAATTAAGGTTACAACTGAATTTTTAGAGAGAGTCCCCCTGTCTATGACAGTCTTAAATACTAATAACATAGATATTTTCTAAAACAACAATTTTTAAGATCCTATGCTATATCCGATTTCTATGAAATGCGTTTATTATAATAATTACGAAAATAAGTTTAGATTTTACATAGTGTTACATATTTAACAATCTATCCTAACTGGGATTTTTGATAAATCAAAACTGCTGCCGCAAAATCACGAGAAAAGTCAAATGTTCACCAATCATCCTCCATCGCCTTTGTTTTAAAATTACTTTTATTTAGATAAGCTTTGTAAATATATTTTTAACAATAAATGTATTATTCCATCCATCAGCATTAAATATTAAATTCACCAACATTAATGGATGGTATAACACAATATATTCAAGATTTGAATCTAATATTGCTATTTTATCATCAGTTGTTGCTTTGTTCCGCACAGAAGGATTTAGATTTATTATTGATGATAACTATGATGAATAGAAAGGCCTTAACTTGTCTTCTTTCATAAAATTGTCAAAACGTTCGAGTTGTAAATGATGTCTTAATCCCTACAGCTATCAACACGGAAGAGCTGATTCTTTAGTTTCGTGGAAAAAGTTAATCTTCTTATATTGGTTGATTACGCAAATAGAAAATGTACAATCGTCATACCCAGGAATTTATTATTTACACTGTAAATCATTTTGCGAAATTTGCTCATTTTTTCAGCTACTTTGTTGATAATTCCGTCAAACTGATAGGAAAAGCCACAATTACAGTTGTTCATGAAAATTCCAGTTTCATCACTGAAATATTCAGCTAATTATTGTTTGCCGACTTGATGCAAAAATACAAACCAGTGGTTAAATTGTCGGGATCTTCCCTTAATTGTTTTTAGTTCAACTATTTTTAAATCATGACTATGGGTTGTTTATCTTAATGTTTTATGAACTTTTACATTCTACCTCTATATAGCATTACTTTCAAGATAATAAGATTCAACAACCATTTTTACCAGTGTTGCCATATTCAGAAACTAACTTCTATATTATTTTTTTTAATCGTATGGTTTTGTCTGCAGACTGTTTTTTCTTACTTTCGTCTTCTACATATATTGATTTAAAATATTGCAGAGTCCAATTCGACGATAAGATCTTAATATTCCGTCCCGGCAGTTCAGCGGTAGAACTCCATGTTTCAATTCCTAGTTGGTACAGGAAGGTTATTCACAATATATCTAGCTTGTTAGATAGACTTTGACTGCTTGAGTTCTATAGACTGAAATAGCACCAGAACAATTTTTTTTAATGTAAAGGATTAATTTGATTCCTGCTGTCATCAACATTCTACAATAATTGAAGAGAATATCTGTCCGTATGTTTGTGACAATAATAGCTGAATATATAAGAGTGCAGAGCAACGAAATTCAACATAATGGTATCTATCTGAACTTAAGTAACAGTGCACCTTGTCGATTATTTTAATTCAATTTAATTTTAGAAAATTAATTAAAAAAGATCAAAAAACGTCCTTTCTATGTAGTTGTGAACAAAATCCATAAAGTATTATCTCTATTTTTCACAATTTTACAAATAATCTTTAAAAATTATGCTCTGAATAAGTAATTCCTTTCAAAATTCTAGTAATGCTTGCCCCAATCCGGTATTATAAATTGGATAACATCAAAATTCATTATTTATATCTGTATGAAAATAAGAAGTATGTTTAAAACTTTATTTAGTGAATTTTGGAAATAAAATTTAAAATCTAAATGACTAAGATTTTTATTAGAATGCCAGCACCAAAATAATTAGAATGCTTCTTTCTCTCATGTGCATGATGTCGAAATAGGAAATATGCGCACATATGGGAGCGTCAACTATGCCTGCGTCTTAGGAATAGCTGTCTTTTAAGACTGATATAAAACATAATGATATGAGTGAATACTAGGATAATTTTTTGAATTTTTTAGTTGAATTCAGCATATATATTTTTTTTTGGTTCCAAGTGGGTGTACGTTTAAAAAAATGGTGTTATCGTTAATGTGGGGAGCTTATTTATGCGCTAATTTTGCTAGAACTTAACTTTAAAGACAAGAGATTGATCTATGTGGATGATGCTTTAAACCTCGGGAAACTTCTATTAAATTCGTTCTAATTACATATAAAACAAACATTTAATCAATACATTTATGCATATTTATATTTTATTTCAATTTTTGAGGGGCAATTAAAATTAGCCAATTTTGCTTTTTCAAATCGTATCATAATATAGTCAACACCAGCGTAACGTATAAACGTTAACCTTTAAAATTTAATAAAATTTTATTGCAAACTTTTGAGATAGAGCAGATGCATATGTGGCACAGACAAACAGACAGACACACAAATACATAGATTTCACGATAAAATAGTTTTTCATATTCTAATTAAAGAAAACATTCCATATAGCAACAGGGAACCGTCGAAAATTACAATTTCACTTTTCGACTTTTCGAAGGCAGCATATTTTCTCATTTTTACTTTCCATGCAATACATGGTAATGTATAGGGAAAGTATTGGAATCATGTCGAAAATCGAAACTCGAGGTTTCGACGTATTTACGCGTTTGGAGATCTCTAGAATACGAAAAAACTATTTTTAGCGTGACGTCTGTGTGTGCGTCTGTGCAGATTTTGTATCCACTCTAACTGAAAAACTAATGGACCGAATTTCATAAAATTTGGTAGGTAAGTCACTTGTAAGCGAATCTGGTGCTGATTAGTTTTGTGTACCATTGGGGTAAAAGAATTCGCCCTTATTTGCGAAATGGCCCGCAAAAGCTTGCATCCACTCTAGCTGAAAATCTAACAGACTGAATTTCACAAAATTTGGTAGATAAGTCGCTTATGGATCACCCTGGTGCTAATTAGATTTCGAAACAATTCGAAAAAATAACTTGTCTTTTTTTGCAAAATGGCCCGCGAAAATCGACAAAATCTAAAATAAAAAACTACGTATGCTGAAATATATCCATTAAATGCTTGTTTTACACGTAATTTTTAACGAAGAAAAGATTAAGATCAACCCCATTACACTAGGACTAGCCGTTCTCGAGATGTTTTCTTTTTTTCTCTGCGCCACCTTTGAAAATGAGTCCAGTTACCAAATGAAAACGAAAATTGAATTACTCGTGAATGAAATTTAATTAAAATAATGGGAATGTGTATATAAGTCTGAAGGGAATGTCATGTGCTGCCCACATCAGATTTTTAATTTCCCTGCAATACATGGTAATGTATAGGGAAAGTATTGGAATCATGTAGAAATTCGTAACTCGAGATTTCGACGGATCTACACGTTTCAAGACCTCTAGAATACGAAAAAACCACTTTTAGCGTGACGTCTGTCTGTGTGTTTGTGCAATGCATGTTTCCATTTTAACTCAAAATCTAATGGAGCGAATGTCATAAAAATTGTTAGGTCAGACCTTTGGCCCGACCCTGGTGCTGATTAATTTTTGGTACAATTCGGAAAAAAAGAACCTGCCTTTTTTGCGAAATGGCCCTCAAAAATCTCATGTATTCACTCTAGCTAAAATAAAAATTGACCCAATTTCACAAAATTTGATAGATAAATCGCATGTGGGATACTCTGGTGCTGATTAGAGTTTGGTACGATTCGGAAAAGAACAACCTGCCTTTTTTTACGAAATGGCAGAGCAAAAATCGCCAATATAAAAAAAAAGACTACGTATGTTCAAATGTATCAATTAATTGCTTGTTTTATACGTAATTTTTGGCGAGGAAAAGAATAAGAAAAACTCTATTACTCTAGGACTAACCGTTCCCGAGATATTTGAGATTTTTCGCATTTTTTTATAGCGCCTTTGGAAAAATATCCAAGTACCAAATAAAAGCAGAAATTGAATTAAAAATTCAAATTTAGTGTCATTTTCTGCAATTAAATTCAATTTAATGAGTTCTTAAAGAAATAAGGAAAAACTGAATTTGAGTCTGCAGGGAAAGTCATGTGCTGCCCACATCAGATTTTTTACTTTTCTTACAATAGTTGTTAATGTATAAAGTATTGAAATCTTGTCGAAAATCCGAACTCTAATTTTTCGCAGATCGGCAGATTTCAAACACTCTAGAACACCAAAAATTTTTTTTTAGCGTGACATCTCTATGTGAGTCTGTCTGTGCAATGCATGTATCCACTCTAACTCAAAAACTATTCAACTAAATTTTTCAAAATTCGATAAGTATTTTGTTGGTTACCCTAGTGCTGATTACATTTTAGTATGATTTGGAAAAATAGAACTTGCCGTTTTTTGAGACATATCCCTCAAAATTCGCCAAAATTTTAAATAAAAGACTACATATGATCAAATGTACCAATTAAATGCCTGTTTCATGCGTAATTTTTTACGACGAAAATAATAAGATCAACTTAATTACCTTACTACTATACATTCTCGTGATATTTAAGTTTTTGTTATTTTTGCAACGCCACCTCTAAATTTACATCCAGTCGCCAAATGAAAACAAAAATTAAAGTATATCTACAAATTCAATGTAACTTGAACTAATTGCATGTATCTTATTTTGGTCAATTAAATTCAATTTGATTAATTATGAAATGGAAAATGAGAAAATGAATTTAGGTCTGCAGAGAAATTCATGTGCTAACCACATCAGATTTTTTCAATACTTTCTGTATACAGGATGCTTCAAAAAGTCTGAATGACTAAATATCTCTCGAAAAATCGGTCGCAGATCCTTGGTTCTAACTTAAGAAGCGCTTTGAACATGGATTTTCAGACTATGACAGCTTGGGTGACATGGCGCATTTTAGTAAAAAAAGTATAAAGTTTAAATTTTATAAGATCCCTCATCAAGAGAAGTTTTATTCCCTTGAAGATCTGTGAAAGAAAACCCAATTCTCCAATATGGAGAATTATCTGTAAAAAATTGTTACTGTTAAATGACACTCTCAAAATGAACAGCGAAAACGTAGATTTCAGAGGCGTACAAACATTGAATCTCGCTTGATAAAATTTGTTTTCGAAACCTTACTTGAGTGCCTATCTTTAGCAAAATATTTATAGAGTTCCCAATTATCCGTAGAAAACTTTAAGTGATGATATCTCGGGTCATTTTGATGCAGTAAAGTGAAACACTTTTGATTGACTAATTTGGCTGTTAAAATACATTTATGATTAAATTATTTTTTTTCAAGAGACCCGTACAATATTTATATCCCGTAGAAATTATTTGCTCCAAGAGTTCCGTATTTGTAGGGTCAAAATAAAATACTTTTATAATTTAATTATTTTTTCCAAAGGACTCGTATAACATTTATATCCCGTTTAATTTTGTTTTGTAAGAGTCCCGTATCTGTAGGGGCTACAGAAAATACTTCTATAACTTAATTATTTTTTCTGTCCAAGTGTCCCGTATGATATTTATATCCCGTATAAATTATTTTCTATAAGAGTCTAGTATTTGTAGGGGCTATAGAAAATATTTTAATTATTTTTTCTTTGGAAATCAACATTTTTTGGAGAGCGGCTCCTCCGCATGAGTGGTATACTTACAACCGGCCTGCTACTTCTCTGATTAGATCGAACAGCAGAAGAGATCAAACAGCTCTTGTCAAATTCTGCAGCTGTCATCTACGTGCACTATGATTTGTTACAGGTCGATTATCCCCTGTATGCATGAAGTGTAACTTAGCATAGGTCACTCTTCCTCATGAGTTGTATTGGTTGCCACAAAAGCCAGCTGTATTCCAATTCTTAAACGGTCCTGAACCTTTTGAGGACCCACGCAATCATGGACTTGATCCGATGTTGCTGTCAATCAAATGGAGATAAGCAACAACAACAACAATTGTTTTTCTAAGAGTCCGGTATTTGTAGGAACTAAAAAAATACGTTTATAGCTTAATTATTTTTTCTATGAATCTCGTATAAAAAGTTGCAATATCTATCTTATACTAAAAGGTGTCACCTGATTTAAATTTGCATATTATTATAGTCTACCTTAATATTAGAATTTCTTAAATTGGGACCCTGGGTTGGTTTAATTTTAAACACCCTGTATTTTACTATGTATGCAAAGGAGAGTTAATATAAATCACAGGACAACATGTACTGTGCATTCTTTCAATAGATCAAGCAACTGTCGCATAATTTATAAGAGGCGCTGAAAGTGAAATGCCATTTACATAGTCTAAAGCAGGTTTCAACAAGCTTTATGAACTAACTTTCGACCTAACTTCTGAATGCAAGGACACATGTGTAAATTAGTTAGCAGAGTAACATATAACTGAAGAGGATGTGGATAACAGTATCAATAATCATATTGGCATTGTGGTTGTTTATTTCTTCCATGAGATTTTTGGCAATGTTTCCATAATTTACAAAGTTGACCTTATTAGGAGAACCCTCTTTCCAATGCATCTCACTATAATTTTTTATATATCAACGTGTTGCAATTTTTAAGTGACAGTTACAACAACCAGGTATTTTTATTAGTTTGTCATACGTGTCACAGTTTTTGCTTATCGTTTGTTAAGTAAAGACACTGTTTTGACCTGATGAAGAGATATCAATACTCCTTCGTAGCAACTGTTGTCCCATAATTTGCATATGTCGGCTTTCTTTAAAGAAATTGTAATTATGTTATTCTCACAAGCATCAGTTTTATATTTCATGGTTATAGTTAACAATCGATGCTATTTTCAAATTTCGTATCAAAATATTTTTGATCATAACTTTAGTCCCGTTGGAAATGTTTTCATGCGGTTTGCTTTAAAATGTTTAGAAATGTAAAATATTTAATATCAGTTTTAAAAAATTTTGATAACTTAAAACTGTAAGTGGTGCAAGCCCCATAAATAGTGTAAAAATAGTTCATTTCATCCCTAAACTCACGCAAATACGATTGATGAAACCCAACAAATCTCACCATTGTTAAATTGGGGATCCCTGATCATCACCTGGAATTTACCTTCTTTAGATAGAGGTGAATAATGAATAATAATATTTCATATGTATTTAAATGCAAATATTAGTTATTTTATTCAATAAAATTGAGGGAAAGGACTGTAACTGAGCCTCGAGACGCAATTTGTAAATCACAATTTTCAAGTTCCTACATTTGCAGCTTTGTTAATAATTACTCGTAGTTTAATGTTGACAATACTGCACATTAAACAGTGTATCTTAAAATCCAACTCATTATTTGTAAATTCCACAGAGAAATGCTTTCAAACGCAGAAACTATTATTAAATTGCACATTAGTTTTTGTAAAAGACAAAGAAAAAATATAGAAATGCCACTCAGCAAATTCTATAAAAGCCTTGGAGTGTATTTAAGTAGAGTTATTTTAAAAAATCGCATGATATTTATGAGCTATATATTTTTATAACAGCTAAAATGGTTTTGTTATTCTGAGACTGACTTGGACAGATTTGGGTAATTTAAGACGTTTGTTCTACATTGTTTTTGTATAATTTAAAATGAATTTGACCTTTATTTATTGAAGAAAGATATGGATTTTTATTTATGTTGATGGAAATACAAAAGGTACAATAAAAGTATTTACTAGAACTTTTACGGGGCTATTATTTGATAAATATTATTTGATCTTACGGGTACATTTAGTAGCTGGATTTTTGGATATGTTAGAGTAAATAACAATCTTGTTGTCGTCAGTTTTGATACAAAGAAATTATTTGTGATTTACTTGATATCTCGGCTGAAAAGGTATCACAAAATATGATATAAAGTAAGAACTCCATCTGTCATAATCAAAATAATAATATAATAGAAAGAGAATCATTTTATTAGTTTCCTCCTGCGTTTTTATTTTTGAATGTTTGGGTAAAAATGACTAAGATTATTTTTATCAACTTGGTAGCAGATTTCACGCCAATGAGTAGAATTCATTTGTCAGATCTATATGTGCAATTTTAAGATCCAAAACATGGCAATTCACTTCCATAGCATACCCTCCATATCCATAACATAACTATCACTTTACTGCATTGATTATACTTTCATAATTGTTCAGAGAAATATCCTATTTCGCCATGGGAAATAATACCAAATTTAAATTTCGAATGATTCGATTTCTTATTATGTAAATTACTGAATATTTTATCTAGTTCTAGAGTTTTACATATACTCTATCTACGTATAACTTTTTTTAACAGAATTATGTTTTCGTTTTTCAGTTATCTTGCCTATCCATAACGCACATGCATACAATAGCATAGACACACGCACGCAGACACGCACACACACACACACACATACATATATATATATATATATATATATATATATGTAGACACACACAGACAAACGGATATCTTTCCAAATCTGTTCAAAATAGGACCAAATGATATGAATGTACTTATCCAAGTTAAGTACCGAATTCGAAAATTTTCGAGCAAGCAATACTTACAATACAATAGCACAAGATAATATAAAATATACAATAGAATACAATATACAATAGCATAAGAAAGTGAAAGTTTTAAATTGGAAATACTTCCATAGGATTACGCAAAATAATTGTGAGTGTAAACACAGTACAATGAATCTATTATATTGATTGAACTTTGCAGTAAAAATTAATGAGTTATATAAGACAGAAATTTCAATATTGATTGAACAACATAAATGACACACCGCAATGATCCCCAATTTGCTAACATGACATGATGTAAAAAATATATCAGAACAAAAACAAATTCAAGAGGAACATAACACTCAAGAAGTTATATATGCCAAAAGTTTTAATATTGGTTAAATCAAATATATGACACATTGCAATAACCACAAATTTGCTATCATTACTTGTAATAAAAAAGTAATAGAACATAAGCAAATTGACTTATACAAGCAAGAGTATTCATACACAGGAAGTTTTAAATACATCAATTCAACTTAGGTCTTGGGACCTTAAGATGTATTTTTAGTTTGAGTTCCTTTTTAAAAACTTCAATAGTGTAGTTACAGGTGTATTTGGTCAAATGAAGAAATGAACCCAGGTTTGCATCTCAAAAATATTGGGTGAAAAATGATGTATTTCGACGCATGTGACAAAGAGTTGAAAACACCCCCAAGACTTTATGAGAGACGCCCAATAATATATTAGTTACAGCACATGTCCTCAACACCTGGTATCTAGATTTATAGTACCGTCACATATCAAAGGAATCCTGATTTGCTTATCATTTCTGGAATAGTCAGGCGACACGTGAAATACAAAATACACAATGAGTAATATATTTCTAGTTTACTATCATAAACAATACGCCCAACAAGACAACGAGCGACTACACAATGTAAGAATAAAAAAAAAATTCAATGAATATTCGAGATAATAAAATGCCACCTATGTCCCTTGACTTGAAATCAATCAAGTTCTATATGGCTTGAAAGTAGCTCTTGTAAGACTGAATAGTAATTCTGGATAGTAACTCTCGAAGATCAAACTGTAAAGCAATTGAAAATACACTCAGTGAGAATTGTGATTTTAATTTCATGCTACAGAAGGTACATGAAAGAATGATTACTAATATTTCCTATGATATTTTTGTTGCCATATACAACTCTAGTCAGATTCTAAGTACATTTACATTGTTCCTATGTATACTGAAAATGATAATTCACTTGTCTAAAAGTAAGTTCAGTAGATATTAATATTCATTTTTATTAAATATTTGCAATTTCCACCAGTATAATGGTTTTTAAAAAGGTAACATATATACATTGAGAGACCAAAAGTCATAGAAATGTGATGGAATAAGGAGAGTCACATAGCTTTTATTGGAGCCTTTTGTTCGTTTGAAGCAATCTATGGCAACTATGAGATACATGGACAGATTTTCCGCACCCTTTCCTTATGGTGTTATTACACAGAGCAATTTTAATGCCGAACTTCAGCAATTCCGCCCCTTCAATTATACTTTAGGCCACTCCTCTTTAACAGTCCCCTCCTCTCTAATGTCGCCGATTTCATTTCAGAAAGCATTCTTTGGTGTGTTTTTTGTATAATTTGAATCTTTTATACACTAAAGATGTCGTGACGGAATTCGTCACTCCTTTGTAAATTATATAATATCTGTACTTTTTAAACTCTTATTTAATTAATTTGTGTCCTGGAACCCTCTCGTCATTTTATCTTATTTAAATATATCTGAATCTGTTTCGAATTGTGGCCATTTTCATGCTATAATATTTCTCTCACACTCGAGGAACAACGTACGTCGCTCAAGGTCGCACTTGCTTGCGGGTGGAGACAGTTGTCTCCATGTTTTTTCGCTTTGTTGGATGATGCAATCTTGTGCTGGATTTCGTGTGGTTATACACGTGCCTTGAAATTCGTCGGTTGAAGGGGGCGGATCCCTGGATGTGTTTGAAAGCAGTGAAGTTTTGTATTGGAAGAAAGGAAAAGTTGTGAGCCCTTGATATTTTTGATTGGACGGGTTCTGGATCCATCTGGAATGTATTTAAGCTGAGTGATTCTGGATTCGGGGCTCTCTCCCTGGAAACATCTTCGAACTCACGTCGACGCGGGACTTTGCCCCCAGGTTGAGTTACCGTGTCGTGAGGGTCGGGGGAGATGCCACCGCCGCTACCATCGCCACCTCGGTGATTGGGTCTTCGACTTCGTTGGTACCGAGCCTCTTCGCCTGCTGCCGCCGTTGACTGACCGGGAGCCTCCTGTTCCGGTTGCCTGGAGACCGATGTGAAAGAAGATCGTGATGAAGCAGATCCCTGTGCGGGACGTTGCTCGAACCCTTCGAACCGTCCTGCCGCCTCTCCTTGGTCGGGGGAAGTTTTTTCCCGAGGGAACTCTGACGGATGTTTGGTCTTCGATCCTTATGAGTCCTTCCTGATATGGAGGTAAGCGAACTTTCAATTGGAGGCTGCTGCCTCGACCGTCTTGTGTTCCGGTGAAGTGACCCGCCTGATGATTGATCTCAAGATTCCTCAAGAGCTGATTTAATAGAAAAATAATGCTTTGAAGTAAATTAGTTAAATTGAATTAAATTGATAATTAAGCGTTCCTCGAGTGTGTGATTCCTCTCCCTGACCATACCAATGTTTTAATAGTGTATCTGTTATTTGTAAAATTTGGAATTAATAATACTTTGAATAGATATTTTAATGCCGGCAAAGAGCCGATATTTTTTGGATGGAAACGGTCCAGTGGTTTTAACTCTAGTATATTTCTGAAATTGAATGCTAACTCCTTTTCCTAAATATTTAAATAAATGAAGATTAGAAATTAAATCGAGTCTTTATTTGTGTTGATTATGTATTTTTCAGCTTGGTGGAGTTCCTGAGGTAAAGGTATATTTTCTGTTTACCTTGGTTTTTGGTTGGGTTTTCCTTCGCAGGTCATCAGTTGGAATCCTCCAACTGACGGGAGGTGTGTTTCGAACCTGGGTATGAAATTCGGAGAAAGTTAGACTTTCTCGGTCAGCCGTGTCTGGCGGGAATCCGTTGCGAGATGCCCTCGGAACCCGCTATGACAATTGGTGCCTTTGACCTTCCCTCTCGAGCACCTGTGTTTTTAAAATTTTGTTGTATGGAGTTTTGAAATTTTTGGTAAATCTGGACCGTTGGTATGGTTTGAGTTTTGGTTTGGAGAGTTGCACACTTTTGTTATTGAAAATTTGTATGCATTATTTATGAAATTATTGTAAAAAAGTATTTATACAGAAAATTAATTTAAAATGTGTGAAATCTTGGTGAAAAGTGGCATGGTGTAAAACGAAAATGCTTGGTGTACGATAAAAATGGTTAAGAATACAGTTTTGGAAAATTGTTTAGAATCTGAAAATTTTTATGATAAATGAAAATTACTAACTATAATAATATATAAAGCTGGTAAAATTGAAAATTTAATTGAAGAATTACTTTAAAAAAATTGAATTTAAATGGTATAAAATTCTAAAGTGAGAAATGGTTTCGATTTGAAATTTTGTGGAATTCTTCTGTTTTTGATCTGAATTTTGAGAGTATTAATGTGTGGGATTTTTGAAATCTTGCTGTAATATTATCTTCGAGCTCTGTTGAGCATTTCCCCCAAAAATTGGGTTGGCAGTTTTCGAAACTCCGTGTGTTCAGTTTGGTTTAGAATTTGAGATTGAAAATTTGGGCCGAGAATGGAGGCCGTCTTCTGAAATTTCATTCAAAAAATAAAATAAAATAAAATCTGTAAATTGAAATATAAATTGTTTAACTTGAATCTGAATCGAAAGTACACCTGCATTGATATGACAATCCTTAATTATGACTGCCAGATTACGACTACATGATAGTGACTTGTGTTATTGAAAATAATATCAGAAATAGAATGATTGAGTATATTAGTGTTGAAAAATATTGTGAAGTGAAAAAAATAAAGTAATTTGTTGTTGGTATGTGCAGAGTGACACATAGCCAGATTTGGAAAAAAAAATGGTGCAAAAGTTGCACGGGAATAAAATGAGAAATTCCATATATATTTATTTTATTATGACTTGTTGAGGGGTGTATATAGTAAAGTGATATAAAGTAAGAATACATGTTAAGTATTTGACAGAAAAAAAAAAAGTTTTTTTAAAAATGTTCTAAACTTTGGAAAATTTGTGAAAATTAAGAATTAAGAAATTGATTAATTAAAACTTGATATTAATTGAATTGAAAAGTAAATTTGATATATAAGAAAGTCAAATGTAAATATTTGTTTTAAAAGAACTTTCGGTTTTGAATTTTGAGAATTCTTCTCGTTTCGGTTTCGAATTTTTGTTTGAGTTTATGTGAGGAGATTCGCTGCAAAAATGTTTATTTCGACGAGCTCACTGAGCCTTTTCCCCCCCCAAAAAAAATATGAATGAAATTTGGGGTTTGCAGAGTCCGAGTCTCATGGAATGTTAGATGTTTAAAAATGGATTTGAAATTTTGAACTGGAGATGAGGGTTGTTCTTGAGATTTGATCGAAACATTTTGTAAATTGATTATAAATGCTTAAATTAAATATTTGAATTTTAAATAATACTAAGATATTAAATACTGAAATATTAAATAGTTTAATGATTTGATTTTACACCCTGTGTTTTATAACATACCGATTATGACATATAGAAATTTGATAAATAGGACGAGTTTAAAAATAAAAATAATTACGTGAGAAAATAAAAATAATTCCGTGTGAAAAAAGTTTTGTTGTTGTATAGCCAAGAGAGCACACAAGTTTTGAGTTCTGTATGACAGACAGACTCGAGTTGATGGACCAAAAATTGTAAATTTGAGTTTTCATGAAAAAGATATAATAATAATAAAATAAAGGTCCTTTTTGATCACGTAAATTATTGAGTAAAATAAATGAGTTGTGAATTGTTTATGATAAATAAAGAGAAGAGTACATTTAAGTACGGTAAATGAAAAATATTGTATTATGGTAAACTGAAATAGAATAGAAATAATTGATTTTCATATATAAGTATTATATTGACACATAATTGATGGTGATATTTACAGATGAAATATTAAATAAGTACATAAAATATATAAAGTGAAAAAATTGTGTATTAACAAAATGAAATGTATGTACTGTGTCATTTCAATGATTCGGGGATGAGCCAGGAATTTTTTTCGAAAAAGGGGTAAATTTATTGAAAAATGTTGACTTAGAATTTGAAAGATGAAATTTTGACTTGAATAAATTGAATTGTTTGTGGAATTTATAAAATGAAAAATGAAAAATCTGTTCCACGGTTTTATATTGAGAATAAATAGTAATTTTATGAAAAAGGATATTTTTGAAAAGTCAACTTGTGAAAATGTGTTTGTGTGGGACTGAGAGCCATGTTTGTATATTTATTTTCCCTGAGTGCTTGTGAGTGATTGAAATTGATTTGTTTGCCTCAGGATGATTAAATGAAATGATTGATTCTCCACCTGTTTGTTTTTGCCTCCTTGCTAAAATTTTTGCATCCAAACATTTTCGCTAAATATCTATTTTCGTGTCTTGACCTTCCTAAGTTCTGTTTTGTTTTGTTGTGATTACGGAAGTCGACCCGTTTTCACTGGTTTGTGTTCAGTGTTTGTTGCTCAGAATTGCCTCACAAACAATTTTGAGGAGTGTTGAGTTTCTTGGGTTGGAATTGGCTTTGTTTGTTTGGAATGGTATTTAATATTAAGAACTGTTGTTTTCGTGGGTTGATCCCCCTTTGCACTCATCTGTGTTAATTTCGGTAGCAATGAAAAGTCTTGCTCAAAAAGAAAAAAAATTTTGTTTCGGGAAGAACCGTTGGTCAGAATATTTGCTCAATTCCGTATTGTGTCCGGCGAGTTTTTGTTAAAAACTTTGAAAATTCTGTCAGAATGAGTTGCTCGCAGGTGAGGTATTGAAAAATAAAATGTTGAAAAATTGAAAATATAATGTCGAAATATTAAAGAGAAATTGTGGAGAAATGTTTTAAAAATAAGAAAAATGAAATGATTTAATTTGAAAATATTTTGAGAAAAGTCGAAAAGTGACTTATTTATTAACGTTGATATTGAATTTAAAGTTTGAAATGTATTTTCGGCCTCAGATTTCCCTTGATCCCCCTTTGGTATTGAATAAGAAAAATAATATTGTTTCTGAAATTAATTACGAAAAGAAATAGAAAGTTTTGTTCCTGGGCTCTGGGTTTTCGATTGAGTTTAAAAGAGCTGTGTTTACTTCAGCCGATAATGAGCTGACGCCGAATGTGTAAACGAAATGTTCTTTCCCCCCCGTTCTAGACATTCCTGCATGGTGCAGAGCGAAAATGAAATAATTCTGTTGACGTATGAGAAACATTTGACCTACTTTCGATAGGTTTTGGTTTGTAGAAATTTTTTGTTTGTGTGATTGAATTGAAGTGAATGCTTTTAACATCTAAAAATATATTAACTGAATTAGAATTTGAATAATAAAAGATAATTGCATTACAAAATAACTGAAATTGAGATATTTTAAAAACTTAGAATAATTTTGCGACTCCGGTTGGTAATATGAAATATTTAGAAAAAAAAAATATAATAAAATAATTGAATGGAGTCTGGTTTTGTGGAAATTTGAATTAGAGTAGAGGAACTCTAAATTTAATCACAAATATAATATTGATGTGTGGAAAGTGAATCCACAAATAATTAATGCAAATTGAAATATTCTAAGATTATATAATGATTTATTTACTGGAAATGTGGAACGGAATAGAGTAAAGAAACTCTTAAGTTAATTACGGAAATATATGAAACATTGAGAATGTGTTCCACAATTTGAATTAAAATGAAATAAGAACATTTTAAAAGTTTGTTTACCTTATGTGGAAATCTAGTAAGAGTCAGTGAACTCTAATTTATTTTGAGAAATGTTGAATTTTTAAATTGGATTCCACAAGTTAATTTACTTGATAATTTTTTTGAATTTTACTTTACATATTTACTTTCTGAAATCCATACTTAAAAATATTTTGATTTGAATTTAAGAATTTTAAATTGAAAACGTAATGATTAACTATAAAAATAAACTTTGGATTTCATCTAATTAGGAGTTGCACATTTAAATTTTTTGTTTGCACTTAATAAATTGACATTGAGAATTGGTGCAAAAGTGAAATAACATTGAGAAAAAGATTTTTTTCTTTGAATGATTGAATTTCGTCCTTGACTTCAAATAACTTTATAACATCTTTGGCAGGCAACTTAAACTTAATTTTAAGAGAAATATATTAAATTTGAGAAAAGAAATTAATGAAATTAAATGAAAATTAGTGAATTTTGAGATGACACTTATTTATTTACAAATGTTTGAAATTCTGAAAAATTGATACTTTAATGATTTGTTATTTACGAATAATTTAAGAATTTGGTAATATTTAGATATTGATTTAAGAAATTTGAAATTTGGATCTGTGGTCTTGATGTTTTGATTGGGGAGTGGCGAAAAATTTGTATTGAAATTTTAAGATATTTTTACTTGGTGGCAAAGCTTAGTGAACTTCATGAGAAAAAGAAAAGATATTAATACATAAGAAATGATTATTACAAAAAAAATGAGTGGATTGAAGTTCAAAATTTGATTTTCGTGCCCGTGCCTGTAGAGCACTGATGAAATTGAGGCACTTGTTGTTTATGAAAAAAAAAATATTTTATTTCGGTGTGAACCGGTGGTGACAGAAAAAAAAATTTTTGGGTGTTTTCTCCGTGACTCGGTTGGTTCTCGAAAAGCGAGACCAAAATAAACTGCATATTGCTGTGTTGTACATAAATTGATTTCATATAAAAACTGTATTTTTTTTTACATGTGTAGTAGGATGTGGAATTGGTCATCCTTGCTTTAGGCCTTTTTCGGAACTTTTGCCCTGCAGGTATTGAGTGTTGCCCGCATTCTGTTCTTGTAGGTGTGGCGGTGTTTACGTGTGCACACTGCCTTTCTTCTAAATTTCTTTAAAATTACTGACGCCAGTACTAGGAGCTGGTTGTCTTTGTCTGTTGCTTCGGGGATGTTCCAAATTCCATTGAGTGGTATTAAGAGAATGTTTTTTTTTTGGAATGAGAAGTGTATATAAATGTGTTTTGTGGAGTAAGACCTTCCCTTACTGCCACATTTGTTTCTTGTTTTATTTATGTTATATGTTCATATATATCCTTTTGCTGTTATTAGGAGAAAGAATCTCTTGATAATTATTTGCATATTTAATCGCATATATTATATTTCATATTTAATCTTTTGATGTTAAGAAAAATTTCTTGACATATTTATTTAGTGTATATTTTCATGTGTTTCTTTTGCGAGTCACAGGACTTTGGAGAAAATGATGTTTTGAATATTGGAAAATAAATAATCACAGTATATTGAGTTCGGTTCTGTCACCCGGTCACCTTGTGTTGATTGCTTGCCACAGTTGTCCACAGTTGATTACATTTGAGAGAAAGAAAAGAAATAAATTTAATTTCGAAATGAAATTTTTGAAAATGTGGATGTGTTTTTCGACCACTGATCCCCCTTTTCTGCCACATGATCTGGTTGAATAATTGAAATAAATTAATAATGTTTATATTTATGAAATGATTATTTGGAAAAAGTGTCATTAATTGATAAAAGAGTGATTTGAAATTTGAACAGTAAATAAGATTTATAATAGTAATAATGATTTTGAAAATGTTGGAAATATTATTGAAATATTGTGGAATTGTAAAGAAAATTATAAAATGAAAATTAATTAATAATTTAAATATTAGAATTGAAAATTGTATAATATTGAAATGGTATTATGGTAAGAATACCTGTGTCATGAATGTTGCCTGCTCGCTGCCTCTTTGTAAGAGGAAAAGGAAAATACTTTTGTGTCAAATGGACACTTTTTGATTGTCAATGGATGTTTGTTTGCCACTGGACCAGGTTGGTATAAAATTTATTTGTCTTGGTATGGTCACTTTAATTAAATCTGTTTTATATTTATATTGTTATTTAAAAATAGTTATTGATAAATTCTGTGTCTATCTAGACAAGCCTTGAGCCACAAACTTGCTGCTGTATATAATTGAAAAGAAAACTTTGTGTGGTCATTAAATTTTATTGCAATATAAAGAAAATGAAACTTAATATTATTATTGAAGAATGCTGTGCTGACCACTTGTAAATATAATTGCTGGAAATTTAATTATTTAAAGAATGTGAAAATAATTTGAAATTTAAAAGCAGAAAATTGAAAATAGTTATAAATTGAAATTAATTGAAAATTTTATTTGGAAAAATTATTTTAACTTTGTGCTGACTTGAGGGTTAATTTTGTAAATATTTAATTGAAATCTTGAATTTATTTGGAAACTTTGAATTTAATTGAAAATTAGAATTTTATTGAAATTTTAATGTAATCATTTAATATTTTTGGAAATTCACATAATGTGGAACTTTTGTGAAGGGCTTGTATTCATTAGGATTTTGACTCATTTGCAGTCACTTTTAGGTTACTTTTGGCCCTGGTTCTTCGACATGCGCCCATGTGGGATGGTGTTCGTGTCAAGAGCCCTTGATGTAGTTTTGGCCGACTGCATCTTTTCAAAATTTTGTTGAAATTTTTTTTCTTGAAGATTCATGGACTTCAAGGAGCCTGATGTCTACTTGCTCCTGCTGGCTTGGTTGAAAAAAATCCTCCCTTGTCGAATTTTTTTTCTCCGGAGGGAGGGGGAGTCTGTCGTGACGGAATTCGTCACTCCTTTGTAAATTATATAATATCTGTACTTTTTAAACTCTTATTTAATTAATTTGTGTCCTGGAACCCTCTCGTCATTTTATCTTATTTAAATATATCTGAATCTGTTTCGAATTGTGGCCATTTTCATGCTATAATATTTCTCTCACACTCGAGGAACAACGTACGTCGCTCAAGGTCGCACTTGCTTGCGGGTGGAGACAGTTGTCTCCATGTTTTTTCGCTTTGTTGGATGATGCAATCTTGTGCTGGATTTCGTGTGGTTATACACGTGCCTTGAAATTCGTCGGTTGAAGGGGGCGGATCCCTGGATGTGTTTGAAAGCAGTGAAGTTTTGTATTGGAAGAAAGGAAAAGTTGTGAGCCCTTGATATTTTTGATTGGACGGGTTCTGGATCCATCTGGAATGTATTTAAGCTGAGTGATTCTGGATTCGGGGCTCTCTCCCTGGAAACATCTTCGAACTCACGTCGACGCGGGACTTTGCCCCCAGGTTGAGTTACCGTGTCGTGAGGGTCGGGGGAGATGCCACCGCCGCTACCATCGCCACCTCGGTGATTGGGTCTTCGACTTCGTTGGTACCGAGCCTCTTCGCCTGCTGCCGCCGTTGACTGACCGGGAGCCTCCTGTTCCGGTTGCCTGGAGACCGATGTGAAAGAAGATCGTGATGAAGCAGATCCCTGTGCGGGACGTTGCTCGAACCCTTCGAACCGTCCTGCCGCCTCTCCTTGGTCGGGGGAAGTTTTTTCCCGAGGGAACTCTGACGGATGTTTGGTCTTCGATCCTTATGAGTCCTTCCTGATATGGAGGTAAGCGAACTTTCAATTGGGGGCTGCTGCCTCGACCGTCTTGTGTTCCGGTGAAGTGACCCGCCTGATGATTGATCTCAAGATTCCTCAAGAGCTGATTTAATAGAAAAATAATGCTTTGAAGTAAATTAGTTAAATTGAATTAAATTGATAATTAAGCGTTCCTCGAGTGTGTGATTCCTCTCCCTGACCATACCAATGTTTTAATAGTGTATCTGTTATTTGTAAAATTTGGAATTAATAATACTTTGAATAGATATTTTAATGCCGGCAAAGAGCCGATGTTTTTTGGATGGAAACGGTCCAGTGGTTTTAACTCTAGTATATTTCTGAAATTGAATGCTAACTCCTTTTCCTAAATATTTAAATAAATGAAGATTAGAAATTAAATTGAGTCTTTATTTGTGTTGATTATGTATTTTTCAGCTTGGTGGAGTTCCTGAGGTAAAGGTATATTTTCTGTTTACCTTGGTTTTTGGTTGGGTTTTCCTTCGCAGGTCATCAGTTGGAATCCTCCAACTGACGGGAGGTGTGTTTCGAACCTGGGTATGAAATTCGGAGAAAGTTAGACTTTCTCGGTCAGCCGTGTCTGGCGGGAATCCGTTGCGAGATGCCCTCGGAACCCGCTATGACAAAAGATATCTGTAATTTGTTAAAAGTTCTATTATTATTTTTCCCATCTCCAGACTTTAACAATTCCTCTTGGCATTAATACTTTAATCCCCGCCTTTCTATAACGTCCCTCCTGTCTAATACCGCCGAGTTCATACCAAGAAGCATTATTTAGTGAGGATTTTTTCGTATTATTTGGATCTTTTATATGTCACAGGTGTCTGTAGTTTGGTAAAAGTTTTATTATTATTTTTACATCGCCAGACTTTAGCAATTCCGCCCGGCAACGATACTGTAAGCCTCTCCTTTCTAACAGGCCCTCCCTGTTTAATGCCGCCGATTTCAGGAAGCATTCTTTAGTGTGTTTTTTCGTATAATTTGGATATGTTATATCCCACAGGTGTCTGTAATTTTGTAGAAGTTCTATTATTTTTTCCATCTCAAGTTTCTAACGTAATTGAGCTGCTTCGATGTGTTTGCATTACAGTCATCATCGCCATCTTGAATGCAAATGAGGAGGGGAAAGGCGAAGCCGAGTGACGTCCAATTTTATAGTCCACTGATTGGTTCGCCGCTCAGAAATTGAGCAATTTTTATTGCCGAGTACGAACGAATTGCGGCAATTCGGCGGCAAGATTTCTTCCCATTGAAATTTATGGTGTTTCTGAAAAATTGCTGGAAGGAATTGCTCAGTGTAATAACACCATTACTATCACTACCCGTTCAAGTACCCCTGATAGCTTGAGGAAGACCAAGCCGTTATTAGTAACCTATCCCATGTCATTTGCTCTCTCGGTGTATATGCCATGTATTAAGTAAGCATATTCATACATATAAATACAAATTACTTTGAAAATGCTATTTATGTTACTCTTTAATGGTGATTTATTTTTCATAATATCTGTATTTTCATCTATCTCCCGTATCTCTTTTTAATTTCATGTTTATCTTTTTTCCCATATTATCTCCAAATTCCTCATTTATTTTCTATATCTTAGTATCCTGCGAAGTACAAAATAATGCAGTTTGACCTGCTCGATATAGTAGTAGCAATACGGATACAAAATGTTCCATTCAGTATTTTGTAGGATTAACTTCAACTGAAGAAGAAAATAATATTATTCTAGTGGCACAATTGAGTGAAACACTAACTGACCAATTGAAAATCTGTGGTCGTTTGATTTCCAATTGAAGCAAAGATTTAGAATATATTCCATTAAATAAGAACGCACACTTTTTCATCCGTTCATACTAATTTACAAAGGGCAGTAAGAACAATAGAAACACTGAAATTAATTACCTTGTTTAAAATAAAATTAATATAAACTTGTTAATAAAACATTTCTATATTTAACATAGTTAAGTTACTTGTGCATAACATGTAGGAGTTCCATTCGCTGACAACTAGCTATTTCGAACACAAAAAGCATGAGTGGAAGTGAGTAGCATATAGAAAAGATGGCAATAAAATATTTGTACATCAAATCATTGTAATAAATTTAACCCATTAAAAAATGAACAAATTTTGTTACGTAGTGATCATCATACTTTTCAATTCCAGTACAAATTGAAGCATACGACAAAAAAAATGTAAAAGAATTCATAAAATATTAGAATCTAATGCTGACAAATAATGGAATGCTAAAATCAATTGATTTGAAACATTAAATGCAATTAGTACTTAAATAAAGATAAAAATGATAAGCAACATATCAATAAAACGATAATTTATGTTTCTTTTAAGCGATATAACTGGTGAATAGTTTTAGTGAAAAGAAACATTGTAAAACTTCTAATAGTTTGAGTTATTAGAATGTCGTAAAAAGGGAAATATTCTGTCAAAGAATACGAGAGTGTTTTAAATACTAGCTACATTTCGAAATTCAACAGTAGAATTAAAAATCATTGTTGCTGTTACATTCTAATAGTTTGTGAATTATTCTTAAATATTTTTTTCTAATGTTCGCTTCCTTGCATATCCCATTCAATAGAGGGTTAGGAACGAGTGAAGACAAATCGATACAGAGCGACACCATTTTTTTTGTTGTTGTTGCTGATATTATTGTCAAAAGCTGTTCTGTTTAATTTTCTACTCTAGAGTTTCCAAAAAGTCAGATTTAATAGAATAATTTGAAATGAAAATATTGTGTTTATATAATTTGTACTTTCAGGCCAAAATAAGGATAGAGAAATTGTAAATGCTTCTTGTTAAATTTAGAATTTTAACATGAATTACTTTATCGTTGATTTAAAACGCGAAACACGTATGAAGCAAATATTTTCACAAATGTCATAATCTATCATTAATCTAATATACATCCAGCCCTCATTCAACTTATTTATATACACACACACACACACACATATATATATACATATATATATACATATATATATATATATATATATGTATATATATATGTATATATATATATATATATATATGTATATATATATATATATATGTATATATATATATATGTATATATATATATATATATCTATACATATATATATATATATATATATATATATATATATATATATATACACGTATATATGTATATATATATATATATATATATATAATGCATGAGATTTTTTAATCATATATTATTTATCATATACTCTTTGTTTTTATGCATCTGGTGTTGGTTGCCACGATTGTCTTTCACTTAAATTTGAAAATTTTCTATGAATCGTTCTGTGGCAATACGCAATTTTAAGTCACTTTTAATTATTAAATTCATTAAAAACATCAAATGTGGGACGTGGAATTGAAATTTAAGTTATATTTCTAGATTATATTAATATTAATTGTTTATTAAGCATTAAAAACATGGCCGTTGATCTCATAACGTGGAATTGACATTTAAGTACATTACTCGTCGTTGTGCCGCAATAACCCTCCAATTAATTTAACTTATGTGTAAGTCCTGAAAATAATTCATTAATCATTATAAAAAAATCAGCCTATTTAACTTTAACAAAATAATTTATTTACAACATCAATTGATCACTAACAACAATTTATCATAACTATCAACCATCATTTAATTACTTTAATAATGGGAGATATGTGACCAGATATATTAGATTTCGATACTGTCTATGACCTGGGGAAATGAGCGCATACCTTACAGTTTAATCTTCGGCTCATCACGCTGAGGCTTGCACCCGTCTTATTGCTGACCGTACGGCCATAACTCTTTGGTGTGTGGCTTGCATCTCATACTTATAGTCAATTGCAACCTCTTTCGTATGAGTATCTGCTCCCAACTCCTTTCGTATCCGTCCAACTGCTACAACATTTCGTATCAGACTTGCCGCAACAACATTTCGTATCAAACTCACTGCAACAATACTTCGTATGAGACTCCTTGACTTGTGGTTTCTTCGGCGGGGGGGAGGGGGTAGCTCCGCCCTTCTTCTCCTTGGCGCTCATTGGTTCCTCTGAACCCAATGACATCACTTGACATATATCAATGCTCCTCTTAGCCCCTGTGGCCTGGTACACCCAAATTTATGGCATTTGACCTAAAAGTTCACACTGTTGTAAATTCCGGCGCCAGCCAGACTAAAATCTTTGTTAGCCGTTCTAGGCACCATAAATATTGCAATAAAAATGTCTCATGTGAGGACATATTCTGGCCTCACACTTTCAAAACAACAGTAACGTTCTTAAAATATTATCAAGCATTTTAAGTGTATTTAATTTTAAAATACCTTGTAATTGGATTTAAAAATGGACTTTTAATGGAAAAACGTTATACTTATGAATAATAAGCTTATATATAGTCACATTTTTTCTACTTTCTCCGTATGATAGTTCTTTTCAATTTCCCCCCAAATTGTTTTGTTTCGTATAAATACACCCATAGAAGTATGGGAAAAAAATTAAAAGAAAAATATAAAAAAAGCTTCTGCTAAATATTAAAAATTATAAATTTAGAAAGGTGTTCAAAATTGTTCAGTGTTTAAGGTGATAAAAGAAAATGTGATTATTTTGAACTCAAGTATTGCAATTACAAATCATGCATTACAAATTGCAATTACAAATCTTGCAATTACAAATCATGCATATCTGTGGGAGTTTCTAACATAGTCTTATTAAAAATATGCATGGAATATTGGAGTAAATTAATAAACAGTAATTTTAAATTTAAAGTCCTATTCTAAATACTCTATTGTAGTTCCTCATTTGCATTAGTTTGTTAAATATTTCACTAGGCAATATTCATCAATAACTTATGCAAGATTTACTGGTCTTATTTGATGATCCACAGCCTATATTTACTCAATCAAATGAAGTCCTCAAACAACTGCACTGGCGAATCCAGTTTTTTTTCTGTTTAATTTGGAACTGTTTAATTAAGAAGTGTTTAGTTTTACTAATTAGGCAAAATGTTTCTGCTCTTGAGTATTTTAACGCTATCGAAAGAGCTAATCAAGGATATTATCAAATTTGTGGGAGAACGTTAAATATTTTAATTGGATCATCAATTATGAGCTGTATTTAAGCGAGAGCATTTGAAAAAATAATATATTTTATAAATTTTAATAAGTGTCACTATATTTGTAAAATATTTTCTATGAAATAGCTATAAATTTTAATACAATGAACGTTGTTTAAAAATTATTTCTAAAGCCAAAGATTCCGCTATGAATTGCTTAAAATATGAAATTTTAATTTTTAATTTTAGAAATACACTGGAATGCAAGACACTCTGATTGAGAAACATTTTCAAGGTAGTAATGGGTTTCGATATGGGTAAGGTGCATTCTAAAACAGCGTGGATATTTTTGAAATTTTCAATTTTATATTGAATAAACAAGAAAGTGTAAGTATTTAAAAAATACCTTTTGAAAAGCAATGGTTAAGTAATATGTTTTAAATTGTAATCCAAGACACATCTTTTGAAAAAAGTTAATGGCTTTAAAATGAATAAGTTAAATTTTTGAAACAACTTGGATATGTTTGTAAGCTAATTGTAAACGCCAACCGCAACCGAGAACTATTTTCTTGTAACCTTGCGCTAGCAGGACTCAGTTCAGTGAATCTCGTGAGGATATATGTATTCGACGACTGATGCCCGCATATGATGTACGATTGATGCCCGCATACGATGTAACACGATGTAATACGATGTTTGACGCACTCGATGTACTATATATTTCGGTTTGTTATGATGCGATGACGACGATGTAATTTAATAAACCTTTACTAATTTATGCTAGAACGTTGTTCTTTATAAGTTCTTCTGGCTGATTCATTTCCCTTACAATTCAGAAGTGGGGTGGACATCGATGACTTGTTTGAACTGGTATTTATATTACCAGGTAAATAAATGTTTTTGAATAATTTTGATTTGAATGTATTGCGATGTTGATGTAGTTTAAAATGCAGTATTCTGATGCTCAGTTTTGACTAAGAAAGTCATTTTTTATTTTTTTGATACTGTATAATACATTGATATAATAAGTACTGAAGATGGCGTATTTAGCCAGAGGAAGAAAGGCTGATTTAATGTTGTTAGCACGCGAAGTTGGGGAAACTATTCTTCCAGAAGATACAATTTTAGAGTTAAAAACAAAAATATTAAGTAGTAAAGAATACGATGAAGATTTTGTAAAACAAATGTTAGAAACTATAATTTTTGATAGAAAAGAAGCAGAAAAAGAAAAATTAGCGCAAGAAAAAGAAAAATTAAAGTATGAGTTTGAACTGGAAAAATTAAAGCTTGAGACTTCGAACAAAATAAACATTGATGATTTAAGTTCGCGTAATGTTGAAAATTCTGAAAATAAAAGCATAGCGTTCTATAAATCTGCGAAAGAAACTAGAAAGTCCTAAAAATCTTCTCAATTCTCTTACATTTCTTGGTGGTGGAATTTCTGAAATTGCAGCAAGTTTTCGAGATCCAGGTTTTATTCCTGCCTTTGATATTGAGAAACCCAAATAATCTATTTCTTCCATCGCAAATTCACATTTCGATAGTTTGAGCGTTATTCCTGTCTGACGAAGTTTCGTCAGAACTTTACGTAATCTAGTTATCAAATCTTCAAGTGTTTTAGCTGCTATGAGCATATCGTCGATAAAGCAAGTTACGACATTCCACAAGAGATCGTCCAGCGCCACTGTCATGGCTCTTTGAAAAACAGCAGGTCCATTTGTTAATCCAAAAATTAATCTTTTTGGCTCATAATGGCCATCGGGTGTATACTCGATGCTACACAAGGTTTCAACCAGATTCCTCTACATGCAGATTCAAGACACAAGGCAGCATTTGTTACACCCGATGGCCATTATGAGCCAAAAAGATTAATTTTTGGATTAACAAATGGACCTGCTGTTTTTCAAAGAGCCATGACAGTGGCGCTGGACGATCTCTTGTGGAATGTCGTAACTTGCTTTATCGACGATATGCTCATAGCAGCTAAAACACTTGAAGATTTGATAACTAGATTACGTAAAGTTCTGACGAAACTTCGTCAGACAGGAATAACGCTCAAACTATCGAAATGTGAATTTGCGATGGAAGAAATAGATTATTTGGGTTTCTCAATATCAAAGGCAGGAGTAAAACCTGGATCTCGAAAACTTGCTGCAATTTCAGAAATTCCACCACCAAGAAATGTAAGAGAATTGAGAAGATTTTTAGGACTTTCTAGTTTCTTTCGCAGATTTATAGAACGCTATGCTTTATTAGCATCTCCGTTAACCCAATTGTTGAAGAAAAATTCTACATTTGAATGGACTGCGGATCACCAGAAAGTCTTCGATGAATTAAAGTTACGTTTAACTTCTAAACCAGTACTAAAACTTTATGACAACCGTGATGAAACTGAACTCCACACCGATGCAAGTTCAGTCGGATTGTCTGGAATGCTCCTGCAATACGATAAAGATAAAAGATTACGTCTAGTATACTGCGTAAGCCGTCGAACGAGTCCGGATGAAGCAGTGTACCACTCAAGTCGTTTAGAGTTGATTGCTACTGTTTGGTCAATGACTCGATTGCGACCATTTCTTATTGAAAAACATTTTACTCTAGTAACGGACTGTTCAGCGATAACATTTCTTGTCACTCAAAGGAATCTCAAGCCTCAGATAGCCCGGTGGGCAGATTTCTTGAGCGAATTCGACTACGAAGTAAAACATCGTTCAGGGGATAAAATGTGCCACGATGATGCCCTTAGTAGAGCACCAGTAGAAGAACGAAAATATACACCAAATGATGAATTCGATCTAACAATTCCTGTTGGTCGAATAATAACAGTAATAACAGATCGTGATGCAACCAAAAAACTGCTTGTTATGCCTCGACCCATGCGGAAGTATTTAGTTGTCCGTTATCACGATTTTGCTAAACACTTTTAAATTGATAAAGTTAGACAGATAATTCAAGAAAAATTTTGGTTCCTGAATATGGCGAGACTACCGCAGATGCACCATAGACGAGGACGCCTATTTTGCAGGATGGCCGATTGTAAGCTAATTGTAAACGCCAACCGCAACCGAGAACTATTTTCTTGTAACCTTGCGCTAGCAGGACTCAGTTCAGTGAATCTCGTGAGGATATATGTATTCGACGACTGATGCCCGCATATGATGTACGATTGATGCCCGCATACGATGTAACACGATGTAATACGATGTTTGACGCACTCGATGTACTATATATTTCGGTTTGTTATGATGCGATGACGACGATGTAATTTAATAAACCTTTACTAATTTATGCTAGAACGTTGTTCTTTATAAGTTCTTCTGGCTGATTCATTTCCCTTACATGTTTGGCATTTTAATTTTTACCTTCCCTACAATACATGGTAATGTATAGGATAAGTATTGGACTCGTGTCGAAAATCTATACGCTTCGGCACGTCTAGAATACGAAAAACTCTGATGTGTGCAGCACATGACTTGACTTATATCCACGTCCTCTTTATTTTAATTAAATTTAATTCATTTTTATTTCAATTTTCATTCTCATTTGGTAACTGGACTTATTTTCATAGGTGGCGTTGAGAAAATACGAAAAAACTAAAATATCTCCAGAACGGCTAGTCCTAGTGTAATGAGGTTGGTCTTATTCTTTCCTCCGTTAAAAATTACGTATAAAACATGCATTTAATGGATATATTTGAGCATACGTAGTTTTTTAGTTTAGATTTTGACGATTTTTGCGGACCATTTCGCAAATAAAGGCCGGTTAATTTTTTCAGAATCGTACCAAAATCTAATCTTCTTTTATCCCAAATTGTACCCAAAACTAATCAGCACCAGAGAGCGTCACAAGTGACTTACCTACCATATTTTATGAAATTCGGTCCAATAGTTTTTTTGTTAGAGTGAATAAAAATCTCCACACAGACGTCACACTAAAAATATTTTTTTCGTATTCTACAGGTCTTGAAACGTGTAGATCCGTCGAAAACTCGAGTTGTGATTTTTGGCATAATTCCAATACTTTCCCTATACATTACCATGTATTGCAATGAAAGCAAAACTACTCTTTTTAGCGTGACTTTTATGTGTGTGTCTGTATGTGCAATGTATGTATCCCCTCTAACTCAAAAACCAATTGAGCGAATTTCTTAAAATTGTATACGTAAGTATATATATATATATATATATATATATATATATATATATATATATATATATATATATATATATATATATATATATATATATATATATATACATATATGGCAAATCATTGCAGTTATAAATAATTTTGAATAACGTGGCAAGTTAGTCTTGTAAATCCATGGGGTTCTCCAAGTTTAAATCCTCTGAGGCATGTTGGACGTTTTAAATATTGGTATATGTTATACATATACAGGGTGTCCCAAAAAGATTGAAACGCACTTTAATTCTTTACCTGTTGGAGATAAGTGGGCAATGTAAATTGCAAAAATGTTGAAAGTAACGTAGGAAATAAGACTACGTTAATGAAATAGTCCTCCCATTAATTTTCAAAAAGTTACACTTCTTAAATTTTTATACGACCCTCTTAGACAAATTTGGTCAACCAGAAAATTTTTATTTTTAATGCAACAAGATCATTAAAAAAACTCATATCTGTATCACTAAAATCAACTGAATTATGATAAAGGAAAGAATCTGACTTACGCCACTTTTACATACCATGTGAAAGGCTGTTTCATCAGTGAAAATAGGGATCATAAACAAATTGACCATGGATATTTCTTAGACAAAAAAGTACTTAAAAGTACTTAATTATTGAAAAAGTACTTAAGAATCCGTGATTGCATCGTGAGCCTACGCGGTATTCGCAAAAATGTCTTCTATGTATAATCATCCAGTTTTATCGTCTTTGTGATATGTCACAAATTTCCGTTTCTAATTTGATATATGGTCCCTATTCAGAATGTTCAATTTTCAATTAAATATAACTCGCTCAATTTTAAAGATACAGATATGCGGTTTTTTAATGATCTTGCTGCATTAAAAATAAAAGCTTTCTGGTTGACTAAAGTTGTCTAAGGGTGTCGTACAAAAATTGAAAAAGTGTAACTTTTTGAAAATTAATGGAAGAACTATTTCAATAACGTAGTCTTATTTCCTACTGTACTTTTAACATTTTTGCGTTTTACATTGCCCACTTATCTCCAACAGGTAAAGAATTAAAGGGTGTTTCAAACTTTTTGGGACAAATATAATGAAAGAGCAGAACAGCAATGTATCAAATGTAGCCGGGGGGGGGGGGAGATTTCGACCCGCACTTCCCGGTTAAGCCAACTTTATGTCATGACGACACTCCCGGAGGCTGATACACTCGTACCCCGCTGCTGAAGGTGGTCAAACATCAGACAGTTACCTCATCTTGTTGCCCTAAAGGGGTTTTCTATATAGCGGCATAGAAAATACAACAATAAATCCAATACTAGAGTTATCTCATTTAAAATCGTTATTTAGAGAATTATTGTTTTTCTTTCACGGAAAGACAGATGTTTTGTGCTAATTTTGCAACGCTCTACAACTTTGAATCTGATTTTTTTACCGTTTTTAACATAAAGCAGCTCGTACCCCGCTGCTGAAGGTGGTCAAACATCAGACAGTTATCTCATCTTGTTACCCTAAGGCGGTTTTCTATATAGCTCCATAGAAAATATACAATAAATCCAATACTAGAGTTATCTCATTTAAAATCGTTATTTAGAGAATTATTGTTTTCTTTCACGGAAAGACAGTTGTTTTGTGCTAATCTTGCAACGCTCTATAAATTTGAATCTGATTTTTTTACCGTTTTTAACATAAAGCAGCTCGTACCCCGCTGCTGAAGGTGGTCAAACATCAGACAGTTATCTCATCTTGTTACCCTTAAGCGGTTTTCTATATAGCTCCATAGAAAATATACAATAAATCCAATACTAGAGTTATCTCATTTAAAATCGTTATTTGGAGAATTTTGTTTTCTTTCACGGAAAGACAGATGCTTTGTGCTAATTTTACAACGATATATAATTTTGAATCTGATTTTTTTTATTATTTTTAACATGAAGCCGCTCGTACCCCGCTGCTGAATGGGGGTCAGACCTCAGAAAGTTATCTCATCCTCTAGAGTCAAAGGGGTTTTCCTATATAGTTCCATAGAAAATATACAATAAATCCAATACTAAAGTTATCTCATTTAAAATCGTTATTTAGAGAATTATTGTTTTTCTTTCACGGAAAGGCAGATGTTTTGTGCTAATTTTGCAACGCTCTATAACTTTGAAACTGATTTGGTTTCCTACTTTTAACATAAAGCCGCTCGTACGCCACTGATGAAGGGGGGTCAGACCTCAGAATGTTATCTCATCATGTAACGCTAAAGGGGTTTCCTATATAGATTCATAGAAAATATACTATAAATCCAGCATTTCTTGAGTTATTTGCTTGTTCTATAATTTTCCTAGACTTTCTGTATTCTATAAATTGTAGAGCAAACAAAATACAGTTAACTCGCTTTAATACGAATCTCTAGGTGAACGTTAATTAGTTCGCTTTGTCGAAAATTCGTATTAATGGTCGTCATTATGTCTATGGAGTGTTGGTACATTCGCTTTAATGCGAGAATTCGCTTTATAGATTTTCGATTTAAAGCGAGTAGACTGTATAATATTTAGATCAACTTTATCGCACCTGTACATATATTTTTATAACATATACCAATGTTTAAAATGCCCACCATGCCTCAGGTGATTTAAACCTGAAAACCCCCTTGGGATTACAAGACTAACTTGCCACCTAGTTTGAAATTTACAACTGCAATGATTTGCCAACGTGAAATGAAGGCGTTTCATCTTATCCACCTGTTAATCTTTCCATTAAGCAAGCATGAATAATAAATTAACGGTTAGATGTGTGGAAGTCACGCTATTCAAAGTTCCGTCAAACGCGTTGGTATTGCACAGTGGCTGTTTGTAAATCCATGTATATGAAATGGAAAGTCTGTATGTTTATTTTTCCGTTTCTTTGCTTGTCTGTTTATTTGTTTTCTTGTTTGTTCCTTATGTAAATCCACGATTTCTGACGTTCTTTTTTCTTTTTTTTTCAAGTTGGTATGGGTAACTACTTGGTATGTGTACCTACTACACAACGTGTAAGCTAGTCCATATTTCGACTGTGAGCTCAAGATGCTGTCGAGTTATTAATAAACAAGAAAGATCAATCATGCATAAAGTATTGATTTCAAAACGCTTTCCAACTGATATGTAATTTTATTTAAACATCTCTGAAATGCGATCCATTCTGCGTTGATATTTTTATAATTATCACAGTACTACAGTAATGATTATACTTGAAAACTTAAAACTTCATTAAAAATACAATTCCAGTTACATAAAATGAATTTTATTCAAATGACATCATCGTAAAATACATCGTTTGCCTTTTAATGCAAATTCAATGAATATTTCACTCATATGACATTCCTATCACCATACCCCAGAGCTAAATAATTTTGCGGTAAAAGTAAATCAGCAATTCTTATACAACTCACCTTACAATTGTTTAATTAGTTTATATTCTGCATGCGTTAGAATTAGGCTTCGTTGTAGAAATAATCAATTAGTTTAGCGATTACGTAAAATCAGAAATATTGTAATTGCGTTGGCAGAGAATTTAGATACACAGATAATACGCAAAAATAAAGCGGTTGTATGACGGATGCAACATTAAATATAAATTTAAAGGATTTTTACACACCGGAAAAAATGGATGCTATATTTTATTTTGCAATGTGTTACGTGTTCTTTTCTTATAACATGGGTGTAACTATTATTTAAATTTTTATTTAAAAAACTACCTAACATATTTTGCTGATTTTTTTATACACTTTATGTGATTATTTGAAAATTTCTTAAAATTTTCGAAGCAATTTGTAAGTTTTAACAGCGCTTAAAGAATGTTTGAAATCTTAGGTCCTATAGGGTTCAATGTATTTAATTTTTTCAACCCGGGTTCAATCCGAAACTAATTGGGTGATATTATTCTTTTCCATTCCTATATGTTCCACAGACCGTCTCAAAAACATACAAAACTTTCATTTTGACAATGTCATTTTTACGACAGTTATCGAGCGAACAGTTAAATAGACAGAATGACCAAAGCCATAAACACTTTTCAACTATGTTGGAAAGTGTTAATGACTGATTCTATAGAAATGATATTATAGAAATAGCAAAGTAAAGATGTTTTTTTTTCTGACTCTTTATTTAAAAAAAATGATGGCGTGTTGCATAGCAATGGGATTAAATCCAATGCTTTAAAACGGCAAAGTATTTTTATTTAATCAATAAAATGTAAATAATAAAATAATTGACACAATAAAATATGATGTGTACAGCGCATGACGTTGCCTACATACTACAATGAATTTACGTCTTTCATGGTGAGAAAATTATATATAAAATCCGCGACACAATGTTGTTAATTTTAGATAATACATATGACGCTTTTTCGGATGACAACATACAAAACTATTTCGAAGCTGTCAATTCACTTAGATTTCGTCCAACTTTAACTTGCTAGTTATCAATATTGATAGCACCCGCAAGAAACAATATAACCCATAAATAAAATAATTTTATTCACTAATTTTGCACTATTTTCGTTAATGTAGCGCTATTTCTGCAACTTGGATAATATTTTCATCAATTGATAGCATTATAAAAGTCAACCAGCAAGTCGGCTATATTTCGCAAAATTAGTCGTCAAGTCGGCAACTTTATTGCCAAGCGTTACAGGCAAACAGAGAGAAGGGCTTTCCTTACATACAAATAAATGACTGTTGGCTAAATGTTGGGCCTCAAAATACAAAACTATAACATCCACTGGGTTCCGGTTTAAATTGGGTGGCACTTCCTTGCCGTCCAAATAGTTACCTTACACCTTTCTGGTAGGTCGGATGGTCTGGGTCTCAACAACAACAACAACTACGTATGTCCTCTAGCGAATGGAACGAACTAGATCTACGAAAATGATGTTAAAAAATGTGTTGCATAATATTGCATGTAAAAAGTGAGAGTATTTCAGAATGATCAATACTTCTTTGATTTTATGTAATTTTTTAATAAATTTACTTGAAAAATCGTGCAAAATCTTGAGAATGGTTCATGTCAGAGTTTTAAAATTTGTGTCATCTCTTTTCTAATGACAAATTAAATGAAAATTGATCAGTTATGAACGGTTCTGATTTTATAGCGATTTCTTAAAAATTTCATTCAAAAAATAGCGGTCTTATGAACATTCGATCGCGCTTAAGATCAATAGGGTTCTACTAATCACCAATTGCAATTTGTGCACTGGATTTCGATCAAAACGCTCCGTTTCTTCATGAGGTATCGCATCCACAGACTCACTGACATATACACACACACTCTGACAGAAATACACATAGCCATCATGTCGAAACTGCCAATTCGAGTTTAGGTATGTCTAAAACGGGTTATTCCACTGAAAATTCGAATTTGGATTTTTGACTCCGCCACAATACTTTTCCTATACATTGCATTACGTATATAAGGAAAGTAAAAATTGATGGGTTGTTATGAGCACATCAAATGACTAAATAAAAAGAAGAGTATAAAATTGCCACGTAAAGTACTAAGGAAAACTGTTGAATAAAATACTATTATCCCGATGCCTTAAAAGTTCGAATCACGGTAGAGATATGAGATCTGTAATAAAGTATGATCAAAATTCGTGTTGGAATCGGAAGACTCTAGTAAACTGTTTGTGAATATTAAAATAAACTAAAGAATTACCCTCCGAATTAAAGTTTCCAAAATAAACTTATAACCAGAAAACTTACTTATGATATATGAAAAGACAATAATATTCTGATAACTTAATGATTATAACTTTTCAAATAATTTAGTACATCTTTCAGCAATCACTAATAACAATTTGGAAAGAAAAATATATATCATAATTTATAAGGTTCACTTCGTTGAAAGTTTAAATCTTTCTCTAGTTCAATTATTAGAGTACCGCCTGGCCAGTTTGAAGATCCGCGGTTCGATTCCCGTCTGGGATGACATAGCTTTTACAATGACACCCAGACGAGTGTCTAGAGGGCCTGAATAGACTTTCCTAACACCCCATCCCCCTTTCCCTTTTCCTAAGGGGAAATCAAATATCTAGCTCCGTTAAGTTCTGACTCATAATCGATGCTATAAAAGATTAAATATTCGGCCTTCTGGGTCACCGTGGGATTTTTAGAGGGTCTACAAAGATAAAAGTACGTTTGAGAATTATTATATTGATGATTATGATACGTTTCTCAATTATCATTTCCTCATCTTACGTATACACAACATGACATTCCTTCAAAATTGTTCACGTATGGGTCTTAAAGCATGATCTCCTTCTAAAATCTGATTTTCGAAATTTTTCCGAGACATAATTACTTTCTCAATACAATTATATGTGATAGCAAAATAAAATTTTTCAAATAAAATAATAAACTTACAAACATGACACTGCTTCATGACATCTCACGATTCATTTTACTATATCCGTCATTCATTCGACTGCACAATCAACGGTAACTGCTCCCTATCATCCTGGATAAACGCACTACAAAAATATCATCCAGAGTGAGTGCACACATAACCCGCAGAGTGTGCTCTCCACCGCAGGTCCTGTTCGAAACTGTCGCAAATAGGAAGCTGTGCCTTTCGGCGGCGTTCAATCGTTAGAATTTCTTTTTCCCCCGCAGTGGCTACGGCTAACCCCCTGTATTAATGCAAATAGGCCCGTTTTTGTAATAAAGATGTTAAGAAGAGTAGTACATTTTGAGGATTGATATTGGAAGAGTAGCATATATTCACGGGTACATGCGATATGTAAGTACGGTTTGTGAAGCAATAATGCTGAGAATACGCTACTAATTACAGCATAATTGTACAATATTAACTTCACATGAAAATTGTGGTTCAGAGGTCGCAGAGTCCACTTCAAAGATAAGATCTTGCAGTATCCTCCCAATAGCTCAACGGTAGAGTGTGTGCTGGCCAGTTCGGAGATCCAGGGTTCGATTCCCGGTTGGGGCAGCAAGGCACTTTGTAAGGTGCTCATTATAAAGGAAATAAGTGTATAAATAACGTGCCTCCTAGATAGAAATAGAACCACCTATAATCATCTGACGCAATATCTGTTAAGTTACTAGAGCAATAGTATTTTTTTTTTTTTTTGGGATGAATTCATTTATTTTTTCGAATAAAAATATGAAGTGAATTATTTTTTCTTTTGCAGTATTTCTTCTATATTTTAAAAGAATCATACACTTATATGTTTGTTGTTATAGTTCATTATGTTCCTCTACGAATCACCTTTATTTCATGGTTTGTACTTTTTTTAACATATAACGAAAATTTGATGCAGTTTCTCTTTAACTGTGCTCCATGAAAGACAACTCCCTTTAGCAGATGTTGGGGAAAATGTTGGGAATCATTTTGGAAAAAGTAACAATCAATTATATGAATAAGGAATATATGGTAATCAGTTATCAAAATAAGGGATTTGATAATATTCAATTTGGGCGAATTTTGTGCGAATGCCGGGAATTGATGCCAGTAAGAAATATAGGAATTGGTGTTAGATACAAATACGCAACCCCAATGGGAAGAAAGGTGTTTAATTATAACGCTTTTTGCAGGTCATTGGACAGAAACAGAATTACAGAATGTACATGTGCGAAAAATAAGAAGTATGTAGATGAAACATACGGACACGTTGTTACTGGGAATTTAGATCTTTTACATACTGCAAACCTGAGGAATATTTTTGATAAGGGAACCAAGTATCTCGTTTACAATCTTTCAACTATGTAATTGAAAATATAAGACATGACGTCGATGTGTTTATATATAAATTGGCAGTCAAATACAGTTTGCCTACAGAGTGTTTTAAACAATGGAGGCATGTATTTTTGGCAAAATGCAATGATAATTACAACTATAGGCATGAAAGAAATATATATAATATAAAGATTAAGGAGAAACTGAAGAGTATACAGAAGGAATATATAATCACTTATGTGGGCAAAGTAACTTCTAATTACGTATTTATATGCAAAGTGCTATACGGTGAGCTTCTTGAACAAAGTTATGGTAACGTCAACATGTACAGATTATTAAACACTTCTATAAAAGAGAACGAAAATCGTATAAGAGCTCTATACAAAGAAACAGGATACAATATAGTATTAGGTTTCCTTACTTGACGTTAATTCCGAAATTTCATAAAAATCCGGTCAAATTTAGACCCGTAACTATCAGGTATAAAACATACCTGACTAGAGCAAACAAGCTTCTACTGCATATTATGAAAATGGTATTGGCGAAGATAAAAGTGGAAGGTGCTTATATGGTGGAAAACAGTAATGAGGTTATTCAGATTTTAAAAAGTATACCAAATAGGTTTTATTATAAAAGTTTCGATTTTAGCGACTTGTTTAACAACATTGACATTGATAACTTATACAATATCGTAATGGATTTGTATGAAAGATTCGATTTGCAGTCTTTTATAACATTGAGTAAATACAGAGTTTTAGTGACCTTGGTTTTATATGAAACGATATTGATGGAATGCGTTTTTATAAACAAATACGTGGTATACCTATGGGTGGAAGTTGTTCGTCCATATTAGCAGATATTTATCTAAACAAATTCGAAATGGGAACAGGTCTGCTGAACGAATTAGTGTATATACGTTACGTCGACGAGATATTATTGACTACGGAGGAAGATAATTATATGTTATGGATTTCGGTTTCTATAATGCTACGTTGAGTTTAACAGAGACACATCAAAACTCAGATGAAAGTATTGATGTTTTGGATCTAAATATAAAAAGTCTGGAAGACAAAACGATTTATAAAATATACAACAAGAGAGAAGGATTCAATTTCAAGATTAATAGTGTAATACCATGAAGCTCAAATTTACACAAAAACGTATTTTGTAATATTATTGTGAATCTTCTCTGTGAAGCTATAAATTGGACAGTAGTATTAAGAATCGGGATAAATGCATTGGGAAATATGTGAAATACGCAATAGAACAGGGGTATCCACAGAAGTTCTTAACCGATGTTATTACTGGTTTTATTTCAGAATAACTGTAACCGAGTGTTACATGCATTTTGGATACAAATCACAGTAGAGGATATAAAGTTAGTGGCGGAAGAAAGGGTGAGAGCTAGAAGCAGACTATTTGCGGAGTGCTATGACGATACATATGAGGTCAAGGAATTTGTGTATTTAGGGTAGGTATCCTCATGGATATCATCGAAGAGAGTAAGTAATACGTAGGAATGAAGGTTTTTGTGGTAATGGTGTTGGTATTGGTATTTGTGTCTGATTGTTTGAATCGGAGTTTATGCCTTTTTCCACTTTTGTATTGTTTTGTATTGTACTGTTTTGTAGTGTATATCTTCAAGTATATATATTTCTCAAATTGGTACCGGCCTCCGGGAGTGTTTGCCGCGGCTCTAAGCATGCTTTAACTGGGGAGTGGGGATCACAACCCCCCCACGGCCACTTTGTGGTACTCGATTTGCTCATTTTTCTCTAATCCTTTTGGAAATTTCTATGTCGTTTACGAAGGGTAATGGAAGCAATGCGCCTTATGATTCGTTAACATTTGGTATAGTATAGGGTTTTAAATTATATAACTTTTGTGTAAATTATAATGTGGATGTACAGAAAAACAATTGGATGATTTATTGCACTGAAAGATCTACCCAAAGTGAGCACTTCAATATGGCGTTTGTCCACCTCTGGGCTTGACACAAGCTGTTACCCGACATGACATTCATGCATAAAATTGCCGGATGGTGTTCTGAGGAATGTCGTTCCAAATGGCTTCCAGTTGACGAGTTAATTCGTTTACATTCTGGGATGGTAGAAGGGGACGCCCCATCTCAGCCCAAATGTATTCAATAGGCGAGATATCTGGGGATCTAACTGGCCAAGGAAGTGTGTCATAAGCACGCAGACAAACAATAGAGAGGCATGCCGTGTGTAATCTGGCATTATCTTGCTGGAAAGTTATCCTGGGGTGTCGCGAAAGGAATGGCAATACGACGGGTCATAGAATGTCGGCAACTTACCTCTTTGCTGTGATGGTGCAACGTAGGACTATCAAAGGGGTAACTCCCTATTGTTTGGCCGTGTGGCGTGTGACAGTAAGAGCAGGATCTTGACGATGTCCGGTTTGTCTCCAGACACGTCTGCTCTGGTCCTCGGGACTCAGTTCGAAACGGGACTCAGCACTCAAGACAATTCGTTCCCAATCCGAAAAATTCCACGTTGATCGGGCACGGCACCATTGCAATTGCTGTTGACGGTGCCTACTGGTCAGTGGCAGGCGACTTAATGGGCGCAGCGAGTATAGATTCCGCTGCCTTAGTCATCTATTTATGGTCCGGGTGGTCACCTCCGTGTTTCTCACATGTTGGTTAGTTGATAACGACGAATCTCGCTCTGTCACAGCTGCTCTGACAATCGCTAGTGTCTTACCGTTCTGTCGTCGCTATAAGTCGTCCGCCGGCAGCTTGCCGCTAAAATCTGCCATTTCGGACCCATTCCTGCCAACATCGTCGTGCCCATCCAGCCTCATGCAGTTCGCCGCACACCCTCTTTCAATTTCCTTCATATGTTCGTAGTGGCCGCGAATTTGCCGGTGAAGCATTATTACAATCAAGTTAAGTAAACGCAATCGAAATTCACTGCACATTTTGTTCCTGAAAGCGAGGTTAGCTCCTTGTATACACCACCATGGTGCTCAGTTCCAATGCGCTATAGTTCCGACTATTCATTCATTGGCTGCGAATTTTTGATCATTTGCATATTAGGTCGAAAAGTGTTTGCATGTAGAGTTTCATTACTAACGGATTATTTTACGGAGTGCTTCGATTCTTTGTCTTAGAGTGTGTGTGTGTGTGTGTTTGTGTGTGTGTGTGTGTGTGTGTGTGTATAATTAGTATCTGTACGACACTAAGCATTCATAAGTTGACAGATGTTTGCGTAATTTGAACGTAATGACTAGCAGAATATACTGAATGTCCGTCACAGTCATTGGCGGATATACAATAAATCTAATAAACATAGAAGGTCGAGCCTCTTGCCACATATGAACCCCAGGGTGTCGATTTCTTTCACGTAAAAAAATTGATATTTTATGAGTGATTTCACTTTTATTTCACACATTTTAACTTGACTACATGTTATCTATGGATAGCGTATCCACATGTTAATACAGCAAAATCACATTATTTCAATTTTTTTATATAGTTCAAACTCGTTTTGGGGAGACATTTCTGGGCACGGGCAATTGACTTACTTACCAAACTTTAAGAAATTTCTTTGAATAGATTTTTAACTATAGGGAAAATCATCGTCATCTCCTCAAGATTCCTGAAACTTCGTTATGTCCAGAATGTTCGATTCGAGAGTAATGAGGTTGGTCTTATTCGTTTTATCGTTAAATATTACGGATTAAACCACTCATTTAATAATACATTTCAGAATATTTCTTTTTATATTTTAAATTTTTACGGGACATTTTGCTTAAAATGCAGATTGTATTTTTTCGAGAAGTATCAAAATCTAATCAGCACCAGGGTACCGCACAAGGGAACTTATCTACCAAATTTGCAAAAATGTGTCAAATAAGTTTTTCGTCAAATCGTATCAAAATCTAATTAGCCCCAGGGTAACTAACAATGAAGGTATCTACCAAATTTTGCAACATTTCGTTAAGGGGTATGTAGACTCTTAAAAATGCCGTAAGCAGGGTGATTCCCCATGTTACACGTTTAATTTGTACCTCTTCTTCTATACAACTATATTACTTAAAAATTGTATGGTTAATAAATGAATATCTGAAGCATATATGATCATTTTTTCAATAAGGTTAATCTGATAATAATATTTTTAAAAAATTGTATAATGTTCGTGTATTTATTAAAATTTTATTGTGATATAGGTTGATGGAGCGCATGATTGCAACGAAACTATTGTTTTCAGAAACAAAAATATTGCTGATTATCATGTAAAAGTATCTATTTAAGAAGTTATAGATCAAAATAAAAACATTTACATAATTAAAGTTTAAAACAATTAAATTATTCAAAATTAAAAATTTAATTACCTTTTTAATTTAATTAAAATAAATTAAATTATGCAACTGTTTTTGTTCTATGACTTCTTGATTGGATGCTTTTGCCTCATAATCAGCAATAGTTTTGTTTCTGGAAGCAACAGTATTGTTGCAATCATGCGCTCAAGCAACCTATATCAAAATAAATTTTTTATAAATTCATCAACTTTATACAAATTTTAAATTATTATTATCAAATTCACCTTATTGAAAATATGATCATATATGACGCAGGTATTCAATTATTAGCCATAAAATTTTTAGGCTTTAACGATGTATGGGAGATGGTACACAAAATAAAATGTGAAATATTGGAATTCACTCTGTTTATAGCACTTTTAAGAGTCCTGAGACCAGCTAAATAGTTACGTACTAGAGTGGATGCATACATTGCACAAACAACCAGATTTACCTACATATGGCTCGTTAAAATATTTTATCGTGTTTTAAAGTACCTGAAACATGTAAATTCATCGAAAGAGCGAGTTCCTATTTTCAACACTTTCCATATTCACAAAAATTGTTCCCACGTTTTATCGCCTTCATTCTCAAGTTATAGAAACACTGTACGCTCAATATAGAGGCGCTAAAAACGAACTGTCTACGGGCATCGTTAAGAACGCTCAATAAACGCCCTCGAAACAATTGTAGTCACTTATTATTGATCTATGCTTGCTTTCAACAAGGAAGCATTTAAATTATTGTTTGAACCATAATTTAACTTTTATTAATTTTTCAAAACAACCCTATTACGCCATAAAAAACGTCCGCTAGCTATTTCCTTTTTTTTAATTGTGAGAACTTGGCGCCATTTTAAAATATTACAAAGTCGCCAAATGAAAATAATTTCAATTTAATTCTGCCCATCTGATGTAATTATGCATAAATATAATTTTTTTATTACAGCCTTTTATTTGACTTGATCTAGCGATTGTCAGTGAGATTCAAACAGTTCAGACTATAACTAATCAAGTTTCATTCATCCCATAAGATGTGGTATATCATTGCCCCTTGTGATACATTTTAATCCTTTGTATTGTGAACCTGTCCATAGGAATGTACTCTATTTTGGGATCTTGAAATCCGCATCAGCCAGAAATTTCAAATTTACTATGCCACAGCCTTTTTGTAGCGTATTTTAAATTATTGGATTTTGAACCTTATCGGACTATCTCATCATGGGACAGTTATATGAGTGTATTCGCTTTTGGTAAATAAATTGAGGACTAGAGCAGTCAGGAAATTCGAATTTAGTTTGTCGTTGCCTTTCAAGATATATTTTAATTTCTTTAATTTTGAGCATTACTTGCACAGTTTTGAACTTTATTTACCCTTTTAAACGCCATTGGCAAGTACTTGTTGTTTGGGAATTTCTTAATAACCGGAAGAGCTAAAAAGTCCAAATTTGGTAAGTGCATTCTTCCTACATTTGAGTTGCATACGTTTAAATTCATATATTTTGCATACTATATATTAAGTTGCATGCAAATAATATAGGAGGCACTCTATAAACGACGTTTTTGTTTTTACGTGTTATATTTTATTATGAGCAATAAGCTTAAATAATGTATATAAAGAAAAAAAAGGCATACCGATTTAAGGCGGTAGTGAAATCCATAAAATTATTATTACTTTAAATACTCAATATGAATCCTTCATGAAAATAAAAGAAATATATTTTATATCTAATTTTTATTTTCTTGCATCCTTTAAATATTTCAATACCGTTATATACTACCACCAATAAGAGTTCAAAATTTGAATGTACGGTTTATTGGTTGCACTGTCCATGATGGATGTTGTACATAATTATTGTGTTGTCAGACTGAACACACTACTGACTTTAAACATCAGTTTTTGAAGACGTAAATAATCAGCTTTCGTGTTATTCAAATATCAAAAGAAAACTAAAAGTACTCACCCAAAAAGTACTTACCAAGGTACTCAACAACGTAATAAATCACCAAAATGATTATAGTCTTATAATTTTTTTCATATACCATCAAAAGTATTATATTTAATTAATCATATAATCACTATGATTAATTTGAATATAATTGTCCATATTTATACAATTAAGTGACGTTTTGACGTAATCAAAGTATGGTACATTTGTTATGTTTGAAATGTTGTTGCATTGCCCCATTGTTTAGAAGCAACTTTATGTTTTTATACTTAGGTTGATAGTATACCTAAATTAATAAAGAAGTCCGTATGTATATTTCTTAAAATTACGAACTTTTAGAAAAAGAGTTTGTTAACAGTTCGCGTTTCATTTTTGCTCTATTTTCATAAATATACAAAAATACGGTGTTGTTTGCCGTGTTTTAATCCAAAATTTAATTCAATATATTTAATAAGTTTAATTAGGTTTAATTTAAAGTTTAGTTTAATATAGTAATGGTAAATGATTTTCTACCCGCATAAGGACTCACTTTTCACTCACTTACACTAAGTGATCATGGGTTGTAGTAAATCAAAAATAAGGTTATCACTTTTTCCCGAATTCACCCCATAAACACTGGAAATATTTTACTACATATATTACGAACCCTTAGAATTTATTAATTATTTTCTTGAGATTACGAACTCTTAGAAAAAGAGTTTGCTAACAGTTCGCGTTTCATTTTTGTTCTATTTTCATAAATATACAAAAATACGGTGTTGTTTGCCGTGTTTTAATCCAAAATTTAATTCAATATATTTAATAAGTTTAATCAGGTTTAATTTAAAGTTTAGTTTAATACAGTAATGGTAAATGATTTTTCTACCCGCATAAGGACTCACTTACACTAAGTGATCATGGGTTGTAGTAAATCAAAAATAAGGTTATCACTCTTTCCCGAATTCACCCCATAAACACTGGAAATATTTTACTACATATATTATAAAATTTAACTCACCCATTCATCACATCATTTAATTCTCTCCAATTAATCCACAACTTCACAAGTACCAACAACTTCGCCCTATCATTCACAACAAGCGCGCTCCACTGGATCATCCGGAAACGGACCAACCCGGCAGTGCGTGCTCCTCACCTCGCGTCCTGTCCAAAACTGCCTCAAATCGGATGCTGTACCTTTCGGCGGCGTTCAATCGTTATTTTTCCCCGCGCAGGCATTTCGTTGATACCCCCCGTATTAAAAAAAAGGGGGCGGTTTTCTAATCAGAATTTTAAGAAGTGAAGCACTTATTGGAGAAAAAAATATCAGTGTGGATTCCTAGTAAATTAGAATATGAAAATGGACATAGTTTATTTAAAACCATGTTTGACATTCCTTTCAACACTTTCTTTATGTTAATTTAAAATTTAATATAGATGCATACCATTTAAACTTGCTTCCCAAATGGAATGGTTAACAGAAAAATGTGGTATTTAAATTCATGTCTGAATCCCCCCCCTTTGATTGGTGGTTAGCTCTGTAGCTCTGGTCCTCCTCCTGGGGGGCATAATAATCGGGATACGTGGTGGACAATGAAGTGTCCGTCGAACCAGTGAGTCTATCAGGTCCCGACACTTCCAGGTGTCCGTGACCACTGGACTGCGCCTATTCATGACCTAAACTAAGGTCCGGTCGGTGGCTGGGGTCGGGTTTGGCGGGTGTTCTCCGCACCCTGCCCGGTGAATGATTCCGTCGAGAACGTGGCCCTCGGCTGCGGCTTTGCTGGAATGAATTTGGTTAGCCCGTGCTTCCTCCCCTCGTAGACGGCATAAACCCAATGGCTGCGGGGTTGACCTCCCTCATGTTTGAATTTATTTTAAACAATTTCCTTAAATTACTTTAATCGATTACTCTATCGATTTCCATATTATATATTTATTATCGCAGTATCCTATTTATGTTGATTTATATGTTTTAAAGTCTTGTAACGTACGAAATGACATGCACAAGTTTTTTGCATGATGTAAATATCTATAAAATACCATAGCTTTTTATTTTAAGCTAATATTAATACACTTGATACAATCATATGAAGATGAAAGTAATTCTTTTAACAGTAAAATACATTTTAAAATCTTCTGATCATCTTACAATAACGCGTGAAAACGCGTCTGTATGTCCTCATTTTTCCGAACCAATAAATGTCGTAGCACCTCACAGTTTTTTACTAAAATGTAGCATTTGATCCGAGAAATCACAAAATTTTTCGAAAATTACAGGATTTCAATAAATGTATAAATATGTTCGAAAACCCTCAGAAAAGGGGAGAAAAATCTATCCCTTCCTAAAAAATGCATCTTCATCCCAAATTTTTAATCGGCGATCTCGAATTTTTCTTAAACGGGAATCAAAGATGTTTCAAAAAGAGCTAAGGAATCAGAATTAAAAAATAGTTGATAGTTCTCTTTGCGCAGATTTTTAAAAGCCAGACAAATTTCAAATATTTCTGGAAAAGGATGATAGGGACAACCATTTTAAATATCTAACTGACACACCAATTTTAAGGCTGCAATCTCCATTTTTTAAACTGAAGCTGAGGATATCAGGTTTGTTACTCAAGTGTCGAAAATAAAAATAAAAATATATTGTTTCATTTTTACAGCGTTTTTAATTCCGGAACGATGAAAATAAAAACGTCTTAAAGAGAGATATAAATAGTTACCCATCTAGAAAATCTGTCTCATGCAGTGTTCGTGATAGGATCTCCTTTTTTGTCAAACTTCACGTCAATTTATAAAAGAACGAGTTACTCACTATTTTTTCTGTTGCTAATAAATTTCAATAGAGCCTGACATTTTTTTGTTGTTAATAAAACATCACACTGAGTGCAACATCCAGCCTGCAACATCTGAACTCCGTTTCACGTCTTCTCTAAATCTGCTGAAAATATTATTTGTACTTTTATTAGTTGCGTGTAATCGTACGATCTTTTCGGGAGTTCTTTCGATAATATCCTTGCACTAATGAAAACTAGACGTTTTCATAAAGAATAGATTTGAGATCCAAGAACATTTATAGAAAAAAATGTTACATATATAAAGAGCAGAGTATTTTTCGGGTAGATGTTACATAGAAAACAAATATATATATATATATATATATATATATATATATATATATTATTTCCATTTATAAGATATATTTTTATATCCATTTATTTATTATTCAAAAAGAAAAAATATTAATAAAAATTAACAAACACATTTGATTTAATTGCGTTGCTTGTCAACATGATATAAGGACGAATCTTTCTCATAAATGCTGATAATTAAATAACCGTTTTGATTTCTTAATACTTCTCATTGTCGTGTAAGAGCCTGTGAGAAATACACCATGGTGATAGGGTATCCATTTAAATTCCTGTTTCAAACCTGCGATTTTCAAAAGTAACTGATTAGCGCAATAAACTCCCACCAAACTCAGAAATAGAGTTTTAATTCACTTTTAAGTTTTAAACCAGTAATTTCCAATATTTTCATTTAGAGGAACCAGGGAGTTAGAGCGTAGAACTCCTAGGAAAAAGTATTGTTTTCATAATATATCGACAACCCCTGAACTATGGACTCAATTTTAAATGGGGCTGTTTCAAAGCTACCCACCAAATTTCATTAAATTCGGTTCAGTCCTTCTCCCGTGATGATGAAACAAATGAAAGTGTGAGACCAGGAATCACGTGGACAGATTTTTATGTAGATTTATGATGTCTAGCAGGCCACACAATGGCATTAGACTGCAAGACGCTAATGCGTTGCAGCCCATGACCCGAGAAGTCAGTAACAGTCATAAATTAGGGGGATTCAATATAGGTTGGGATCATGTCAGAGCAGTACTGGAGGCTAAAGGAAAAACCATGGGATTGGTTCAAAGGTTAACCAATAAAGAAGTGTTACCGCGTCGCCCTGGGGTCAGCCAATGTTAGCCGAAAAGGCGTATCAGATCTCGGGCAAAAAGAGGCGACAACCGAATGGTTCTACAGATTTCATATACACTTCAAAGATATGCAGATTAGTATCAGATAGAATGACTAGAGAATCAGATATGTAAAATGTTAGATATGTATGTTCTCCAGTGATGATGAGACAAATAGACAAACAGACAGGTAGACAGACAGACAGATTTTCAATTTTATTTATAATGACTTATATATTTATTTACCTATTTATTGCTGTTAGTGATACATAACGGAGCAAGTCCAATTACAATGATCACTGTACAGGGAACCATATACATCAAAATAAAATTCTTAAACATGCATCTTTTAAAAAAATTTCAAACACAGAAAACAAATCAATACCATTAGAACATAAATTAAATAATATATAAAATGTAAAAACAAAAAAGTTTAGCAAAAAATTGCGATTAACATTAGCTGGAATGTGAAATAACGTATGACACCTTAAACTAGGTTCGTTGGCATAAACATTGATCATATTCAAAAGTGCATTACAATCAATTTGATTGTTGAGTAACTTCCTGAAAACCTCCCTACACAACATGCTCCGCTGAGATTTTAATGAATTAATACCAAACGCGTTCCCGCAGTTGCCTTATACTTTTCTGGTAGGTCGGACGGTCTGGGTCTCAACAACAACAAACAAGTTCCTGAGATACACAAAAGAAATATTAGAGGGGTATAAACCATTGACCTTAAAATAACGGAACTTCACAAACTTATTCTGAACATTTTCAATCACATGAACTGGATCATTATAATAAGGATCCCAAATTAGAATAAATATACTGATAAGGGACTTAAATGAATAAACATGAATTACCAAAACAAGTTTCTGCTTTTAAAATGATAAAATGTAGTATAACGTATTCTATGGAATGTGGAGAAATATCCCCAAGCAAAGAAACGTGGTGAGAATATATCTTGCTTAGGGATATCTATATAAGCTGATTTATGGCAAGGATTGTTTGCATTTATTTCTCTCAATTCGGAAATAAATGGTTTTTCAAGATGTATTGATTGAGATTTTTTTTCAGGCTTGCAAATATATTTTGCCCTGAAGAAAATATTTAGGAATCTAATATTAATACTAAAGGAAACAACTGCCACATATCTGTCCATGACATCGTTTCATGACATTGATATCATAACCGGAAATACTGAAGATTTTAACGGGTCTTTCTTTCTTTGGAAATTGCTGCTGAAAACGTGCATCTGAAAATTAAGCAACTCAAAACTAAATCTGATGTGGGCAGCACATGACTTTCCTTATATAATGCAACGAATTTACTACTTTTACAGTAAAAAAATAATGTTTAAGATTCACGGTACTGTGTTTTTATCGTTGAATTGTACATTTGGCTATTTTCGGGATGACAACATGTAAAACTATTTCAAAATACCCAGTTATATTTATCTCAACTCTAAGTGAACAATTATCAATATTGATAGCATCATCAATACGCGATTATAGTCCATATAGCAAAATATTTTAAAAATTAATTCATCAATTAAGCTTCATTTTCATTAATTTAGCGTCATTTTTGCAATTTTGACGAAATTTTGGTCAATCTTTTGCGAAATATTGCCATGTTTGCGATACTTTATTAAATGATTCACAAAGTTCTCCAAATGCATCTCCAAGTATTACAGACAAACGGAAATAATAGCATTACTTATATACTTAGAAGGTATGCCCGTCATATGACGGAAATCAGAATTTCCGAATCATTGCTTCCCATTTGGGGTCATTTTTAACAATTTGGCGACATTTTGTCACTTTGGCAACATTTAAAATAGTCGCCAAGTTGGCGACGTCCAGCTAAATTTCTCGCCAAACGTTACGGATGTAGAAATGAGTTACTCTTATAGTCTGCTCTTATGTTTTTTCTAAGATATTGGAAGTTCATTGATTATTCAGCATTTTCATTGATTTTTATCAATTTAGGGATATTTTTATTTGGCAACATTTATAATATTCGCCAAATTGGCGATATTTCGCCAAAATTTCTCCAAGCATTATGGACGGAGAAATAAGTTATTCTTATAGCAGATAAATGACTATTGACGTCCAAATACAAAAGTATTACCCAAAGTATTTTTTCTCATAAATGGAACGAGCTAGATCCACGAAAAGGATGTCACCAAATTTATCGAATGATATTACATATGAAAGTAAACATATTTCATAATGGTTACTATATTTTTTTATTTTATGTGTAATATCTCGAGAACGTTTCATGCTAACGTTTTAAAATCTGTGTCAATTGTTTTCTAATCAAAAATTACATAAGAAATGACTATTTACGTAACTTCAATAAAGGTTTTGGATTTTTTGTTAATTTTCTCAAAATTTCACTCGAAAATTTAGGAGGGTTCTAAACATTCGAGTGCGTATAAAAACAGTTGGCTTCCAGTATTCACGGATTATAATTTTTGTAACAAATTTCGTTCGAATCGCTCCATTCGTTTGTGAGATATCATCTCTACAGTCTCTCTGACACACACACACACACACACACAGACTTCCTCAAAAACGTTTGATTCGTGTTGAGGTATGTTTGAAACCTGCTCTCCCGTCGAAAACTCGAATTCGAATCTTTGACCCCGTCACAATACTTTCCTTATACACTGTACTATGTATATAAGGAAAATAATACATAGTTTTACAAGAAGTGGATATTCTCCAATCGTATTTTAGACCGGTTTATACAAATTTCAATCACTAGTTCATTTTAACAGCACGGAATCGCATATAAACTGCATAATATTAAATTAGCAATCCAAAAACGAATTATAGCTGCTAATCGCTGCTTTCGCGGATTAAACTTTTCTCTGATCATATCTGATTGGTAGAAGTATAAAATTACAACTATGCAGATTTATGCTTCAAAAACCTGAACTCTCATAGGACTTTTGAAAAATTTCTCATGAGAGACATTTTGCGCAGTATCCTTGGTGGAAATAAAGAAAATGACATTTAGAGAAAAATATACAATTTCGATTTACATACAGATTATACGTATAAAGATTCTGATATATTCAAATACATTAAATTTTTCAGAATGAAATGCACAAGACATTTTTTAATAATGAATAACAACAGAACTACGGAGAAAGGGATGCCCAAGGATCGACGGATCGATGAATCAATCGTGTTGGCAAGGACTATGAGATATCAGACATAAAGTATTTTAGATGTATTACTGGAAATGAGTCCGTTAAAAGCAACTTCTTATGACAGCCAATACCCACAGTTTGCTGTCTATATTGATGATGTTGAAGATATTTTAGAAATAATTTCAATGAAACAACTGCTTATCACAATCACAAGACCGTAGAAGAGAATTTTAGAAGTTCGTGATTCTGATTGTATAATTAAGCCTGAGAAAATAACAAATGTTCTAAAACAATGGTCCACAATGAGTACCGCGTAATCCAGATCCGTTCCAGAAGGCCTTCGTTTGTGACCTCCTAAGTTCGGTTGAACTAATTGTGCTTTCGCTATTCCATGGTATATTACTTAAAAGTTCGAAAAAAATATATGGCGGTGGGAATTGTCAGATGATGTCTGGAGAAACCCTTTAGCAGAAAAATACTGTACGAATGCCATATATCTGCAAGATCGGTTTATATTAAATAAGTATCCCAGAGAATGTATATTTAAAACAACCCGTGTGAAATCTTAAATCCTTTTACGCGGCGACTACCGAGTGAGGAAACTTTCAAGTGAAATTACTTTTACTGAGAGAAATTACTAGTTGGATATCATTTTCCTTTACACTATTTCTTTCAATTTCCCCTTCGTTTAAAATCCATATTTTCAATTTCCCTTCAATTCATTGTAATGTATAGGGAAAGTATTGGAATCATGTCGGAAATCACAACTCGAATTTTCGACGGATATACACGTTTTGGCACCTCAAGAATACGAAAAATATATTTTTAGCGTGACGTCTGTGTGTGTGTCTGTCTGTGCAATGTATGTATCCACTCTAACTCAAAAACTAATGGACTAAATTTCATAAAATTTGGTATGTAAGTCACTTGTGGGTGACCCCGGTGCTGATTACTTTTGGGTACTATTCAAGATAAATTAACTTGCCTTTTCTTGCGAAATGGCCTGAAAAAATTGACTTTATCCACGCTAGCTGAAAAACTAATAGATCAAGTTTTATAAAATTCGGTAGATATGTGACTTGTGGGTTACGCTGGTGCTGATTAGATTTTGGTACGATTCGGAAGAAAATAACCTGCATTTCTTTTGCGAAATGATCCGCAAAAATCGGAAAAGTCTAAAATAAAAAACTACGTATGCTCAAACATATCAATTAAATGCTTGTTTTATACGTAATATAGTATACGTAATTTTATACATAATAGTATACGTAATAGTATACGTAATTTTATACGTAATAGTATACGTAATTTTATACGTAATTTTGTACACTAGTTTTATACGTGACGATAAGAAGAATAAGACTAACTCTATTACACTAGGATTAACCGTTCTCGAGATATTTTAGTTTTTTAGCATTTTCGACATATCACCTTTGAAAATAAGTCCAGTTAACAAATGAGAAAGAAAATTGAATTAAAAGTGCCAATTCAGTGTAATTTCAAAGGAGAAAACAAATTTAAGTCTGCAGAGAATGTCATGTGCTGCTCACATCAGATTTTTACTTTCCCTGCAATGCATGGTAATGTATAGGGAAAGTATTGAAATCATACTGAAAATCGCAACTCGAGTTTTCGACGAATCTACGCGTTTCGAGACCTCTAGAATGCGAAAAAACTATTTTTAGCGTGCCGTCTGTGTGTGTGTCTGTCTGTCTGCGTGTCTGTGCAATGTATGTATCCACTCTAACTAAAAAACTCATGGACCGAATTTCATAAAATTTGGTAGGTAAATCACTTGGATGTGACCCTGGTGCTGATTAGTTTTTAGTACGATTCGTGAAAACAGAGCTCGCCTTTTTTGCGAAATGGCCCGAAAAAATTCCATTTATTCGCTCTAGCTAAAATACTAATTGACCAAATTTCACAATATTTGGTTGATAAATTACTTGTGGGACAGTCTGGTGCTGATTCGATTTTGGTACGATTCGGAAAATAACAACTTGCCTGTTTTTACGAAATGGCCCACAAAAAACCGCCAAAATCTAAAAGAAAAAAAAACAGCTGAAATGTATCAATTAAATTCTTGTTTTTAATACTCAATTTTTGACAAGGAAAAGAATATAACACACTCTATTATACTTTAGAATTAACCGTTCTCAAGATATTTGAGATTTCATACATTTTTGTTAAGCCGATTTAAAAAAAATGTCCAATTACAAAATAAAAACAAAAATTGAATTAAAAATGCAAATTTAGTGTTATTTGGTTCAATTAAACTCAATCTAATGAATTATTAAAGAAATAAAGTAAATATGAATTTGAGTCTGCAGGGAAAGTCACGTGGTGCCAACATCAGATTTTTACTTTTAAAATGAATGATCCTTTATTCACACGTCTAATATTATTATAATTAAAATTACACCAACTTATTAACAAACGCTTAAGAAGGAGAAAAGGACATTGTGAGACCAGGTCTTTTGAATATTTTTTCCAAAGATAAAATCAACATAAATATGTGTAATGGCTGGCACATACTAAAGACTGACACTCTATACTAAAGACTGGCACTCTATAATTTGGATCTCTAGCTCAGTATGACTGGAATATTTACCGATACTTTTGTTGCCATTTGGAGTCATACTTCGTCTTTTCTATAACATAATAATATTTAATGTAACAATTCACTCTCGACAAATTCAGTGTTGTTAAAAAGAGAGATTCGTATTTTCAAACTGTTTTGTTCAGAGTGAGTCGTTATTTAAAATATGCGAATGTTATAGAAAAATACGACGTCTAACTCAAAATAGCAGCAAAAGAGTCAGTAAAGATTCCAATCATGCACGATTTTTGAACTTTGAAATAATATTCAGAAAACCTGGTTTCACACGGTGATTTTCTCTTTCTTAAGCGTTTGTTAATAAATTGATGTAATTTTAATTATAATAAAAATCTGATGTGGGCAACACATGGTCTTCCTTATATAATGCAATGAATTTACTACTTTTACAGTTTAAAAAAATGTTATTCTTAGAGTAGATACTTATATTCTTTCCAAGATATTGAATTTCCTTCAATTAGTCGTCATTTTCATTGATTTAGCGTCATTTTTATCCAATTGGCGAGTTTTTCGTTAATTTAGCAACATTTAAAAAACTCGCCAATTTGGCGACATTCCACCAAATTCGTCGCCCAAATATCGCCAAGCGTTATGGATGAAGAAATATGTTATTCTTACAGCAGATAAATGACTATTGGCTTTCAAATACAAAAGTATTACTTAAAGTATCCTTTTTCATGAATGGAACGAGCTAGATCCACAAGAATAATGTCACCAAATTTATCGCATGATGTTACATAGGAAAAGTGATCATGTTTCTCATCAATAAATATATTTGTTTTAATTTATGGGATTTTTTGATAAACTTATTTAAAAAATGTGCAATATCTCAAGAGCGGTTCATGCTAGCGTTCTAATGTGTATGTCAATCGTTTTCTAAAGAAAAGTTACATACGAAATGCCTATTTTTGTAACTTTATTAAAAGTTTTGATTATTTAATGACTTTTTCAAAATTGCACTCGAAAATTTAGAGAGGTTCTGAACATTCGATTGCGTTTTAAAACAATAGGCTTCCAGTACTCATAATTAGTGCTTTTTATACCAAATTTCATTGGAATCGCTCCATTCGTTCGTGAGGTATCGTCTATACAGACTCACTGACACACACGCACACACACATACACACATACGTACTTTCACACACACAGACTTTCACACACGATTCGTGATTTCGACCCCGTCACAATACTTTCTTTATACATTATAATATATAAGGAAAGTAATAATAGAGGTATGAATAATTGGTAATTTATTACTTTCCTTATATAAATAATGTATAAGGAAAGTATTGTGACGGGGTCGAAAATTCGAATTCGAGTTTTCGAAGTGAGAGCACGTTTCAAGCATCCCTGATCACGAATCAAACATTTTTGAAGTGATGTCTGTGTGTGTGTCTGTGTGTGTGTGTTGAAGACCCAGACCGTCCGACTCGTTCTGAGGACTAAGAGCAGCTATTTGGACGGCCGGGTGTGTGTGTGTGTGTGAAAGTGTGTGTGTGTGTGTGTGTGTGTGTGTGTGTGTGTGTATATGTGTGTGTGTGTGTGTCAGTGAGTCTGTGGACACGATAACTGACGAACGAATGGACCGATTCGAACGAAATTTGGTACAAAAATCACAATCCGTAAACACTGGAAGCCAATTGTTTTTATAGCAATCGAATGTTCAGAACCCCCCCTAAATTTTCGAATGACATTTTGAAAAAATCGTCAAAAAATCAAAACCGCTAATAAAGTTACGCAAATAGACATTTCTTATGTATTTTTTCATTAGAAAACGATTGGCATAAATTTCAGAACGCTAACATAAACCGTCCTCGAGATATTGAACATTTTTCAAAAAAATTATCAAAAGTTATATAAAATAAAAAATAAAAATATTTCCTATTAAGAAACATATTGACTTTTCATATGTAATATCATGCGATAAATTGGGTGACATCATTCTCGTGGATCTAGCTCGTTCCATTCATTAAAAAAGATACTTTGAGTAATACTTTTGTATTTTAATGCCAATAGTCATTTGTCTGCTGTAAGAATAACTTATTTCTTCGTCCATAACGTTTGGCGAGATTTTGGCGACGAATTTGGCGGAATGTTGCCAACTTGGCGACATTTTTCATTGTTGCCAAATTAACAAAAATCTCGCCATGACGACTAACTGAAGAAAATTCAATATCATGGAAAGAATATAAGTACCTAATATAAGAATAACGTTTTTTTCAGCTGTAAAAGTAGTAAATTCATTGCATTATATAAGGAAAGTCATGTGTTGCCCACATCAGATTTTTTTAAAAGTTAAAATTGTGGATTTTATTGTGTTGTGCTTTTATTTAATGATTTTGTTAAGGAACTCGTGCAAACAAGTAATGGGATGGGGTTCTGTCACGATAGCAATGTACGAATATGACGATTCACGGCCACGTTATACCTGAGTTATTCTAAATTTCCAAATTATGCGAGATTTCAATCTTTTTACTTTCCTTATATACATAATGTATAAGGAAAGTATTGTGACGGGATCGAAAATTCGAATTCGAGTTTTCGACGGGAGAGCACGTTTCAAGCATGCCTGATCACGAATGGAACATTTTTGAGGTGGTGTCTGTGTGTGTGAAAGTGTATGTGCACGTGTGTGTGTGTCAGTGAGTCTGTGGAGACGTTATCTCACGAACGAATGGAACGATTCGAATGAAATTTGGTAAAAAAATCACAATCCGTGGATACTAGAAGCCTATTGTATTAAAACACAATCGGATATTCAGAACCCCCCTAAATTTTCGAGCGAAAGTTAACAAAAAATCATCAAAGAATCAAAACGTTTATTAAAGTTACGCAAATAGACATTTCTTATGTAATTTTTCCTTAGAAAATGATTAACATAAACTTTAGAACGCTAGCATAAACCAATCTCGATATATTGCACATTTTTCAAATAAATTTATCAAAATATCCAGTAAATTAAAGAAATATACTTTGATGATTATACTTTCTCTATACATGGTAATGTATTGCAGGGAATGTAATATAATTGTTACAGATAAACATAAATTGTCAAAACAAGTTTGAATTTTTAAAATGATAAAGTGGTGGATAACGTGTTCTAAGAAATAGGAAGAAATATGGCTAAGGAGCGTGGTGTGAATATATCATGCTTGGAGATATCTACATCAGACGGTTTATGCCAAAAGATTTTTGCAGTTATTTCTCGCAATTCGAAGATGGATTACTCTATTCAAAGTATCGCTTAGGGCTTGTTTACGTTTCTAAATTTTCGTCTATGCACATTTTGCGTGTTTTTATGCGCATTTTGTACAGTAAAAATTTGAGAGGTGCAATGCCTGTTATTTTATAAATATTGAGGTGAATTTACTTATGGTTCGTCCCATTTATAACCACAGTCAAACCTCATATCACAATATTACTAGCAACTAAAGAACATATATACTGCAATCTAAAGCTTTTGGGCAGGTTGTTAATCAATATAGGTGGGATTTAAAAGGTGGGAGTGACCATGTGTTATATTTTCATCTTCATTGTGCTGCTACCTATCGGAAACGAGGTGAACCAGTTCGTCTGAGGTTAAGAATTTTTAGGCTGACTTCAAACCACGTAGATACGTTTAACAAAGTTTTATATTTTATATAGTTTTTTTTTTCATGGATTTTAATATAAGGCATGTAGGATTTTTCATGCTTTTTATTGACTTAACACTCAATTTTATTATTTTTAATGAGTAATCAGGTAAATTAATTCATTTTAAGAACACATAAAATGTTTATAGATTTAGTGTTAGTGGTTTGCAGTCGCATTATCGCCCAAGCGGTTAAGGTGGCCAGCATCATGGTTAAATATTCTGATCACGATTATGGGCCACAGCGTCAACAAAACAGCTATCAGATTTTTTGATGGTGTTATACATTAGTTCAAATAGCTTAAATTCAAACGTATTTTCAAATTAGTTAAAAGTATTGGACAATTTCTGTGGATCAAGCACCTTCGATTAATTAAAAATCGGCTAATTATGAAAATCGGTTAAATACATTCAAGTGCACGTTGAATATAGATAAGCATTTCAATGGATAACATTCGAATGAGTTTTCGAATAATTAAACATTTGCAAGTGAAGGTCCATTTTTTTAATACAGTTAAAAATTCAGCAGAGGATAATCTACATACACTCCCGGCATAGCTCCATCATTTAGAAAAAATCATAATTCGAATTTGATTCTGTTGTCATATTAGTAAGAAATACTAGGGAAATCTGCAGTTTAACACTGTTTGTTTAAAAACACTAATTTTAAACAACGATCTTGTAGGTTAATTGGACACTCTTGGGCCGATTATAAATTACATAATTGAAAAAATATTTAGAAATTGAATTTGAAAGCTTCCTCGAGTTAATGCGACATATGGGGCAATTTGTAAGTCGAAAATATGAGACAATCTATAAGTTGAAATCCTTCTTTAACATTTTTCCTTACGAATAGAATACCAGTGTTTTCGACTTTATGAAATATCTTGTGAAGAGTTTTCTAACTCGATATGTGTGTTTTGCAAGACATCTAACTGAATTTCTTCTTTATCTGTAAATAAATCTCAACGAACTCTGTTACAGTGCAAACGAAGTATACGATTTTTCAAGAATAACATTTTTGATGGACCCTTCACCTGAGTATTAAATTATTTAAAAATTATATTTATAGAAGTACTAGTATTTAAACCTGTCAAAAACAGAGAAACTAAGACTCTTAAAAATAAAATTACAATTGTTTTAATGCATTTAAATTTGTTTAACAGTATAAGGTCGAATAGAATCGTTGAAATCAAAAATCCGGTTCCGTTAGATTATTTTTTTAATGGTCAGTACTATGTTGGGACCCAGATCTCCCGACCTACCCGAAAGGTGTAAGGTAACTTATTTGGACGTTCGGGGGTAATATACGTGTGCAATAATTCAGACTTTCAAGTTAAGGTCGACTTCTGGAGTGTCTGAAAATATTTGTTATAAAAAAATTTCTTCGCAGCTCCTAGGGGAAATAAAATATTCGACTTCGTTGGTTTCTGTTCCATGGTCGAAACCATGAATGACCAAACCTTCTAGATCATTCTTCTGCTTCTTAAAGGTCTCAAAAGACTTTTTAAAACCACGCAAATTTTGCTACCCTTTTAGGGGAGAAATGAAAAATCTGGCTCCTTTAAACTTTTACCCATGGTCGATTCTGTAAATATGCAAAGATCCAGCATTCCACGAGAAGGCGTTCCTGAAGAATGTGGAAATACTCTCCCTACAATCCCCGTTTTATCTTCTTGCAAAGCTTCCGTCTTCTCAATCACCGGAGGTGTGGTTTCTGGAGGGTCTAGGAGGTAAACGGTATCAATACGTTTGACAATATATATATATATATATATATATATACACTCTTCTGCAAAAAAAATCGAAGCACCCTTAAAAAATAATCCGATCATCTTGAAATTTCGCATGCAAATTCCTTTATACCAAGTATGCAAATGATTAAATTTGCAAGGCCAATGAGTGTTAACCTCGGTCACCGTCACGTGCACCAAACGGACACTGTTGTGCAAAGGTGCTGGCAGCAATGGTTGCTACAAGGAACTCATCGGCGGAATGAAGGCTCTGTAAGGCCAAGGTGCACGAATGCGAGAAAATATCGGATGATTGTGCGACAGGCCCGAACTGACCCAAAGGCATCATTGTCCACCATCCAACGTGCTACAACCTCTTCCATATCACCAGTGGTACCTTCCACCGTCTCACGCCGATTGGCTGAGATGGGATTACGCTCAAGGTGGCCTTTAAGACGTCTGCCCATAACCCCACAACATCGACAGAGTCGTCTGGAGTTGTGTCGAAGCCGAGCATCATAGCTGCCAGCAGACTGGGTCACCCAACCCGCTGCTCATACCTTCGGGTGAGGCGGGTGACTTGGTTCTTTTCAACAAGCGCACAGCCATTACTCCTGATGTGATGATGTGGGGTGCCATCTCTTACGACAGCAGGTCGCCCCTAGTCATCCTGCGTACAACTTTAACAGCTCAGCACTATGTTGATGAAATCCTGCGACCGTTTGCGCTATCCTTCATGGCAAGTCATTCTGTGGCCATTTTCCAGCAAAATATTGCCACGCCACATACGGCTCGTATATTTGCGGACTGTCTCTATGATGTGGATACTGTTCCTTGGACAGCAAGGTCAACAGGCCTTTCGCAAATCGAGTATGTATGGGACATGCTAGGTCGCCAGATTCGGACATCCCGAAATGTAACAGATCTGGAGCAACAATTCAGAAATGCCTGGCAGAATGTATCGCAGGATGATATTAGGAAACTTTATCACTCCTTACCTGAACGTATACAAGCATGCATTACCCCCGAGGGGTTTTCACCAATTATTGATTTGAAAATTCAATGTGCAGTTGCTAACCATTGATGGGTCCTGTGGTCTTGCTTTTGTAAATAATTTCGTTACCTTTTTATAAGCTGTACGCATATTTAATTTCAATAAAAACAGTTACTTTCATTATGGTGCTACGTTTTTTTGCAAAAGAGTGTATATATATATATATATATATATATATATATATATATATATATATATATATATCATTGTATAAACAATCCTTCTCTTACACAGATGGATATTTTTTAAATATCTAAAAATTATCCCTAACATCCACAAATTATATTTTATTACCCAGACCGCTTTTGATGAATAAAATGATACATAATAAAATATAGTATATGCGTCAGAGCTTTGTCTAAATAATAACTATCTATTCCAAATCAAACCCAGTTACATCAAGTCTGCATCACATATACAATACCTAGTTTGTCTCGCATTTCAATTGCAGACCATTGAATCTTAGAAATGGAATTAACTAACCACGGTGAAATCAATTCACTGCAATTAAATCATAATCCTGCATAAACTTCTCTAAAGTAACAGCTGAAACTACCCACATATATAGGATTTATCCTAAAAGAGATATTGTTGGAAAATGAATGGCTTAGATGAATGTACACAGACATCAAAACTTAGCACATAATGGTGGTAAATATTATTATTAGAGTGGATTAGAGGAAATATAGCTTACTCTGTATGAAATTTTCCTAGTTGTCTGCATCATTGATTTTATTTATATACGTTATTTCTCTTTGTATATGTGCTCATTTAATATTTTGTTATCTTAGTACTGGCTAAAAGCAAAGCAAAACAGTGGTTGAAGAAGATATTCACTCAATAGTAAGCAGAAGATAATGCTAAAAATGATGATGTTAAATAATGATATTAAAGTAAATTGGATAAAATATAGATTAGTCTGCAGAATATTTCTTTAGTTTAATACATATTTGGTTGTATTTATAGATTTCATGATATCATGATTACATATAAGTGACGTTTAAGATTCTGTTGTTATGGCCCTGGTTAAAAGAGAAACAAAATAGTAGTTAAATATGGAAAACAGTTAAAGATTAAAAATCCAAAAAATAAAAATATACCGCAAAATACAACAACATACTAAATTTGAACTTTCTAGCCTTTCCGGTTCTCGAGTTATTTTCAAAAAAATGAGTACATTCGTATGGCGAGACAAGACGGGCTAGTTTCTTTCGGTAAAAACCACTGAGTTCTTAATTAACAGATAACTAACATACCTAAATTAACTGATCCGAAATCTGTAAATAGACTTTTAAAGATCCCCACTTTTCTGCTAAATTTCGAAACTTAACTTCTTTTTACTTTCCTTGCAATGCATGGTAATGTATAGGGAAAGTATCGGAATCATGCCGAAAATCAACTCGAGTTTTCGACGGATCTACACGTTTCGAGACCTCTAGAATACGAAAAAACCATTTTTAGCGTGACGTCTGTGTGTGTGTCTGTGTGTCTGTCTGTCTGTGTGTCTGTCTGTGTGTCTGTCTGTCTGTGCAGATTTTGTATCCACTCTAACTAAAAAACTAATGGACCGAATTTCACAAAATATGGTAGGTAAGTTACTTGTGAGCGAGTCTGGTGCTGATTAGTTTTGGGTACGATTCGGGATAAAAGTGTCCGCCTTTTTTTGCGAAATGGTCCGCAAAAGCTTTTATCCACTCTAACTGAAAAACTAATGGACCGAATTTCACAAAATTCGGCAGATGAGTCACTTGTGGGTTCCCCTGGTGCTGATTAGATTTTGGTACGATTCGGAAAAAAATGACCTGCCTTTTTTTGCAAAATGGCCCGCAAAAATCGTCCAAATCTGAACTAAAGAACTGGGTATACTCAAATAAATCCATTAAATGCTGATTTAATACGTAATTTTTAACGACGAAAAGAATAAGACCAGCCCCATTACACTAGGACTAGCCGTTCTCGAGATATATTAGTTTTTCGTACTTTCCCTACGCCACCTTTGAAAATAAGCCCGGTTACCGAATGAGAACGAAAATTGAATTAAAAGTGAAATAAATTTAATTAAAATAAAGAGAACGTAGATATAAGTCTGCAGGGAAAGTCATGTGCTGCCCACATCAGATTTTATTACTTTCCCTGCAATACATGGTAATGTATAGGGAAAGTATTGGAATCATGCCGAAAATCGCAACTCGAGTTTTCGACGGATCTACACGTTTCGAGACCTCTAGAATATGAAAAAACCATTTTTAGCGTGACGTCTGTGTGTGTGTCTGTGTGTCTGTGTGTCTGTGTGTCTGTCTGTGTGTCTGTCTGTCTGTGCAGATTTTATATCCACTCTAACTAAAAAACTAATGGACCGAATTTCACTAAATTTTGTAAGTGAGTCACTTGTGGGCGGGGCTGGTGCTGATTAGTTTTGGGTACGATTCGGAATAAAAAAAACCCGCCTTTTTTTGCGAAATGGCCCGCAAAAGCTTGTATCCACTCTAGCTGAAAAACTAATAGACCGAATTTCACAAAATTCGGTAGATGAGTCACGTATAGGTCACCCTGGTGTTGATTAGATTTTGGAACGATTCAGAAAAAAAATAACCTGCCTTTTTTTGCAGAATGGCCCGCAAAAATTGTCAAAATCTAAACTAAAAAGCTACGTATGCTCAAATAAATCCATTAAATGCGTGTTTAATGCGTAATTTTTAACGAAGAAAAAAATAAAACCAACCCCATTACACTAGGACTAGCCGTTTTCGAGATATTGTAGTTTTTCGTACTTTCTCTACACCACCTTTGAAAATAAGCCCGATTACCGAATGAGAACGAAAATTGAATAAAAGTGAAATAAATTTAATTAAAATAAAGAGAACGTTAATATAAGTTTGCAGGGAAAGTCATGTGCTGCTCACATCAGATTTTTATTTCCGTAGCACTTACTGCAAATAAAATTTCGCGACGTCCGTTTTCGTTGTTAACACATTTAACAATTATCTCTGAAAAAGCCCGTTAAATTTTCTCAATCTGCTTTGTTCGCAATGTGTTTGTTTTTGTAGATAACTCGTTTCGACATACGGCTGCCACAAATTAACATTTTGTTTTCTCAAGCTGTTAACGCTTTGAGATAGTTATTTGGCTTTGAAATTGGCGCAAAAAGGATTTGCCAATTTGTACTGAGTGAGAAAGAGGTTGGCGCTAAAAATCGGTAGAATCGTGTCATATTAGTGTTAAGAAGGATGTTTATCGCACTTATTGGCATTAATATTGCTTTATTTGGTTTCCATTCAGGAAATAGCTTGACGCTAAATTGCAGACGGAGTGTTTTGTTAGCGGGAATATAACAGGGTTTGTTGAAGACTTATTAATCGTCCAGGTTAGCACTACATTTATGGGTTTGGGTTAATTTTATTCAGTCTCTTGACGTTGAGTTGATATTGTTTCTATTTCCCTCTCACGGATTAAAATTTAATACTTTGTTTCTTTCAAAAGTGTTAAATAAAAAGGCATAAAAATTTGGCAGTATAACCAAAGGCTTAAGAGAGATAGCCCTGTTGGATTTGCTCATAAATTGGGATTACTTCAACCAAGTGTAGAACTTCATAAACTGCCATCATGTATGGCCCCCATTGATAACTTACCTAATGTTCAATTTCACGAACAGCTCCTTGTCGCAACTAACAAAGGCAATCAAGTCCCCGAACTGTTGAAGCATTTGGCATTGGAGGTTATTAATAATACTCCGGAGGACGCCATTCAAATCTTCACGGATGGCAGCAAAACTGAGCAGTTTAACACTGACAGTAATATACTCGTAAAGATGCATTACAATATGGAGAGCATAAGTAGGAGAAACCCAGATTTCTGTTGAGTATTCAGGTCCGAATTAATTGCTATTGACGAGGCACTTAAATATCTTATTGATCACGATTTCAATGAAAATGTCTGGTTATTCTCGGACAGTAGAAGTGTCAATCAACATCTATGGAAATGGAGGGGTTTTGGTGATCGCACCAGCTTAGAAATTATAGGTAAACTTAAAAAGTTGTCGGAGCATAATGAAATCCATATACAGTGGATTCACTCACATGTTGACATATATTTCAATGATTTTGCAGATGGCTTGGCCAAGGCAGGCACTATGACCCCAGGGACCTCATCGGGAGCACTTACGTTCCAGGAATTATCCTCCAAGCTTAAATTCATGATTAGCAAGAACTGGCGTACAGCTCCCCCTCATGAGTGGTACAGAAGTCTCCACCCGGGGGCTGCTTTGAAGTTCAAGGGAGCAAAAATTGAACAGACCGTCCTAACAAGATTTAATAGTGGGCATATAAGATCACTCTTCTATGACAGGGTATGTAAGACATTCGTTTTATGTACTAAATGTGAGCAAGAACCGGCTTCTCCCGAGCATATCCTCTTTTGCTTGAGGCTGAGTCAAGAAGATCTGAAAGAACCCCTGCCTTAGTGATGGACTTTCTGAGAATGTGTGATTTGATGGACCTGGTTTAGTATATTCTAGATTGGGTGGAATAAGTAACAACAACAATAACAACAAATATAAAGACTTGTATTTGAAATTTATTTTCCGACAGTGAAAATAAGAAAAAAGAGACATGTAATATATATCGTGCATGTAGCATACGTAAGGAGGTGTATTTATATTTCTTTTCGCTAAAGTCGTTCGTAGTGTTAATAAGGCTGGGCAATTAATAAAGGGGGCGCTCGCGAGAACTTATTACAAAAGTAGACTGATTAGCTTATACGGAATTGATTGGCTTACGCAGAAGTTATTTGCTTCTTCCTTCCAGGTGTCAACTTTGGGGTAAGACAGCCCAGTGATTAGCTCACGGGGATTGCTATCGGACGAACTGAGTTTGATTTCCTGCTCCGCCCAACTGTCCCCGTATTCACCCGGTGTACAAGCACGTTAAATATGTGGTTCCGACTGGTATAAGTCCCTCCGAGAGTTTGGTGGTAACGTTAAGGAATAGGGAGAAATGACCCCCCATATGATATATAGCACTGTGAGATATTCAATATTTTCGATTACTGAAACTGGCGCGAATTAAAAATTATAAAATGTAGCATTTAGTAAAAATACCAATTAAAATTAGCAGCTAATAAAATTTAACATTAGCATTTAGCACTACTAATGAAAAATAGATATAACTATCATCACTAGATATATTAAATATTTTCGATTAGTGAAACGGACTCGGATTGAAAATTATAACAAGAAAGAACAATCATGCATAAAACATTGATTATGAAACACTTTCCAACTTCAATGCAATTTTTTTAAATATATCTAAAATGTGATGTCCCCGGTAATATTTTTAAAATTATCACAATACTACATTCATTTATTATATTTGAAAACTTAAAACTTGATCGAAAAAAAATGAGCTTCATTCAAATGACGGCATTGAAATATAAATTGCCTGGTTTAAGCATCTCTAAAATGCGATACATTCCTCGATAATATTTTTAAAATTGCCATAATACTACAATAATTTATTATATTTGAAATCTTCATCGAAAACAAATGAAAGTTATTCAAATGGCGTCATCGAAATATAACAAGCCTGATTCTCTCTATAAAAGCAGCACTTCATTTATAAACATTTTTCCATTCATTTCATTCATCACAATATTATAATAATTTATTTTATTTAAAAACATAAGACCATGGAGATACAAGTAATTAAACTCTATGCTTAAAATTTCATCGAAAAAATTGTCCTTCTCTCTGTAAAATCAATTGATATTTCATTCATATCATCTATGTAGACTCCATGAGCTAAATAATTTTGTGTTAAAGAAATAGCAATTCTTGTACAACTCATTCAACATCTTTCGGTATTTACATTTTCCATACGTGAAAAATAGGCTTCGTTGTAGACATAATCAAAGTTGGATGATCCTTTAAACTCAAATATATTGTAATTGCGTTATTTCTGTATGTAGATGCACAGAATTTAAGCAAAAATAAAGCGGTTTTAGGGCAGATACAACACCAAATATGAATTAGAAAGAACTTTAAAAATCACGATTTTGACACAAGATGGATGCCATATTTTATTTTGAAATGGGTCACGTGATCTTTTCATATAGTGGTCACGTGATCGCTTCAAATAAAAGGTGTAATTATCATTTTAATTTTTATTTAAAAAACTACAGAATATATTTTGCTGAAGTTTTTTCATATATTTTATGGGATAATTTGAATATTTTCTAAATTTGTCGAAGTAATTTGTGAATTTTAAATCCGCTTAAAAAATGTTTGAAAAATCAGGTCTCATAGGGTTCAATGTATTTCATTTTTTCAACCCGGGTTCAATCCAAAACTAATTGGGTGATATTATTCATTTATATTCCCATAGGTACTACATACCGTCTGAACAACATACTAAAATTTAATTTTGATTAAGTCATTTTTACGGCAGTTATCGTGCTAACGGACAGACAGACAGACAGACAGAATGAGCAAAGTCATAAAAATTATTAAATGACTACATATTAATAAAAGTAATATGTAGCAATTTAATAATTTTTATGACTTACATCATATTACTAAAAGTTGCAATTAAAATTTAACATTAGCATTTAGCATTGCTAATGAAATATAGCTGTAATTCCAATCACTGAATCACTATATATATATATATATATATATATATATGCGAATGGCTTTTATTGGATGAAACTTGCTGTATACTTCGAGTGCAATATGCAAATATAGAAATACGTGCATTATAGCAATTGGCTCCGTGCCAAATACGTAAATCAGCCACTCAGTAAAAGTAGGTGTTTCTTTCTGTGCACCCATACTTCTACTACGGACGTTAGGATGAAAATCCAAAATATTCATTTCATTCTATATGTCCCATAGAAGGCATTTAGATGATGATCAGCGATGGTCAGCCGTGGTCAGGTTAGAATCCCGCCAATCCATTGGAGAATTGCTGAATCCCTCAGAGTCCTCTATTCTGGGATTTCACGCTAATGGACCCAATTCTAAAACAGCTGAACAATAAGCAGAGGTCCGGCTCGGTTTACCCTGAAATTACAACATGTTCCGATAACCAGTACTTATTATCAAGGGCCCTTCTGTTCTTGATATTCTCATCTTGTAAATACAAATATCCTTAGAATAAAATAATTCTTAGAATTATATTCTTAGAATGTTTTCTAATTTCGCGTTATTGATCAGACGCGACAGTCAAGCAACAGCACCTGCTTTACGTTCTAGCGTCGCTGCAGATGTAGGTAGGCCTATATTCGTTACAACTGGGAGAAGGAGATTACACGCTCATGGCTTTTCTGAGTGGAGGCCAACCATTTGTGTTAAATTTTCTGCGAGACACAGAGCAGCCGTGTCCAATGGTGTCAGGAATACGTCAGTTGGACCATAGATGATTGGAGCAAAGTCCTATTCACCAATGAGTGCAGTTTGGCTTTGCAGTCAGACGAGCGACGGATTTTTGTTTGGAAAGAGACCAGTGCATGGTATCAAGCGATTAACATCTTCCAGCACCACGCATTTTCTGGTGGTGGTATCCTTGTATGGGCTGGTATTTCCTTTCATTTCTTCCTTATCGGTACAGTAACTGTCGAAAGTTATCGGGACGATATCCTTGATCCCTATATTCGCCCGTATACTCATGCAATAGATTGAGTTTGTTCTTATGGACGACAATGGCCTCCCATATAGAGCCCGTATGATAAGTCATTACCTGATGACAAAGGAAATCCAGGAATGGAGTGGTCAGCGTATTCCCCGGACCTAAACCCAATAGATCATGTATGGGATGCTCTCGAAATAGCTGTAGCTTCCCGAAAAACCCCTCCAAACATTAACCCAAGAGCTCTAACGTTATTTCGCACAAGAGTTGGATTAATGCCTTCTGACCTCATTGAGCACTTAATCGGTGGCATAAATCATCATTGCCAAGTCTGCATTAGTTTGAAAAGAGGTCATATTCCTTATTGAGAGACAGTTCACAATCAAAACTATGATCTCCTGTTTTCTCCATCTTTTTATTTATTTTCCATGTGTAAGTATACATTCAAAACTCTTTTTTATCTAAATAATAGGCAGAGCCCTATTCTATGTTACTGTAAAATTTGGAATAAATTGCTGCAATCGTTTCTCATTTGTTCATAATTTTCAATTTCGTGCTTATTTTTTGGAGGGGAGTGTACATATATATATATATATATATATATATATATATATATATATATATATATATATATATATATATATATGTAATGTATCCAAATGGAATCAAAGAATTAAAATTTATTGAGTAGTGTCAAAAAGAGGCTGTGGAAAGCTTGTGACCCCCCCACTTTCCGATTGAAGTATGCTTTAGAGCCGCGGCAACACTCCCGGAAGCCGGTAATAATCATAGAAAGTCGACTAGACTAATTGCACCGAATAAGAAAAAACGGAAAGTAAAAAGTAGTTTAATAGTTTTAAATAATTTCATTGTATAAGGTATTACTCGCACTTTTTATTTTCCGGTTTTCCTTATTCGGTACATTAGTCTAGTCGACTTTCTATGATTAGTACCGGCTTCCAGGAGTGTTGCCGCAGTTCTAAAGCATGCTTCAACCGCAGAGTGGGCGTCAAAACCCCTCCAGAACCTCTTTTTGGTAGTACTACTTATTAAATTTTAATTCTTTGATTCCATTTGGATACCTTATATTACATATATGTGATAGTGCTGTTTTGCGCTAAAATATATTATTGAACTTTTTATATAAATAATACAGTAACTTTTAGGTTTTATTTCAACCATATTACGTCCTTTCGTTTACGCAAATTTATTTTGAATAATTTATTTTGAATAACTAATAATTATATATATATATATATATATATATATATATATATATAAAGTGACGTCCAATTATGCTATTAGATGTAGGAAATTCTATCATAGTACTTTGCTGGAACACTATAAGAATGACACTAAGTATAAACAACTGAGTATATCTAGAAGATCAATCGAAAATCGTATAGTAGCAATCTATAAAAAAATCGGATATGATCTGAAACAACTGCGATTTCCATACTTAACCCTTATACCAAAATTTCACAAGAAACCTATAAATTCCGACCGGTAACCGTCGGATACAAAACATATTTAAAGCCGGCTAATGATAAATTACTTAAAATCTTAAAATCTGTAATTCCCATAATAAAAAAACAAGGATCTTATATTGTATCTAATAGTTTTGAAGTTAAAAAAACGCTGGAAAATGTGACAGATGAAGTTTACTATAAAAGTTACGATTTTTCAGATCTTTTTAACAATATAAACATAAATGACCTTTTCGATATTTTAATGATAACATTTGAAAAATATGATTTACAGACTTTCCTGAATTACAATAAATATCAAAACTTGGTACAAATGTTACTTTTCGAAACCGTTTTGTTTAATGGCATGGATTTTTATAAACAACAATTTGGTATACCTATGGGGGGTAGTTGCTCATCTATATTGGCAGATATCTATTTGAATAGCTATGAATCTGGAACACACATCTTAAATGAAATTATATTCATACGATACGTTGACGATGTGTTGATAGCTGGCGAGGAAGAGGATTACACGGTGGATTTTAGATTTTATCCAAGTGGTTTAAATCTGATCGAAAACACCAAAAATGATGACGGAATCGTTAATTTTTTGGATCTTAGTATTGTTAATAATAAACGAGACGGAAAACATCATAAAGCATTGTTTCGTATCTATGATAAACGCAACGATTTTAAATTTGAAATTAATTATCTTGTTCCTTGGACATCTAATCTCAATAAACGAGTGTTTCGAAACGTCATTAGGAATTATCTGATCAGAAGTAGAAGATTGAACACATAGACAGAAGACCAATATTCCTGTTTGAAAAGACACTTTGGGGAAGCCCGTATGGTTGGATATCCCAGGGGATTCCTTTGTGGTATCGCATCGGATTTTTACAATATCGATATACAAGAGTGCAAATTAAGATTAACGGATTTTTAGTTGAATCTGTGGCAACGGTATACAGTATATAATCGGAGATTCCACGGTTCTCGAAGTTATTCTGGTAATGAAGGGGATGGTGTAGAGAGTTTGTGCGTTGAGTTCGATGAATATATTGGTGGTATTGGTGGTGTTGGCGTGAGGTGGATTCGATTGGTTTCACATAAGGTATTTCTTTTGGATTTTGATTAATTTATGTTATTTTATTTTCGGCAATTACTTTAGTCGCAAGGACTTTCTATGAACGGTGCCGGTTTTCCGGGGGTGTTTGCCGCGGCACTCAAGGCATGCTTTTAACCGGGAAGTGGGGGTCACAACCCCCCCACAACCACTTTTTGGTACTGTTCATTCTTTCATTGAATTATATATATATATATATATATATATATATATATATATATATATAAAATATTAACGAAATATTAAAATCAACAAAACAGAGTTAAAGCACGGCCACAATGCCGAAAAATGTAATATGCAGCACTGGCTTATTTTTTAAGATTAATTAGACTAGACTTATTTTCAAGTCTGTGAATCTAGCCCTAATTAACACAGACACATGCTTGTTTCAGAATTGGCAATAGTAAGTTACTATAAATACCAATGCAACATACTACAAGCATTAAAAAAGGAAGAATTGAAAAAAAGAAAAAACAGGAAATCAAGTATTACCATTATCATGAGGCAGGAATCCTAAACTGCACGTGAAGTACGCTCTGAGTCTAAATGAAGGTGATCGAGAAGTATCCAGAACAAGAATGACAAATAAGATCAAGGGAAAACGGTCGGTTACAGTGACGTTCCCTAAAACCCGTCCAGTACGACACAGAACGATTTACCATATAAGTAAAGCAGGATGAACAGACACGTGATTCTTAGAAGAAATGAATATATATATATATATATATATATATATATATATTATACATTTAACCCGGTTTTTCCTAACCCCGCTAAAAAAAAAGAAATCAATTTCTCTGATTTCGCAATACCCAAAGCATAATGCAATCGTATCCCGTATCTTGCTGTAGGGTTACTTCTATAGAGGAGTTCATAGGGAGTGACGGACACCACTCGAATAGCAGGTCCTAGTCACCAATATTTTTATTCTAAGAATGTAATTCTAAGAATTATTTTATTCTAAGGATGTTTTTAATCACAAGATGAGTATATCAAGCATAAAAGGACCCTTGATAAATGTTTGTAGAGGTATACAATCTGTATGGGCCTGGACTGCCTAAATCCACAGATAAATAAAAATGATAGAGTTGTCTGTATAATGACTGTAAACCGAGTTATCTCAGCAGTAAAATTACTGACAACAAGGCTGTTTTTACTCTAAACCTATATAATTGCACTCTATAATGCATTAAATATTTATGTATTCCAAGATATATCCTAACTAAAAATACTACTAATGCAAGTATAAGAAAACGCGATAAAATATGAAACCAGAAAAAGGGCGCTCTGAGAAATAAAAAATATGTCTGCATACATTAGAAGAGAAGAGTTTGGAGTATACCTTCCCGTACCATTTTTACGACATGATCGTAAAATATTATCGAAAACTGTAAAAGCACTTTGAACGTATCATTAGCTATAAAATACAGGGGTCACTAAACGCTTTCAAATTCATTTAGCAGGTTATATCCTGAGCCTTGATTTTTAAAATCAAAAATTATGAAAGTATGATAATTTTCGAAAATTAATTATGATAAATTCACCATTTACTAATACTTTTATATGGCGATTCAAATCTTTCTATTAACTTTAATGAGAGATAAGGTACATTAAAGCATTTTACATTAAAAATATATGTTCACAAACGTCACCCGTTAATGCTAGAAGGTGTTGTTAGAAAGCTCGGAATTTGGCTGTTTTTCACAGTCGGCATTTGTAAAGCAGACGTAGTATGTATATATTAAAGTACATCAGAAATGCTGAGATGGCTAGAACATGAGTACGGATTGGAATAGCGCAGTGGTTAGGCGGGAACGTCGCAAGCGGTAGCTAGATGTTCGATTATAGGTTAAAAGCAAGGCCATCTCCGTGTTTACGCAGATATGGGCACGATAAATCTATAGGTACAATGTTTCATCCAAGATGTGATGGGATGGGGGAAGGATAGTGCGATCCCTATAGATGTCATTCTCATTAGATTCCGGTCTAAATTGGTTGGTTCTTTCCCGGCCATCCAAGCAAATGCCATACACTCTCGGGTAAGTCTGGGTAGTACGGTTGCCATGCACCTAGCGTATGAGGCTGCCAATAGAAACAAACTATCTGCTACAAAATTGTGCCAATAATCTTATAGCAGCCCCTATACGCTAGGTGAATGTAGGCCACTTAATGTAGGCCTCGAATAATGATGGCGGAGAAAAGACAATTGTCGCACTATCAAACAGCGCCCTCTAGGGCCAAAGGGTGACGTCTGCGGATATGCACTTACTAACAAAAAATTGGCTTAATGTCCGATCCCAGTACAAAGTTTTGAATGTACCTGTATAAATAATACATTGCAATCATGCTATTTTCAAAGAGTCCAACTATTGTACCATTCAAGATCTGTTGCCATGAATACGAAAATCTGATGTGGGCAGCACATGACTTTCCGTATATAATGCAACAAATTTACTACTTTTATAGTAAAAAAAAATAGATTGTTTTTATAGTAGTTATTTATATTCTTTCCAAGATATTGAATTTTCGTCAATGAGTCGTCATTTTCCATGTCGTCATCATCAATGAGCCGTCATTGATTTAGCGTCATTTTTATCCATTTGGCGAGTTTTTCGTTAATTTAGCAACATTTAAAAAGTCGCCAAGTTGGCGACATTCCACCAAATTCGTCGCCAAAATCTCGCCAAGCGTTATAGATGAAGAAATAAGTTATTCTTACAGCAGATAAAGACTATTGGCGTTCAAATACAAAAGTATTACTCAAAGTATCTTTTTTCATGAATAGAATGAGCTAGAACAACGAGAATGATGTCACCAAATTTATCTCATGGTATTACATATGAAAAGTGAACATGTGTCTCAATGGGAAAATTGCATAAGAAATGTCTATTTGCGTAATTATATTAGCGGTTTTGATTTTTTGACGATTTTTTTCAAAATTTCACTCGAAAATTCAAGGGGGTTCTAAACATTCGAATACGTATGAAAACAATAGACTTCCAATGTTTATGAATTGCGATTTTTGTACCAAATTTCGTTCGATTCGGTTCATTCGTTCGTCAGTTATCGTATCCACAGGCTCACTGACACACACACACACACACACACATACTTTCACTCACACACACACATACTTTCACTCACACACACACACATACTTTCACACACACACACACACACACAGACATCACTTCAAAAGTGTTTGATTCGTGATAGGGAATGCTTGAAAAGTGCTCTCCCGTCGAAACCTCGACGTCGAATTTTCGACCCCGTCATAATACTTTCCTTATATATTATGTATATAAGGAAAGTAATAATAATCAGAAATCATATGTAATATTGTAATGAATGATCTAAAAAACTTGTATTTCAAATATTAATTATTCATGAAATGGCGATATCTTAAACTTACTATAAATATGTTTTATGATTTTCATGCAATTTTCGGAAACTAATAGTCTATCATGGATAACACTGTTCCGATTCTGGTGAGATACGAAATGTGAATTTAAAATGTATCACATTTATTCTTTTATGTCCCATATCTTCATTATTGAGGAGAGTTTAGAGCAAAGAGCTACTGCTACTTAGATTTGAATTCAAATCAATTGAGCAGCAGGATAACTCATAACTCACCTAACTGTTAAATTTCATGAAACTATTAAAATCTTCTTGACACAAACTCTGAACAGGGTAGCCATTTTCGGCCACAAAGTTGGAAAACGCATGAGGACTCATCTTCCATGCCAGTAGACATTTTTTTTACTTCCCTGCAATACATGGTAATGTATGGGGGAAAGTATTGGAATCATGTCGAAAATCACAACTCGAGTTTTTGATGAATCTACACATTTTGGGACCTCTAGAATACGAAAAACCTATTTTTAGCATGACATCTGTGCGTGCGTGTCTGTGTGTCTGTCTGTCTGTGTGCCTGTCTGTGTGTATTATATTCATCCACTCCAACTCAAAAACTAATGCACCAAATGTCACAAAATTTGGCAGGTAAGCCACTTATGTATAATCCTCGTGCTGATTAGGTTTTGGTACGATTCGGGATAAAATAAACTGGCTTTTTTTTGTGAAATGGCCGCCAAAAATCGAATGTATCCACTCCAGCTGAAAAACTAATAGATCAAATTTCACAAAATCAGATAGATAAGTCACTTGTTGGTTACTCTCGTTCTGATGAGATTTTGGTAAGATTCGAAAATATAAGACTTGTTCTTTTTGCGAAATGGTCCGCAAAAAAGAACTATGTATGTCCAAATATATCCATTAAATGCTTGTTTTATGTGTAATTTTTAACAATAATATATTCCCCATTACACTAGGACCAGTCGTTTTTGAGATATTTTAGTTTTTTCGCATTTTCGCTGCGTCACCTTTGAAAATAAGTCCAGTTACTAAATGAGAACAAAAATTGAATCAAAAGTGCAAATTCAGTGTAATTTTACACAGTTATGGGTGTTATTATGTGCAATTAAACTCAATATAATGAATTATTGAAGAAATAAACAGAATATGAATATGAGTCCGCAGGGAAAATCATGTGCTGTCCACATCAGATTTCTATAAAAGTTTGATGGAGGAACTTAGAAAATACCTGTCCCTAGGTGCACTTTTGCAAGGGCAAAAGCAGTCCTGGTGAATATAGAGCTGGAAAAGCATACACAGAAATACAGACAAATATGTATAGACAGACATACACTCACAGACAATGAAAGTTGCACACCAAGAAAGAAGCGACCTGAAATGGACCTGAAATGGACCTGAAATTTTATTGATGGAAGGATACAGATAAATGACATACATGATCAAAAAATAGCGCAGCAGAATACGTACAGAGGGATCTGTGATGCATAGTCCGGTCATCCTCAAAAGCGCATCGCAAAGCCTCGTGCTGCGATACAAGCTGCAATGCAGTCCGGCATGGTGTCGAACAGACGCCTAATGTTGTCCTGCGGTAGACATGTCCACACCTGTTGGACGTTACGTTCCGAATCTCGAAGATTGCGGCAACGACGCAGTTGACGTTTCAAATGGTCTCACACACATGCTCGATGGGAGGACAGATCTGGGGAGCGGGTAGGCCATGGAAGTGTCTGGATATGACCCAGGCAGGCCTGGGCGACTCGGTCCGTGTGCGTCCGGGCATTATCCTGCTGGAATTGCGCACCTAGAATCCCAGCAACGAATGGGAGCACATGGGACCGATGAATCCCATCCACGTACCTCTGGCCCGTCGATGTTCCAGGTACCACTACTAAAACGAATCGGCTGTCGTAGACTATAGCTCCCCAGCACATGATGCCTGCAGTGGGGATGGTGTGGCACTCGATAACGAAGTTGGGATTGTGGTATTGTGCAGGGGACCTCCACACCCGGGCACTCTGAGCATCGGTTCCCAAAACGAAGCGGCACTCATCACTAAACTCCACACATCGCCAATCTGTGGCGATCCACGTTGCTCTGGCCCGGGACCACTGCAACCGGTGCCGCCGATGTTCCTGTCTTAACGGCAGTACACGTAAGGGAGGCTGGGATCGAAGATTCTCTTCCCTCAGTCGTCTAGATATGGTTCTCTGGCACACAAGAACCGTTACATGTGCTTATATCGCGGATTGGGTCCCGTGACCAGTGCTCCTAATACCGTCGGACGTTATTGTCCGAACGATCCACGCGATGGGATATCCGGAGCGCTAACCACCCTGCAGTTTTCAGACAAATGATCGGACCTCTCTCTAACTCCGTCAGTTGCGTATATCGACGTTTTTGGCATCTAACCACCTTTCTTTTCACTCCATACTCGTGCTTGCGTCGGCCGAAGCTTCTCGCATTAGTGGAGCGTCGACTATACGCCGGGTTATGTCTCATGCTTGCAGCGCCACTCACGAGTGTACGGTCGTGCGCAATCACGCCAAACTGGGATCATTTGCATACTAGACCACCCTCTAGCTATTTACATCATTTCGCGGTTGTACCATGTTTTTCACTTGGGGCGCAACTTTCATTGTCCGTGAGTGTATAAACATATACACATAAATATAAACATATACACAGAAATCAAGCTAAGAAGTGTTACTTCGTGCACTTGCGCATCATAAACTACAAATAACCAAATTATAGCTTTCAACGCTTACACTATTACATACATACTATACAAAATCCTAATCGTAATCAAGAATAGAACAATAGATCTTAAAACTGGCCAGGCGATGTGCTATCTGTTAAGCTACCGGAACGAAATTTTGATATCTGGAATTGTATGTGGATCCTGGATATTACTTCTTCAGATTTCGGATTGAATTGGAACTTGCAATTTGAACGGCAACTTCATTTTTTATTTTTTTATGTTGACTAACATCATATGGGTGGTACTATTCCTGAATTAAAAATCGCGCCATAAATTTTAGGATCCTTGGAAACATCAAGGCTTGATTTTCTTTTTTGATCTCAATTATCACTGCATCTAACTTGCAGGATTAAGATGTTAAGATGCCATTGTAAAAAAATCTGATGTGGGCAGCATATGACTTTCCTTATATAATGCAACGAATTTACTTCTTTTACAGCCAAAAAAAAATAGATTATTTTTATGGTAGATAGTTACATTCTTTCCAAGGTATTGAATTTTCGTCAATGAGTCGTTATTTTCATTGACTTAGTAATTTTTATCCATTTGGCGAGTTTGCGTTATTTCAGCAACATTTAAAAGTCGCCAAGTTGGCGACATTCCATCAAATTCGTCGCCAAAATCTCGCCAAGCGTTATGGACGAAGAAATAATTTATTCGTACAGCAGATAAATGACTATTGGCATTCAAATTCAAAAGTATTATTCAAAGTATCATTTTTTATGAATGGAATGAGATAGATCCACCAGAGTGATGTCACAAAATTTATCGCATGGTATTACATATGAAAAGTAAACATGTTTTTCAATAGGAAATATATTTTTTTTTATTTTATATGACTTTTTGATAATTTTTTTGAAAAATGTGCAATATCTCGAGAACGGTTCATGTTAGCGTTCTAAAATTTATGTCAATGCTTTTTTAATGAAAAATTACATAAGAAATGTCTATTTGCGTAAGTTTATTAGCGGTTTTGATTTTTTGACGATTTTTTCCAATCGAAAATTTAAGGGGTTCTGAACATTCGATTGCGTACGAAAACAATAAACTTCCAGTGTTTACGGATTGTGATTTTTGTACCAAATTTAGTTCGAATCGATCCATTCGTTCGTCAGTTATCGTCTCCACAGACTCACTGACACACACACACACACAGACATCACTTCAAAAATGTTTGATTCGTGATCAGGAATGCTTGAAACGTGCTCTCTCGTCGAAAACTCGAATTCACATTTTCGATCCCGTCACAATACTTTCCTTATACATTATGTATATAAGAAAAGTAAAACCCATATTGCCAACCCTGTGTGAAACCAACAATCTTTGGACTAACTAAACAACTCTCAATCCGTTGAACTACTGGGATAAAATTATCATTTCTTATAGTTGAAGTTGATCCTGTAGCACACCATGAATTGCATTGAACGTAAAGAACGTAGAGAAAACTTAATGCAAGGGTTCATGTTCCTAGCACTTGCATGTAAAAATCAAAGTATATCTCTTCGAGCAACTGAAATATTTGTTCTTAAAATATTATCCTACATTCCAGTTTAAAATGTTTGAACTTCATATTTTATAGCCGTAAGTCATAAAATATGCGAAAGTACTGAATACTTCGTAAAATACAGTGGTCTTTTCAGCTAACTTATGATTTTCTTCAACATTTATACCATTAGTTCGAAGGCTTTACATTTTTTTACTGTGACTTTAATACACATTTTCCTAAAACAAGTATAAATTCAGTTTTGTGCGTTGTTAAGTAAATAGAGCGTCTTCAAATTTTGTAATATGTTCATAGTCGTTGCCTAATTGAACATGAGTGTTATTGAGGTAAATGATTTGTTATTAAGAAATGATTTTATTGTGCATAGGGACATTTTATGTTTTAAATCAAGGACGTGTTTATATTTTCTGAGCTTGTTTTATTTTTTGTTAAATAAAAATATCTGGTGTAAGAAGCGCATGACTTCCCCTGCAGATTCAACTTAATTTTGTAATTTTTTATTTCCTTATATATGCATTAAATTGTGTTTAATTTCAGAAAATAACATGGATACTTTTCTGATATTATATCCAATTTGCCCTTTTATTGCATCTTTGTTTCATTTAGCAACTTAATTCACTCTAAATTCCTTAGGTTCAAAATTCGAAAAGAACTAATATACTCGAATAACTCGAAAAATAACACGATAAATAACTCGAAAACTGTTCATCCTACAGTCATGGAATCAGTCTTATTCGCGTAGGTGTCAAAATTTACCTGAAGAACAGATACTTAAATATATTTCGACAATTGCAGCCATTTAATTCAGATTTTCACTATCTTTGCGGGCCATTTCGCTTAAAAGGTGTGGTTGTACTTTTCCGAATCATATGAAAATCTAATCAGCATCAAGATAACCATCACTTAACTACTCAGTCTTAAGAAATTGTATTAAAAAGTTTTTAACTACAGTGAAAATCTTCTAAATTTACTGAAAATTAAAAATTTAAATATGTCGAGAATGGTCCATTTTAGAGTAATGGGGTGGACTTTATCCCTTTTGTCGTCAAAAATTACGTATAAAACAAGCATTTAATTGATACATTTGACATGTGTAGTATTTATTATAGATCAAATATTTTAAATTTGTGGACTATTTCGCAAAAAAGACTTATTTTTTTCCGAATCGTACCAAATCATACCCAGCACCACAATATTCCCCAAGCGACTTATCTACAAAATTTTGTGTAATTTGGTCAATTAATTTGTCAGCTGAAGTAGACACATACGATTTTTGCGGGTCGCCTCGCACAAAAGTCAGGTTCTTTTTTTCCAAATAGCACCAAAATTTAATCAACATCAGGGGAATCCACAAGTGACTTATCTACCAAAATTTGCGAAATTTGGTCATTTCAGTTTTTGGCTAGAGTGGATACATGATATTTTTGCGGATTATTTCGCAAAAAAGGCGGGTTGTTTTATCCTAAATAATATCAAAATCTAATTAGAAATAGGGTCACACACAAGTGACTAACCTATAAAATTTTATGAAATTTGGTCCATTAGTTTTTGAGTTAGAGTGGATACATACATTACACAGACAGACACACATACAGAGGTCACACTAAAAATACTCTGTTGTATTCTATAGAGATCCCGAAACGTGTAGATCCGTCGTAAACTCGAGTTGCGATTTTCGATATAATTCCAATACTTTCTCCATACATTACCATGTATTGCAGGGAAAGAAATAATATCCCAAATCATTTTCTAATAATCTCCAATGACTCCTTTGTCTATTTTAGCATATCTTATCAATAATTTCTTGTAAAATAATGAATCAGTACTTTAACATACTAGCAATATTTGAATTTTTAAAGACCAAAATTAAAATAAATCACTTATAAATCATTTATAATGTACAATAAATCAATAATAATTTCTAATATTTTAGATAAGATATTTTAGTTAAGTGTTGCTTAACTAAAATATATTTTAATAAAGATAAAATCATTTGTAGAAAAATAAAATATCTCGAAAAATTCATAATTAATAAAAGAAAATTAACTACTACTAAAAGATTGTTTAACAATCCTTTGGTGGGCTACCTACAGCTGAAAGTACAGTTCCTGTTCGGCGGAAACTTGAACAATTTAGTGTAGGACAATTGAACAATTTAGTATAGGACAATTAAACAATTTAGTATAGGACAATTGCGCAATTTTGTAAGGAGGATTATATTTTTTGTATTTGGCGAGAAGTTTTTACTATGGAGTGAATTTTTCATGAGATAAAATTATCCTTTTAAAATATTAATAATTCAAATTAAAAAATAGTATTTCAAAAGCTACAGACAATTTATCAACTGCTCTCTGTATATTCAGATCAGTAAATCACAATTAAGAAAAAATATTGGGGATTTTGATATCATTCTAAAATATACTATATCAGAGTCGCGACAATTTCGTGACCATCTCCGGAATGTATGAATTAAGGTTGAAAAAAATAAGATTTTTATCATTGCCTAAAATACGAACCTCATTAATTATGGATTTTAATAGATCCACAATACCTCCATTATTGAAGACCTTCTAAGATGTGCTGGCGGAAACTAACTTGTTGCTTTAAGAAAAACACTGCTTTAAAAATTATAGCTATTCAAAAAAATGCACACAATATCAACAGTCATGCCTAGGAGGCCGAAATAGCCCAGTAATTAAAACGATCTCCCTGTGTCTATGCTGAGTATGGACAAGATAAATCTGTAGTTCCGAAAGTCCGTGCTAATGGTGATAGTTCAAGAAAGGGATGGTTTGCTCTCTGTGATTATCACCCCATTAGGTTATGGTCTGAATTAGATGGCACTTTCCAAGCCATCGAAAAGCTAATACCTTTCGGGTAGGTCCAACTGTGTGGGTAGTAAGAAAAGTGAAAATATTATTATCTATATGTTCTTAATTGCATTTGACTAAAGCTGTTTACGATTTTACTTATCTTGAATGGCTTTTAGTAGACCTTATATTGCGGCCATATTTTCTCTCACGGACTATGATTGGGGGTTTTCAGTACCTATAGCTTTCTTAGTGTTGTTGTTGAAACCCAGACCGTCCGACCTACCAGAAAGGTGTAAGGTAACTGTTTAGACGGTCGGGAAATAGCTTTCTTAGTGTGTAACACTTCCCCATCCATTTCTTAGTGTGTAACACTTCCCCATCCATTTACTTTCAGAGAAGCAGTGGTCCTTCTCAATTGTCATTGGAGTTCTCATCTGCGTCACTTTGTCCCAAACTTGTAAAATATTCATGTTACCGTGTATCTCCATAAATCCACGTATATCAACGTAGTATTAACACGTTGTATCCACATACGATATGTAGTTTCCACGTAGTGTTCACACGCTATATCCACATACGAAACATAGTATCCACGTAGTGTTTACATACTGTATCCACGGAGCCAAGGGCCCTATCATGCTGAAAACACCGGTTCTCGATAGATCACCGAAGTCAAGCAACATCAGGCGCGGTTAGTACTCGTGTGGGTGACCACCTGGGAACACCGCGTGCTGTTGGCATATTTCGGGCGATGGTTTGCGCGCTGGATTTGCACGCTGCCACAACTGCCGCCATGTTCACTCAGAGTACGATCACGTTAAACATGTGGGTCATTCCGAGAGGTTGGTGGTAGGGGAAGGAGGGTACGGTCCCTGTGGATGCCTCCCTTACTGGGTTCCGGTCTAAATTGGGTGGCACTTCCCGGCCGTCCAAACAGTTACCTTTCACCTTTCTGGTAGGTCGGACGTTCTGAGTCTTAACAACAACAACACTGTATCCACGGGGACGCGGTAGCCCAGTGGTTAGCGCGCAATCGGTAGGCCCGGGTTCGATTCCCGCCACTGCCAAAAATGCCGCAGTGTTCACGCGCGGTACGATCACGTCAATCATGTATGGCCGTAAATCCTTCCGAGATGTTGGTGGTAGGGGAAGGAGGGTACGGTCTCTGTGGATGCCTCCCCCACTGGGTTTCAGTCTGAATTGGGTGGCACTTCCCCGTCATCCAAACAGTTACCTTACACCTTTCTGGTAGGTCGGACGGTCTGGGTCTCAACAACAACAACACTGTATCCACGTACGAAACACAGTATCCACGTAGTGTTCACGCGTTGTATCCACGTACGAAACGTAGTATCCACGTATGATATTCAAAAGTTGCAATTTTTAGCACATCGTTGTGTCATATTTCCGAAAAATGAAAAACTTCATGATCGGCAGCGAATAAATTCAGCATTCTAATGCCCAATAAGTCGTTATTTTAGCTCTGCGCAGTGATCTTTTTGAGTTTATACATCAGCACTCTGTGCTGGTACTGAAGTATAACTTCAAACCATATTTATTTTTGAAGTTCATTTATCTGTAGATTCACATGCTTAACAAAACTTGTATTCATCTTTATTTCACTACAGCTATATTGGATAACAGTCATGACTATCGAGTAAAGGTTAACTCCTTATTAACAATTACAAAGACATAATGTTTTACAATATTAAGACATAATATTTTTACAATGTTAAGACCGTTTTTACAATGTTAAGACACATAATATTTTTACAATGTTAAGACACATAATGTTTTTACAATGTTAATATACACAATGTTTTTACAACGTTAACACCCATAATGTTTTTACAATATTAAGACACAATGCTTTTACAATGTTGTAGCACATAATGTTTTTATTTAGTTTTATTCGAATATTTAATTTCTTAAGCTAAGACATTTTCCCGTCATATCCTATACCCATATCATAGTTTCAGGCTCTAAAGGTCTCTTAAGGGGACCAGGGGCTATTTTGAATGTCTACCGTTGGTGAGCGACAATCAAAGCTTTTCTCACAAACTGAGTTGATGCTTCCTGGATGGCAAATTCTTATTTAGTATTCTGAAGGCGCCAGAAAATAATCCTCGCAGTGAGATGATAAAGAATTTCAAGTGGATATGCGTCAAAAGAAGTTTAAACAATCAGGGATCAATTATTTCGACACATTCGGATTCAAGATTCTTTTCAACAAGCACAAATTTTGAAACCGAGGTGAAAAACTCTAAAAGTTGCGAAATGATTTCTTGCATAAGACTGCCTCATAGTTTTTATTAACACTTTCTAACATACTTTGTAAAGTATTAATGACTCTGTTCATTCTTTGATCTGCCTCTCTGTCTGTCCGTTCGCACGATAACTGCCGGAAAAATGACTTTATCAAAATGGAATTTTAGTATGTTGTTGAGATCGTCTGTTGGATATACTGGAATGAAAATTGATACTATCATCCAATTAGTTTCAGTGTTAACCCGGGTTAAAAAAAATGAAATACACTGAACCCTATGGGACATAATTTATCAAACATTTTTTAAGCGGAGTTTAAATTCACAAATTAGTGGATGGCAACCATGTTGAAAATTTAATTAGTTTCCGATATAGACAGGATGTCGTAACAGGATGTCTTAGAAAGTTTTGACGGCATGATGGGGTTCACAATACTGCATTTTGCTTCCTAATATGTACCCTATGGAGAACTAATGATATTTTCTGAAAATGGGGGTTTATTATCCTCCACTCCTTGCCTTCATCTTTGAACTTATAATCCTTTTGTAATAAGCAAATAAAAGAGATTAAAAATGTACAGAATGCCTAATAATGAAAGCTGAAAAAATCTTATAGCTTACACAATCCATCGTATTTTTAAGAATTTTGTCTAATCTGTTTTTAATGAGTTTTATGGAAAAAGTACATTCTTAAAAGATAGGCATAAAAATGTTTGTAACTGATTATTCTACAAATTGACTATAAATGATCACAAAAACATTGAAAACAGTTTATTGCTTTATTGGGTAATATATCCGTTTTTAATTAAAAAACACAGTATATTCTGATCTTGTATATGAATCAATAAAATGAATATATAATTTAAACATGTAATGAATTCAAGAAAAATTACTATATATTGTACATGACACTTTCTTTACAAAGGTATGTTAACATAATCCATATAAATAAAATTGAAAATCTGTCTGTCTGTCTGTTTGTCTCGTCATCACGGGATAACGGCTGAACCGAATTTGATGACATTTTGTGGAAAATAGCCCCACTTAAAATTTATAAAACCCAGAAATAGCCCAGCAATATAACCCAGAAATAGCCCAACTTAAAATTTAGTCTATGTTTGGAGTTTCCATAACCAGTGGTTCCCGAGATATTAGTGAAAAACGAATATTTTGTTTGTCTCATCATCACGAGAGAACGACTGAATCGAATTTAATGAAATTTTGTGAGTAGCCTTGAAATAGCCCCTCATCAATTTTGCCCGCGTTTCGAATTTCTAATCCCAGGGGTTGTTGAGATATTAATGAAAAACGGAACTTTATCCTGGGACTTCTACTCTCTAACTCCGTGGTTTATCCAAACGAAAAGGATGAAAATCGTTTGTTTAAAACGTCAACGTGAATTAAAACTTCATTTTTGAGCTTAGTGCAGGATTTTTGCATTAATTAGTCACTATCTGAAAGCATGAATTGTTTGAAACATGAATTTAAATGGAAAATCTAACTCCATGGTTCACAAGCATTTACTAAACAATGAAAAGTATAAAGAAATCAAAATGGTTATTATTTTTGCATTTTATGGGGAAGATATCAAAATGGTTATTTAATTTCGCAGTTTATGAGGAAGATACTTTCTTATATTATGTTGCTCAGCAACGCAATTCAATTAAATGTGTTTGTTAATATTTGTTATTATTTTTTCTATTTGAATAATAAATAAATAGATGTAAAAATATATTTTGTAAATGAACGGTTTGATTTTTCTTTTAATTCTATTAATTACGGACTGTGTACATCACTTTCATTTATTTTGGCAAAGAGTTTTCAAGCTTATATATTGTGTTTAGCTAATAAACTCATATATTGTGTTTAGCCAATAAATTTATTTAGCCGATTGTTGAAGCAGAAAAAGAGTAGAACGGGTATATTTTCTAATGCAATTTTAGTGTTTTCATATAGTATATGCAACGGGATCGGATGTTTTATTCTTCAGATCTGCAAATTCAGAGCTATGAATTTCGAGGAATATCGCTAACTTGGCAACTTTTCTTACACGTTACCAAATTGACGAAAATGTCGATAAATTGATAAAAACGACGCAAATCAATTAAATTACATTTGTTTTCTTAGAAGAGAGTACTGAAATGATGTTTAGGTAGCATTTGTCTTGATGTTTAGGTAGCATCTTCTACTAACACACTGGCATATTTTCTAATCTGCGACAATATAAGTAGTACGGGGTTGCATATATTGATTCAATTCCTTTTTTTTTTGTAAATTTGCTTGCAAAAGGGGCCAGGATGTTTTATTCTTCAGATCTGCCCGTGAAGATAATTTTGCATGATGAGAACAGATATTCATAAATTTCTCTTTAAGAGCAATAAATTTAATATTTTAACATAATTTGCATATGATTCTGAATTATAAGTGTCTTTATATTATATACTCCGTACGAAGAACGGGTATGCTATGCTAGTCTATATAAATAAAATTGAAAATCTGTCTGTCTGTCTCATCATCACGAGTGAATGTCTAAACCGAATTTGATGAAAATTTGTGGGTAGCTTTAAAATAGCCCCATCTAAAATTCAGTCCTTGTTTCGAGTTTTAACGACCAGGGGTACTCGAGATATTAATAAAAACCGAAACTTTCGTTTGTCTCGTCATCACGGGAGAAAGGCTAAACCGAAATTAATAAAATTTTGTGAGTTAGCCTTGAAATAGCCCCGTTTACATTTATTCCAAGTTTCGAGTTTATCAGATTAGAGGTTATTGAGATACTAAGGAAAAACGAAACTTTTCATAGGGGTTCTACTCTCTAACTCCTAGATTCCTCCAAACGAAAAATGTTAGAAATCGTTGGTTTAAAACATGAAAGTAAATTAAAACTATATCTAGTTTGGTGGGAGTATATTGCGCTTATCAGTCACTTTTTGAAAACATGAATGTTTGAAACTTGAATTTAAATTTATAATCTATCAACATGGTTTATTTTTTACAAGCTCTTAACCAAGAATGAAAAGTATTAAGAAATCAAAATGGTTATTTAATTATGCGCATTTTATAAGGAAGAGTCAATTTTATATCATGTTGCTCAACAACGCGATTAAATTAAACGTGTTTGCTAATTATTATTTTTTTCGATTTGAATAATAAACAAATGGATATAAAAATATATCTTATAAATGAACAGTTTGAGTTTTCTTTTAATTATATTAATTACGGACTGCGTACATCACTTTCATTTATTTTGGCAAAGAATTTTCAAACTTATATATTGTGTTTAGCCAATAAACTCATATATTGTATTCAGCCAATAAACTCATTTAGCCGATTGTTGAAACAGAATAAGAGTTGAACGGGTATATCTTCTAATACAATTTTAGTGTTTTCATTTTGTATATACAGACAGGATCGGGATGTTTTATTCTTCAGAGCTGCAAATTCAAATCTATGAATTTGGCGGGATATAACTAACTTGTCAACTTTTCGTAAACGTTCCCATATTGACGGAAATGTCCACAAATTTATACAAACGACACTAAATCAATGAAATTAAATTTGTTGTTTTGGAAGAGAGTACTATATGTTTCGGTAGCATTTGTCTGTCAGTCCATTCGTCCAACTTTGTAACGTATTTAGCGAATTTTTAAAACGTCTCCAAATTGATAAAAATGTTTGTAAATCCATAAAAATATCTTGAAATTGATAAAATTGCTCTAAATAAATGAAATTAATTATATATTTTTAAGGGATAGTATTGTAATGATGTTTCGTCAATTTGTGGCCAAGTGGGACTGTAGTTTTACAGTCGACTTTTAGTTCTACAGTCCCACTTGCCGATAAATTTGGTGATTTTTAAAAAATCGTTAAATTGACGAAAATATCGCTAATATGATTAAATGACTCTAAATTTATCAAAATAACACCGAATCGAAAAAAATTCAATATTTACATAATTAAGTACGATTTTTTAGATAATCTCTGTCGTTTTGTGTGAATTAAAAAATATTTTTTCTAAATTGTTTACAAAGTCGACCAGGATGCTTTATTCTTCACATCTGCCTGTGAAGATAATTTTGTATGTCGATCCCAGAGATTGTTATACATTTTAGAGGAATTAAATTAAATATTTTAATACAACATTTTGAATAACAAAATTATTTAGAATACTATAGGAATTTACACAAAATTGTGAATGTTAAGTTTCATTATATTATATTTTCCATACAATGAACGAGTATACTGTTAATAATCTATATAAATAAAATTGAAAAAATTTATCTGTGTGTTTATTTATGGATATATTTGTTTGTTTATTTCTCTTTATTTGTGTGTTTGTTTGGGATAACGTTTTCACCGAATTGGATGAAATTTTCGGGATGGACTTGGAATAGCTCCACTTAAAATTTAGTCCATGTTTCGAGTTTTAAGACCATGTATTATCGGGATATTAATGAACAAGGATGATCAATCATGCTTAAAGCATTGATTATGAAACACTTTCCAACTTCCATGCAATTTTATTTAAGCATGTCTAAAATGCAATACATTCCTCGGTAATATTTTAAAACTTATCACAATACTACATTAATTTATTATATTTGAAAACTTAAACCTTCATCGAAAAAAATGAACTTCATTCAAATGACGGTATTGAAATATAAATTGCCTGGTTTAAATATATCTAAAATATGATACATTCCTCGGTAATAATTTTAGAATTATCATAATACTACGGTAATTTATTATATTTGAAAACTTCAACGACAACAACTGAAATTCATTCAAATGAAGTCATAGAAAAAATAACACGCCTGGCTCTCTCTATAAAAGCAGCATTTTATTCATAAATAATTTCCCATTCATGTCATTCATCACAATACTATATTAATTTATTTTATTTAAAAATTAAGACCATGAAGCTACAAGTAATTTAACTCTATGCTCAAAACTTCATCAAAAAATTGTTTGTTTCTTTGTAAAATCAGTGGTTGTTTCATTCATATCAGGTATATTGCAGACTCTATGGGTTAAATAATTTTGCATTAAAGAAATGCAGCAATTCTTATACAACTCATTCTACATCTTTTAGTATTTACATCTTCCAGAAGTCAAAAGTAGGCTTCGTTATAGAAATAATCAAAGTTGGATGGCCATTTAAACTCAACAATATTGTAATTGCGTTGTTTCAGGATGTAGATGCACAGAATTTAGGCAAAAATAAGGCGGTTTTAGGGCGGATACAACACTAAATATGAATTAAGAAGAACTTTCAAAATCACGATTTTGACACAAGATGGATGCTATATTGTCATGGATGCTATATAGTGGGTCACGTGATCTCTTCATATAATGATCACGTTATCTCTTCATATAAAGGATGTAATTATTATTTTAATTTTTATTTAAAAACTACTGAATATATTTCGCTGAATTTTTTTATATATTTTATGGAACAATTTGAATATTACCTAAAATTTTCGAAGCAATTTGTGAATTTTAAATCCGCTTAAAAATTGTTTGAAAAATTGGGTCCCATCGGGCTCAATGTATTTCATTTTTTCAACCCGGTTTCAATCCAAATCTTATTGGGTGATATTATTCATTTATATTCCCATTGGTCCTACAGACCGTCTGAACAACATACTAAAATTTCATTTTGATTAAGTCATTTTTACGGCTGTTATCGTGCTAACGGACAGACAGCATGAACAAAGTCATAAACACTTTTCTACTTTGTTGTAAAGTGTTAAAAACGCACTGTTAAACCTTCCATTGAGATAGCATTATGCAAACGGTATTTTTTCCGCAAAATTTTTTGGGGAAAAAAATGATATAATGTTGCCAAGCGACGGAATTAAATTCAGTGATTTAAATAAATTAAAGACCAAATCTTTAGATTTTAAAAGTTATGTAATAAACATTTTTAACATTAGCTGAACATGCTCCGGACATTAAAAATGGTAAACAATCTACGGCTCTTGCCCAACTTGTAGTTAAAGATAATTTTCAACTCCTTTTTGAAAAATATTTTCTTTTGCATAGTTGTAATAACCCCCGTTCAATTTTAATGTATGAATCCCTGTTTATTTATTTATACCGTGCTATCTGTACGTTTGATCTTGTGCATGTTTTGAGTTACGATTGGCGACTCGTTCTCGATACCATGCCCGTCAAACCTAGACGATGTTACCTCTGATTTAAAAATTAATTACTTAATACATGCCTTGCTTGATATAGAACTTGACAATTTGTCCTTCAAATTCTTCATTATAGTAGCCTTCAATTTAAATTTTCTTGCTCATGTTTTTATGTTGATGCATTATTGTGTTTGTTGTAATTATGCCGATTTGTAATATGCACATTTTGCCTATCAGTGTGGATAGTATTTAATCCTGTTGGTACGATTTTCATATAATGCTACTGAGGAAGGATATGGTGATGCCCGAAAGCACTCTGGCTTTTAATCTGTGTGTACGTCTATAGGATGTCTATTAAATGACTTTATATTAATATATATATATATATATATATATGTATATATATATATATATATATATATCATGTTGCTAAAAAACGAACTAAACCCAATGAGTTATTACAACAGTAAATATTTTCGATTTAAATGATAAAGAAATATATATATATATAAATATATATATATATATATATATATATATATATATATATATAACTGCATTTTTATTGGAATTACATTTTTGATTGGATCATATCATTACGGTCTTTGGGTTTAACGAGTTTAAATTATTGATATTTTCAAATTCTTACACAATTTGTTCCATTTTGGGGAAACATTTTTATATCAATATATTGTAATACGGGTATACATGGATAAAATCTTCTAATCTACGAAAATATAAATGATTAGAAGGTATGCCCGTCATCTGAGGGAATTCAAAATTTGCAAAATATTACATCCCATTTGGTGTCATTTTTATCAATTTGGCGACATTTGCGACATCCCAAGAAATTCTTTGCCAAATATTTTACCAAACGTCATGGACGGACGAACAGAGAAATAGCTTTTTCTTATAGTAGATTTTTATATTCTTTCCAAGATATTGAATTTTCATCGATTTGGTGGTATTTTTGTTAATTTGTGTGACATTTAATTCAATTTTGAAACATTTTAGAAAACTAACCAAAATTGTCGCCAAGTGGGACAGTGGGACTGATAGACAGACTCTACCGAAAGATCATTACAATACTATCCTCTTACAAAATACAATTAAATATTGATTTGTCGTCATTTCTATGAATTTGGAGATATTTTTATCGATTTTTCAACTGTGTCGTTAATTTGGCAATATTTTAATCAATTTGACGACATTTAAAAAGTCCACCAAACTTGTCAGCAAGTGAGATGGTTGGACTGACAGGCAAACGCTACCGAAATATCATTACAAAATACTATCCCCTTTCAAAACACAATTTCATTACTTTTAAGCACATATTTATCAATTTGGCGACATTTTTATCGATTTGGAGGCACATAACATGGTTGGACTTGACATGCAAACGCTATCGAAACATCATTACAATATTATCCCCTTTCAAAACGAAATTCATTTAATTAATTCTATGTCATGTTTATCAATTCGGAGAGGCTCTTATCGATTTGTTAACTTTTTATCGATTTGGCGACATTTGATAAATTTGGCGATATTTTAAAAAGCAGCCAAGTTTGTCGGCAAGTGGGATGTTTAGACTTGACAGACAAATGCTATCGAAACATCATTACAATATTATTGCCTTTCAAAACGCAATTAATTTCATTGATTTGGTGTCAGTTTCATCAATTTAGAGTTATTTTTATCGATTTGGGAACATTTTTGTCAATTTCGTAACATTTAAAAAAAGCCTCCAAGTTGGCGATATCTTACCAAATTCGTCGTAAAAAATTTCGCCAAGCGTTAGCCAGGATGGAAACATAGGTAGCTAGATAGATAAATAGATAGACATAGATATATCAAAGTGATTATACTATAAATTACGTCCGTCCGTCCCTGTAACGTTTGGTGAGAAATTTTGCAGGCTTTTTTTAATGTTGCAAAATTGATGAAAATGTTGCCAAATTGATAAAATGTCCCAAAATTGATAAAAAATTTCTCCAAAGTGATAAAAATGATACCAAATTGATGAAATTAATTTTGTTTTGGAGCGGATGGTATTGTAACTATGTTTCAGTAGTTTTTGACTGTCAGTGACTTGAAAGCAAATTTGGCGACCTTTTAAAATGTGTCCAAATTGCTCAAATAACGCCAAATTAACGAAAATATCGATAAATCTATAAAACTGTTGTCAACTTGATAAAAATGACACCAAATCAATGATATGAATTGCGTTTTGAAACATGATAGCATTGTAATGATGTTTCGGAAGCGTTTGTCTCTTAGTCCAACTGTCCGACTTTCTGACAGATTTGGCGACTTTTTAAAAATGCCGTCAAATTAATTAAAATGCTGCCGAATTGATAAAATGATACTAAATTAATGAAAATAACTCATAATTTATGAAAATTCAATATTTTGCAAAATTAAGTTCAATTTCCTTGATGATCCCCGTCGCTTTGTGGGAGTAAAATAATAGTTTTTGTAAATGTGTTTGCAAACAGGAACAGGTTTTCTTCAGATCTGCCTGTGAAGATTATTTTGTATAGCGAGAACGTCATATAGGGCAACGTCTTAGGACGGCTAAATGGTTCACGTTCTGGCCGCTGAAGAAAGGCGAATGACGAAAGTCAAGTGCCTGGCTATTTAAAAAAAAAAAAAAAAGTATTAAAATTTAATTAAAATAAACTCCCATGATTTTATGTTTAGTCATGGGTATATGAAACATTTTTCATTTTGAAAAAAAAAGGTATTTTTTAATTTTTAGTACATTTTAAATTAAAACATATTTCTAAAACTATTATAATAATTTTTATATTTACACTGTATTTACCAAGCTTTTATTTATGCTGTTATTACGCAGTAGCTTTTTGAGTGATTATTTGATCACACAATGTAAGTTAATTCTGTAAATTCAAATATTTATCCCTGTTGTCAATAACAAACATACCAAAATTTAACGTAAAAGCCAAAATTATTGCTTCATGTATCTTGTAGATAATCATTTTGCTGTGAAAGTAGTAAATTCACTGCATAACCTAGGGAAAGTAATATGCTGTACTGATCATATTTTTTTATTTAACTTATTTACCAAAAACCGAAACTAAGATAATATTAATTGTTTTTTACTTGACTTGATTAAAATATGAAAATAAACCTTTAAAGCTCTTAGGAACTTTTTCTTTGATCCACACTAGCTTCACTATTTTCATTATCCACGAATAAAAGAATTATTTGTTTTATTTTGTTGTTTCTAGTTGAATGAAAATAGATTTTCGCTATCAGAAGAAATATTCATTCACCCAGAAAGGTATTTTGATTCAATTATTTATTCGAATACTTTTATTATTCTTTTAAATCTGAAAATTCTCAATTTATTCTAAGAAAGATGAGAGTGAAAGAACGTTTGCTAAATAAGGAGTTGATTAAATATTTAATTGACCGTGTAAGTTTCTGATTACTTAGCTAAAGAACTTTATTCCAGTAATTACTCAAACTAAAAGTCAATGAAATAAACACGACGTAAATTGCTCTGCAAATAAAGTAAAAATGCGGAGGAAATAAAGTAATGAAATTCAATGCGTTTAGTATTCACATCGGTTTCTTTCTTTAGCATGAACAGGATAAGCGCTAAACGCCAATTGACAGCCATTTTCAAGCAAAAATGCTTCAATGCAGCAGTTAGAGCGCCATCTAGTGCAGATAAACTGAAGTACAACAAACGAGATAAAACAAGGAATGGGCGCTAAAAATAAATAAAGAAGAACAGAATAGAAAGTAAGGAGGAAAAATATAATAGAATCAAGCGGTTTCAAAACTGTAAGAGATACATAACATCATTAATTTTCAAGAACCTGTTGCATTTATTTAATTATACAGTCTTTATTGATTGTGAAATATTCGATCAAACTACTTAATTGTTTTTAAAGTAATTTAATCGAATGTTAATTATATTTATAGTTAAGGAAATGAGCTTAAACAGCTATCGAGACCAATTGCTACCGCCATGTTTTGTTATATTCCTCTTAATTTCTGGGTTTTCATATTCCCTGGTACATTTTGTAATAGTTTTTTTACTTTTCATTATTTGGTTGAGGAAATTGATTATACAGTTTAAGAAATTGATTGTTTTCGGACTTTTCGATGTATTATTTTAATTACGCAGTCTTTTATTCATTAGTATTTTTGAATTAGTTTGATTGTTATTTGAATTAAATGTTACTTGAATATAATTGATGAAATAGATCATGCAGTTTTGCAAAGAAGGTGATTTTCCCATTAATATTTTTACTAATATTTTTGCCACAATTTGAACTAAATTTATAAATTTTTTGATGAAGTTAGATCATTTTTCCTTCAACACAACTTATTTACTTTAATTTTGCTCTGCATTCCATAATTTCGTAGTTTTTTCTTCACAAACAACAAAAATTAAATAACTTTATTTTTACAATAATTTAAATTTTACTTTTTATAATTAACTTTTACAATAATTTTGAACACATAATTTCAAATAAGTTGTTGTTTTTCTTGCAGATTCCAAAACAAACTATTCCTCTATCTTATTATATCATGAGACATTTGAGTTATTTTATCACGAGGCAATTAAAATAGTAGTTTTGTTTACGGAGAACGTTTTAAAGTCTTTTTATTGCTCATTCATTTCCATTTCTCTAATATTTATTTTCGTTTTGATAGATGCAGTGTTGCCAATGATGATGCGCTTGTTCTGTTAGTATTTTTGTCCGGAAAAAGTTAACTTGTTTTTGTCCTTGAAGGCTGTTGTTATTTTTATTCAACTACTTATGCTTTTATTAACACTTTACAACAAAGTTGAAAAGTGTTTATGACTTTGTTCATTCTGTCTGTCTGTCTGTCTGTCTGTCTGTCCGTTAGCACGATAAATGACTTAATCAAAATGAAATTTTAGTATGTTGTTCAGACGGTCTGTAGGACCTATGGGAATATAAATGAATAAATAATATCACCCAATTAGTTTTGGATTGAACCCGGGTTGAAAAAATGAAATACATTGAGCCCTATGGGACCTAATTTTTCAACCATTTTTTAAGCGGATTTAAAATTCACAAATTGCTTCGAAAATTTTAGGTAATAGTCAAATTGTTCCATAAAATATATAAAAAAAATTCAGCGAAATATATTCAGTAATTTTTAAATAAAAATTAAAATAATAATTACACATCTTATATGAAACGATCACGTGACCATGATATGAAACGATCACATGACCCACTTCAAAATGATATATGGCATCCATCTTGTTTTAAAATCGTGATTTTTTAAAGTTCTTTTTAATTCATATTGAGTGTTGTATCCGTCGTAAAACTACTTTATTTTTGCTTAAATTCTGTGCATCTACATACTAAAACAACACAATGACAATATATTTGAGTTTAAATTCTCATTCAAATTTGATTATTTCTACAATTAAGCCTATTTTTCACCTATGTAAAATGTAAACAGCAAAATATGTAGAATGAGTTGTATTAGAATTACTGTATTTCTTTAACACAAAATAATTCAGTCCATGGAGTCTGCATGGCTGATATGAATGAAATATTAATTGATTTTATAAACAGAAGGACGATTTTTTTCGATGAGGTTTTAAGCATAAATTAGTAATAGTTATTTCAGCTGTTTTCGATGAAGTTTTCAAATATAATAAATTATCGTAGTATTATGATAGTTTTAAAAATATTACCGTGGAATGTATTGCATTTTAGAGATATTTAAACCAGGCAATTTTTATATATCAATGCCGTCATTTGAATGAAGTTCATTTTTTCAATGAAGGTTTAAGTTTTCAAATATAATAAATCAATGGAGTATTGTGATAACTTTTAAAATATTACAGAGGAATGTATTGCATTTTCGACTTTTTTAAATAAAATTGCATTGAAGTTGGAAAGTGTTTCATAATCAATGCTTTAAGCATGATTGATCTTTCTTGTTAACATAATATTCTCACCTATTTTTTAGGTTTATTTGCATTAGTTATTAGCCTATTCAACTTACTAAGTTCAGATTACATTTTACATTTATTTATGCAAATTTGCTACGTATATGGTCTACATATGAATGATCCATGTTTGCTTTTCATGTAGCTACTGATGAAGGGTGTACTATCGCCCGGAAGCGCTCTGGCCTTGTTTTTTAAACTTTGTACGTCTTTAGAACGTTTTCATTAAATGACCTTCTGTCTAACGATGTTGTGTCCTGAATTTATATATAATATTCTCATTTATTGAGATTATTTTAAATTTCAATTTGAGCAAATTTTAATTAATGAAATGAATTTTAGAAGGAAAGATCTCTATATACACTGAACAAAATTTTTTACGGCAAGTAAGTCATGCGGCTTACTTGCCATAAACTAATACTTGAAGCTTTACCGAAAAATGTTACGAAATACTGCAAAATTGAAATTCTAAAAAGAGTTTCAGATAATTTCAGAAAGATTGAGACAATATTGTAAACAATGTTTTATGCTAAACACACGAGACCTAAAATCGTCTGTCAGAGTGTATATTGTAAGACACATACTGTAAATATATACGTATATTCTAAATTAGAACCAGCCCGTCAGTGGTTTTCCAAAATCTAAAACTACTCTTCTAATGCAGATAATGGTATCCATGGACCATATTGCCACTTATTATGTGCTCATCAGCATGGATTGGCCGACATCTGCAATGGTAGCAAGAAAGTTTTAGTCCTACCACATATATGGCAGCAAATTTATTGATCTCGATCTACGAAACTGCAAAGACCACATTCATTTTCACAGACCTGGCAATTATTGGGCATTTTAAAAGTTAAAATTGCGTTTCCATCACAGATAACAGTATTTCTTACTATTTTTTTCTGCTTATTATGTGATCGCCAACCTAGAATACCTGAATTTTTCCTAATATCCTCATCAGTACGAGAAATTTAAAATGTAATATTCCATTTTAACCCAAGATCATGACTTTTGTGTTGACTCCTAAATTGACTTCAATCTAATATAAAGCTCCAATTGAAGTAATGACAACAGTTCGATGAAGGAATCACGACATTTAGCAAACAAACAACTTAATTTACAGCTAACTTCTCTAGGAACTCAAAACACATATTATAAATCCAATTCTATGTGCAAATTATTTTAAATGTTACAAATTCTATCCAGGACATACTAATCTACAATGCAATTTGGACCTCACTCATAACTAAACTGAATCTCACATGAACCGAATATAACCAACATACCAAATGCTGACTTAAAATATCTATACTCACAATTCTATTTGACGATCCCAGAGACACACTTTCCTCGAACTCGGCAGAATAACAGCACTGTAATTCTAAAGTCTACCTTTTTGTTGATCTGTCCAATGATGAGTATGCGATTCTTTGGAAAGAAAGTTGAGAAGTTTAGGACATAAACTAAAATCAGGAAAAAGTAGAATTGAAATAAAATGATAATAAATAGTAGAATCCTCACAATGTAATGCTGACCAGCCCATAGGCGAGAAATTGGGTCACTTATGCTTTTACCTGAGCTCAAATTTTAAGAAATTTAACGCCGCCTATGTGATAAGACTGAATTTTTAGGTTCTTATGGAGATTAGTAAAATTGTGATAAGGTTCTCTTACTGCCATTGCAGATCACATATTCCGAGCTTGGAAGTGGATAATAAGCAACAAACGGATCCATAATTGCTATAATCTGCAATGCAAGCACTATACTACATATTGCAGCGTCCATTTGGACGATAAGAGCTTTCAATGTCGTCCCATTACCTGAACGGTAAAGCGTCGACTGGTTCGGAGATCCAAGAATCGATTCCCGGTTGGGGTAGCAAGGCTCTTTACAATGGCGCCTGAATATATCAACCCTGTAGGTTAGTGCTGAAAGTTACTCTAGTATAAATAGCACTGATTCTGTGGACTCTGGAAGATTGGGCGAAGATTTCAAATCGAGAGGATAACGACCACGCATGATAGTAACCTGGGTAAAATTGTGGCAGCAGCAGGCTAACCTGGGGTAAAAATAGCAGGAGGCGGTCAGTCAGATTATTAGTTACCTGCCAATCAGAAATTAGAGGGTGGAGAATACAGAGTTCACTTCAACGATAAGAACTTGCAATGTCGTCCCAGTAGCTCAACGGTAGAGCGTCGGCTGGCCAGTTCGGAGATCCAGGATTCGATTTCCGGTTGAGACAGAAAGGCTTTTTACAATGTTTCAAGTTTATAACAAATATCCTCAGCACAATCCATAAGATTATGGATCCTATCTTCATAAAAAATAATAATAGTAATGAATAAAATTAATGAAAAAATATGATTGGGGCAGCACATGCCTTTTCTCTGTAATTTAATGAATTTATTATTTCGCAGTGAAGCAATGATATTTAAGATCCACGGTACAATTTTTTTTTAAGTTTATGGTTGACGCTTTTCCATATGACAACATTCAAAACTTCTTCTAAGTACCCAAATCACTTATGTTTCACGCAACTCTAAATTGACAACCATCAATATTGATAGCATCCGCAATACGGCATATATAATGATAGTTTAATAGTTAATTCTTCGTAATTTGGCGATATTTTCGTTAACTTGACGTCATTTTTGCAATTTTAAAGATATTTTCGTCAATTCGGGACAGTGAAGACAGAAAGGCTCTTTACAATATTTTAAGTTTATAACAAATATCCTCAGCACAATCCATAAATTTGTGGATCCTATCTTCATAAAAAGAATAATAGTAATGAATAAAATTATTAAAAAAATATGATTGGGGCAGCACATGACTTTTCTCTGTAATTCAATGAATTTACACCTTTCGCAGTGAAGCAATGATATTTAAGATCCACGGTACAGTTTTTTTTTTAAGTTTATGGTTGGCGCTTTTCCATGACAATATGCAAAACTACTTCTAAGTACCCAATTTACTTATGTTTCACTCAACTCTAAATTGACAACTATCGATATTGATAGCATCCGCAATACGCCATTTATAATGATAGTTTAATAATTAATTCTTCGTAATTTGGCGATATTTTCGTTAACTTGACGTCATTTTTGCAATTTTAACGATATTTTTGTCAATTCGGGGCGATAATTTGTCCTCCAAAAAATTCGTCAAACTCGCTAAATTAATCGTCAAGTTCGACAGATTTATCGTCAAGCATTGCAAATAAATTAATCATCAAGTTCGACAGATTTATCGCCATGCATTACTTACAATTTAATCTTCAAATTCGACAGATTTATCGTCAAGCATTACAGACAAATCAATAAGAAATTTCAACAGATTTATCGTCAAGCATTACAGACAAATTAATCATCAAGATCGACATATTTATCGTCAAGCATTACAGACAAATTAATCGTAGAGATCGACAGATTTATCGTCAAGCATTACAGACAAATTAATCGTCAAGTTCGACAGAATTATCGTCAAGCATTACAGGCAAATGGAGAAAAGAGCATTCCTTATGTACTAGAATGTACGTCCGTCATATGACGGAAATCAGAATTTAGAGAAACATCACTTCTGATTTGGAGTCATTTTCATCAGTTTGGTGACATTTTTGTCATTTGGGCAAGATTTAAAAAGTCATCAATTTAGCAACGTCCTGCTAAATTTCCGGCCAAGAGTTTAAGGAAGGCGGAGAAATGGGTTATTCTTATAGTCTATTCTTATGCTCTTTCCAAGATATTTATAACTAGATTATTTATTACTACGCACTGAAGGAAATAAAGTAATTGTATTATATAGAGACAGCCATGAACTGCCGACGTCATATTTTATTTTTGAATGTAATAGTATTAAACTACAAACAAAGAATCGACGCATTTTTCTATTCCAATACCAATTCTCTGACATCAATGGGTGATAGGGAAAATTTAATGTTCACGTGGAGGGTTATGAAAATGCTGATGGTCTGTTTGGGTTAACATCTAAACTGAAATACTTAACTTTGATTGAAACACGTTTGGCAACATTTTGTAGCAGCGTTACCCAGAGATAGATAGATAAACAGGCAGATAAATCAGTATGTTTACATTATTAATAAATAACTGTTGGTGAATTGTTAGACGTCAAAGTACGAAGCTATTACCCACAGCTATTACTTCTCTCGTGAATGGAACGAACGAGATCCACGAGAATGATGTTAATAATTTATCGCATAAAATTACATGTGAAAAGCGGACATATTTCACAATAGAAACACACAGACATTTCACAATACTTTTCATAATTTTATGTGATTTCTTTGATGAATTTATTTTTAATATGTGCAATATATCGAGAACAGTTAATGCTAGCGTTTGAAAATTTGAAAATTTGTGTCAATTGTTTTCTAACGAAAAGTTAAGCAAGAAATTATCAGTTACGTAGCTTTATTGAAGTCTCTGATTTTGTGATTTTTTCAAAACATTATTCGATAGTTGTGTGTGCGTGGGGGGGGGGGGGTTAAGAGCATTTGATTACATTTAAACTAAAAAAGTTTCTAGTATTCATTCATTACCATTTTTGTACCACATTTCGTTCGGAACTCTGCATTCGATTGGGAGCTATTGTCTCCAAAGACTCATGGACACACACACACACACATATATATACACAGACATCACCCCGGAAACGATAGTTTAGAGTTCAGGGATGCTTGAAACATGATTTTTCATCGAAAACTCGATTTCGAATTTTCAACTCCGTCACAATACTTTCTCTATGCATTATACTATATGTATATATGGAAAGTAATAACAATTAGTATATCTTTCCTTTTGAGAGGTCATAGCCCTTGGACATTGATGTCTCTAATTTTATTTCATTAAGAAAATATAGTTTAAAAAATTAATTGATAGTCCATCAAAATGAACTATTAAACACAAAATGCAAATACTTTACTGGCACAAAAATGTCAGCTTTAAAATTGATTGAAGTGAAAAACTGTCTCCACATTTATTAAACATCTTTAATAAAATGTATACACAAGAAAATATATTTTATATATTCCGTCATAAACTGGACAAATTTAACTAATTACAATATAGTGGGCAGCGATTAAAAACAATTTCAAGTTTTATAATTTCAGTAACAATATTCGCAAAAAATGTATCGTAAAATAGCAAAGTCAAAATTAACGGTTGCCCTTAATAACTTATACGAGTACCTATAACCTTTGAGAATTTAAGTTTTGATTGAATTTTAATTTATCTCAAATCAAGTTGGGGTGAAAAGTTAAACTTTAACGCTTGGAATTTCTGTTACAAAAAAGTTACCAACTTGCCTAATTAAAAATATATATTACTATTTAAGAATATATATTAAAAAATACATATACTAAAGTTAATTATAATATACTAAATATTATACTAAAATTAATTATTATACTAAAATAGTATACTAAATATTAAATAACTAATATAAATATTATACTAAAGTTAAATTCATACTTAACTTTTGTATACTATATAAATTTTCTTAAGTTTTATTCTCACTTGTTTGAACCAAAGAAGAGAAATGTATATAACGTAGTTTTTATTCTCAATTACTTGAAAAATTGGATAGAATATTTACAGGGTGGTTCTAAAGATTATTCCACTATTTACGAGCCTCTATTACTCGTAGTTTTCAGCGCACAAACTTTCCAATGGCAACACTTACTTTTTATATTTCAATTGGATAGGAACCGTAGAAAATCATAGACATTAAAATTTTACGGCTAATCCTAAAACTGACATTTAAATAGGGCTTTCAAATGTATTTTGAATCAACAACAAGAAAAGAAATAATCGCCTTCTCGACTTCCTTCTCCTTTTATGGTGTTAATTTTCAATGAGAAGGTTAAATTGTGGACTTGATTTCTTTTAGTGATGGTCCGTCGTACCGCATAATTCGAACCATCTGGCGTGACAGATATATAGCAGCAGGGCTATAGTTTCTAAAGATTTGGATGCTTATTAATAGACATGGATGTTTATTAACATAATTATTAACGCCCGAACATAAACTAAGTAAACAGCTAAATTAAATGAATAAAAGAGCTTCTTGGCAATTTTTTTTAGTTACTACCAACCAACTTACGCAAGTGCTACCCGTGAGCTTTCTTCTTTAGCGGTGTTGTACTTCATATAAACAGTTTACGTAACCATTGATTTAGTTAAGTTTGGAGTATGCATATAAATATAAGATAGCAACAGCTTTTTTTATGTTCTTTTTAATTTTCTCAAAAATAAAGTCAACTTATTGAGTATCTTTCCTCTTTTGGTGTTAATTCAGAACACATTTTAAAGTGCGATTTCTACTTCGACTTCGAGGCTAAAAATGTATTATCGCCATTTGTAATATTCCACGGTTCTGACCACAATGATGAATAAAAAATAAGTATTATCACTCGAACTTTCCATAATTTATTTTTTAAAATATTAACCATAAAACTCCGATTCTTTATATCTGCATAAATCACGAGAACATATTGTGACATGTATTGAAGGCGTCATTCCTAGTTGTCAAAAAGTGCGATCGCTAGAGGGCTCACATATGGGAAATGACTTTCTGACCACCATGTACAGTGTATACATGTTGTGCTGTTGTGACTTTTCGGCCGTGGGGAGGAGCAGCACGTCCACTAGACCCCTGGTCCCATGGCGAAGGGGAGAATACGCAGCTTCACTTTTTATTGAGGATCCCCAAGGGCAGAAGTCTGACTTTGCCTCGACTATACAACATCCATGCCCGCTGGCGGGATTCGAACCCACAACCCGGCAATCCAGCGATCAGACGGAAACGAATGCTCCTGACCGATCGACCACCGGATCGGCATAGTGTATACATACATGACTTTTGTTCCAATATTTTCAAACAATTATTAACTGCCAGTAAAATTTGTTAAAATCATCTAATGTATTGAATGCATAAAATTCACTGCTAGGTTAATAAATTTTGATTTTGTGAAGAACAATAGAAAAATAGAACTTCTCAGAATGGACTTTCCCTACAGACTCAAATTAATTTTCTCTTTATTTGCTTAATAAATGATAAATTCAAAATTTACGTATAAAACAAGCATTTAATGGACACATTTGAACATATGAAGTATTTTATTTTTGATTTTGACTATTTTTGCAGGCTATTTCATAAAAAAGACAGGTTCTTTCATTCCTAATAGTACCAAAATTTAATCAGCATAAAGGTAACCCACAAGAAACTTATCTAACAAATTTTGTGAAATATGACCAATTAGCTTTTTAGCTAAAATGGATAGATATGATTTTTGGGTACCATTTCATAAAAGAGCAGGTAGTTTTATCCCGAATTGTACCAAAATCCAATCAGCCACTCACAAATCCTATAAAATTTTATGAAATTCAGTCAGTTAGTTTTTGAGTTAGAGTGGATACATACCTTACACGTGCAGACAAACACACCCGTACGCGCGCGCACACACACACACACACACAGACGTCACGCTAAAAATATATTTTTCTTGTTCTAGAGGTCTCAAAACGTGTAAATCCGTCGAAAACTGGAGTTGCCATTTTCGACACAATTCCAATACTTTCGCTATACATAACCATGCTTTGCAGGAAAAGTAACAATAAGGTCTTCCTATGATTTGCCTCCACTAAAAATTAAATCAATAGCAATCTTGGTATAATCCATTTAAATAAACTCACCAGCTTTCACCGGAATCACCAAATTCCTTCCAGAAATATCGAACTTAATATGAGCGAAAGAAAAATATTTATACTTCTGGAACGACAGAGTACCCAAAGCTATGTGTTCATCTAATTTGAGAAAAAAATACGTATGAAACGCATAATAGTCCTTTAATAATAATTAGACTACTCGATTTCATTTACTATTTTCGAATTTTAAATTTTCTAAAAATATTTACATAGCAAAGTTTCACATATGTAATTGTTTTATCTAATATGTAATTGTTTCACATAGGTAATTGTTTTATCAAAATTTAAATATGCAATTTCTTACACTCCTTAGCGAAAATTATTGGAAGAAGGGGCACCAAATTGTGGTTATTATAATTAAATAGAGATATATAATCCAAATATTAGCACGGTATTTTAACCCCTATTAAAACCCACCTAAAATTGCTCGTTGCGTTGCTTCACTTATAAAAAAACTGTTGAAAGGAAAAGAATAATTTTGGCATTCAAATAACAAAACAAATACTTGAATAACATCTAAAATTATTTATTTTAAAACAGACACTTCAAATTCAAAATTATTCGAAATCAAAAATTTAGTTATATTCATATATTAAATTAACTTTACAAATAATTCCTTATCAAAGTTATTTTTCTCATATTTTCACTCATTAAACTTTAATATGAATTTTTGGAGAAACTTCGCAATCTAATGACGCAAATAAAGAAACAAATGGACTAAGAAACTGAAATCTTCCAGAATATTCTCTATCTTATAGACATTTCCTCCAAATTATGCTTAACTATTCACAAACATTCACTAGTCTGGAAACTTGCATTTGACATCGTTTCATTTGTTAGACATGGAGATTATTATTACGAGGGACTAATTTTAAAACACATTTATCAAAAAATGTCCTTGAAAGTTTGAAACTCAACTTCATCTTAACGACATCTTTTGAACAAAAAAGTCAGAAAGTGTGGCTTAGTAAGTTTAATTTCTATAATAATGTCGAACTCTAAATCTCAACTTCGAAATCTTGGTAATAAATTTTTTGAATGTAAGCGCATTTTGAAGGCTCCGTCCCTCTTTCTCGCTTAGAAGGTAAACTCGGGATTTTATTAATTTTAACTCCCGGATTAATTAGCTGGACGTTTACACACGTTGTTTTAAATGCTGGAAATTGTCGTCTATTTATTTTTAGGAGGAGAAGAACGTTAGTAAGTAAGCAGTGTCACATGCCATTATTCCATAAATAAAAGTACAATCAGGTCCGTAGATTTTTTTATGTTTGTCGTTTTATTTCCTGTTGATAGGAGTAGCACAAAAGCACTTCGGCGATCACACTAAGTCATTTTTGAAAAGCGCTGATATGTTGAGTAACAGCCATCGTTTGAATTGGTATCTTCTTTAAAACGTTCGAGTTTTTCGTGAACATGTGTGATATATTTCATATGGAGAATTTGTTTTAACTCAGTTCACATAAATATATGGATTGCATCGGGAAATGACCAGTATTAAGAAAAATTAACTAAAATGTCCAAAGGCGAAAGCTTCTAATCTAACTTATTTAGAACTTTTCCAATTCTACTAATCCTAATTCGATAATTATCTGGATAACATTCATTATTAGGACAGATGACTACATTATTTCTATCGTGCCCGTAGTTTAGAATGATCGCCAATAATGTTTATCATTTTAGCTTGAAATAAATGTATATGTAGCTAAGTGTATGATACAAAATTTCACACATTTTATATATATAATAAAAATATAATATGAAAATTCAATGATAGAATAGAGAGAAGTTCCAACTCAAATAAACGTAACTTAAAATATGACAATTCTACTAATCTTTCTCTCTGTGTGTGTGTGTGTCTCTGTATATATATAGAGAGAGATATATACAGGGTGTCCAGTGCTACTGGTGTCCAATGACTATATCCTCAATCGTTAGTCACAGAAATATATTTCCAATTGCAAAAATGTTTAAAATTTTAAAATCTATTATCTTAGAAACAGTTTAAATCAATAAATACATTTCTGGAAGAAATACGATATATTAATTTTTATACGGTGTCCCGGTCCACCTTTCTGGTAGGTCGGACGATCTGGGTCTCAACAACAACAACGGTCCCCCGGTCCGACCAATTATATTTAGAAAAATCATCCTCATACAATTTCATGCAAAATAAAAAAAAAATCTTCCTTGAGCAAAATTCACCGAGTTATGAAGCATTAAACTTTATGACTTAAGTCGCTTTTCCACGCATAAAAATGTCCCGTTTCAGGCAACCAACCAATCAGGGTCCGTACTGATCATTTCTCAACGAAAAAGGGGTTCAACCTTAAACGGCTATAAGTCAGTCAATTTTGGTCTTAAAAGGATGTTTTTTTTTATTTTGCATAAAACTGTATGAGGAAGTTTTTCTTAAATATAATTGGTAGGACCGGGGGACTGTATAAAAATTTATATTTCACATTTCTTTCAGAAATGTATTTATTGATTTAAACTTTTCTAAGATAATAAATTTTAAAATTTAAAATATTTTTTCAATTGGAAGTGTATCTCTGTGCTTAATGGTTGAGGAAATAGTTATTGAGCACCAGCCACTGGACACCCTATGTGTATATATATATATATATATATATATATACACATAGGGTAATACTAATGCTGGAAAATTATTATTAAAGATATTACATGAAATATCCTTGTCAGATGAAATCTCAAATAATTGTCATATTGTAAAAAACAGTTTTGAATTAGTTAAGAAATTGAAAACTCTTACAAATATTCGTAGTATTTATACCTTTGATTTCAAAGATTTGTTTAATAATATTAATATAGATGATCTGTATAAAGTTATATTAGGAATTTTTGACAAATATAATATCAACCTAAAATATTCAAATTTTCTATTTAAAAAATTACTTAACTTCACTCTTTATGAGAATTATATTCAACATGGTGGTACTTTTTTTAAACAACAGGTTGGTATCCCACAAGGGGGGTGTGCCTCATCATTGTTAGCTAATCTGTATTTATTCTTCTATGAAAAAAACATTAATCCTAGCTTGCATAATATGTACATGTTTAGATATTTAGATGACATTTTATGTGTATCCCCAAATAATAATATCCCTATAGTATTAAACTTTTATCCAAAAAATTTACAATTAAATGCAAATAATAATGACACAAATGTTGCAAACTTTTTAGATTTAAATTTAAATTTACAAAATTGTAATATGGTTATAAACTTGTATGATAAAAGACAGGATTTTAAATTTAATACATCAAAAATTCAACATTTTGACTCTTGTTTGCATATATCTGTATTTAGAAATATTATAATAAACCAGGCTCTTAGAATCAATAAAATTTGTGATGAAGATTATAAATTAGCGCACTTTATGGAATTATTGAGTACAGCGACTAATAATGCATATCCCCCCAAGTTTGTTATTAAAATTATCAACTCAGTGTATCAAATTTCACTCGATAACATCCTAGAAAACATTCCCAATTATAGTGACTAACATACAGTAGGAAAAAAAAAAAAAATATATATATATATATATATATATATATATATATATATATATATTATATATAATTATTAATTATATAAATAAAAATGAAAAATAATAAACTAAGTCAAAAAACTAAGTCATTAGAAAAATCAAAAAATAGGAAAATAAGATGCATTAACATTAATGTTTTGAATTTTATTTTCGCAAAAAAATGTAACTTTTGTCAGTATTGAAACTAGGTTTTGAGCGCCCTTATAATGGTGTATAGTGGCATTCTCGATTATCCATTTTTCATATGAATTACTTGTTTAGTAGGAATTTTCATCTTTGATTCATATTCATAATCATGTTTGCATGTTTGGGAGGTTGTGTTCTGAATTGCTTGTCCAGTCTCCAGCTTAGACTCACTGGACGGGTTTGGGAGTAACTCCGTGAACGTTCGTACTGCCTCCCTGGTAGAATTTCGACTTGTTCATTCCGGTGCTTCTAGATTGAGCTGTTGAGGTTGATCGTGTATACACGTGGTGGAAGAATGGTTCATGCCGCATGGTAATACAATTTTCTTGCTGTATCCTTTTTTCATTTTTTGTTGCCTGTAGTCTGAGTTTAAGTATTTATAGTAATGTACTATTGCTTAATCTGAAACAGACATTTGTTTGGGTTAATTGGAATTAAATACTCAGACCTGACGATGAATTTAATTCTAATTAATCATCGAATTTGGGATGGTGCTGTTCTTTTCTCTTATCGGCATTATGGCTTTGAATTTGCTTCTATGGTGATGTTAATATTGCTTGAATTGTATTTTTTTATTTTTACATAATTCTTATTATTACATTTCAAATATATATATATATATATATATATATATATATATAAAGAAATACAATCCCAAAAAGTATGAAATTCAAGAAAGAGAAAGGCGCAAATTGCCGCACTATCAGAGTCTTGAAATATAAGATTTAAAATGAAAAAAGAAAATATATAGGTGGAATGATTGTGTTTACAGGGTTGCAGAAATGTCAATGACCTTTCTGCAACCCTGTAAACACAATCATTCCACCTATATATTTTCTTTTCTCATTATAAATCTTATATATATATATATATATATATATATATATATATATATATATAATATATATATATATATATATATATATATATATATATATATATATATATATATATATATATATATATATATATATATATATATATATATATATATATATATATATATATATATATATATATATATATATATATTGGAATAAATAATAAATAGGAGTGACAATGCAAAATACATTTAATTGATTACAATTGATGCAATTTACATTTAATTGGTACTTTTCTTTGATTTGATGATCCGAAATTTGTATATTTTTCATTTGCTTGAAGATTTGCTGATTTATACTTTTATTTTGTAAGCTTGTTAGAAAGTTAGGTTTTTCGAGTAACAGCTTCTCACTTTTCTTTCATTATATATATATATATATTATATATATATATATATATATATATATATATATATATATATATATATATATATATATATATATATATATATATATAATGAAATTCATTCTTATATATATATATACAGATAGAAAGATAATAGAATTTTTTTTTTCAATAAAAATATTTAATTTTAAAAACTATTCTATTTTTTAATTTAACATATATTTTTTGCATCTATTTTACATCTATTTTTAACATCAATATTTTAATTTTGAATTATATATATTCTTGAATTATATACGGAACCACATAAAATACTTTTTTCTTTTGACACCGATTACAAGTTGAGCTAAACAAAAAAGAATATGAATGTATGAGAACGGCGAGTGGAGCAACACACTCCAGGTATATTTTACTTGAAAATTTGAGAAAGAACGTTGATAAAAGTATTGATTACTTTTCACTTGACTTGGAACAAAATCTATTTTTAAGCATCAAAATCAACTTTTTGTTGGAACAGCGCACAAATCACAATCTCCATAATCCTTGAATGTTAAAGTTTTTTATGACTTTCTGTTTATTTTATTACAATTCAAAGTGGAAATGCATTTTTATATCAAAAGAAACATTGATTCACCCAGAGAAGTATTTTCATTCAATTATTTATGCGGATTCTTCCTCGAATGTTGTTATCAAATCTGAGAATCTGCAAATTCTTTTTTCACAGAAAGATTGGAGACATTTTTTCACTTTTTGAATCATTTCCAGGATTCATGAATTTTAGATACAGAAACTCTCTCACTGAGTCCAATCAAGTAAAAAGAAACCAGATGCGGTGGAATCTTTGGATATGTTTTATTCAATTTCAAACCGCCCGAAAATTTGCAATTAATATTAAGCAGTGATTGATACTTTCTGCTTCTGTGCCTTTTCCAAAAACGTATGAATCTGTTTATTTAACCTGCAAGTGTAAAGAAGACAATAACGGAAATTTACAATTGATGTTATTCAAGTTTAAAAGCTAAGCCCAATCTTAAAACTTGATTACGTTCGTCTCAACTTGAAATATCGATGGCTTTTCCGCAAATGTAATAAGAAAACATGGCTTGACAAGACAAAATCATTATTTTTTCTAACGAGTTTTGAAGAAATAAAAAAATCTGATGTGGGCAGCACATGACTTTCCCTGCAGACTTATACCCACGTTATCTTTATTTTACTTAAATTTAATTCACTTTTAATTCACTTTTCTTTCTCATTTGATAAGTGGACTTATTTTCAAAGGTAGCGTAGCGAAAATACAAAAAATCTAAAATATCTCGAGAACGGCTAGTCCTAGTGTGATGAGGTTGGTCTTATTCTTTTCATCGTTAAAAATTACGTATAAAACAAGCATTTAATGGCTATATTTGAGCATACGTATGTATTTATTTTAGATTTTGACGATTTTTGAGGGCCATTTTGAAAACAAAAGGCTTCTTTTTCGAATCATACCAAAATCTAATCAGCACCAAGGTGGCTCCCAAGCAATTGATCTACCGAATTTTTCAGCTAGAGTGGATACATGGTCTTTTAAGGGCCATTTCGAAAAAAATGCGGGTTCTTTTATCCCGAATCGTATCCAAAACTAATCAGCACCAGATTCGCCCACAAGTGACTTACCTACCAAATTTTATGAAATTCGGTCAATTACTTTGTTGGTTAGAGTGGATACAAAATCTGCACAGACAGACAGACACACAGGCACACAGACACACACAGACAGACGCACAGACACACAGACACACACACACAGACGTCACTCTAAAAATAGTTTTTTCGTATTCTAGAGGTCTCGAAATGTGTAGATCCGTCGAAAACTCGAGTTGTGATTTTCGGTATGATTCCAATACTTTTCCTATACACTACTATGTATTGCAGGTAAAGTAAAAAGTCTGATGTGGGCAGCACATGACTTTCCCTGTAGACTTATATTCACGTTCACTTTATTTTAATTACATTTAATTCACTTTTAATTCAATTTTCGTTATCATTTGATAACTCGACTTATTACTTTCCTTATATACATAATGTATAAGGAAAGTATTGTGACGGGGTCGAAAATTCGAATTCGAGGTTTCGACGGGAGAGCATTTTCAAGCATTCCCTATCACGAATCAAACATTTTTGAAGTGATGTCTGTGTGTGCGTGTGTGTGTGTGTGTGTGTGTGTGTGTGAGTGTGTGAAAGTATGTGTGTGTGTGTGTGTGTGTCAGTGAGCCTGTGGAGACGATAACTGACGAACCAATAGACCGATTCAAACGAAATTTGGTACAAAAATCACAATCCGTAAACACTGGAAGCCTGTTGTTTTTATACGCAATCGAATATTCAGAACACCCCTAAATTTTCGCGTGAAATTTTGAAAAAATCTTCAAAAAATCAAAACCGCTAATTAAGTTGCGCAAATAGACATTTCTTATGTAATTTTTCATTAGAAAACGATTGACATAAATTTTAGAACACTAACATGAACCGTTCTCGAGATATTGCATATTAAAAAAAATATCAAAAAGTCATAAAATAAAAAAAAACATTTCCTTTTAAGAAACATGTTCACTTTACATATGTAATACCATACGATACATTGGGTGACATCATTATCGTAGACCTAGCTCGTTCCATTCATGAAAAAATATACTTTAAGTAATACTTTTGTATTTGAACGCCAATAGTCATTTATCTGCTGTATAACTTATTTCTTCGTCCATAACGCTTGGCGAGATTTTGGCGACGAATTTGGCGGAATGTCGCCAACTTGGCGACATTTTGAAATGTTGCCAAATTAACGAAAATCTCGCCAAATGGATAAATATGGCGATAAATCAATGAAAATGACGACTAATTTTCGAAAATTCAATATCTTGGAAAGAATATAAGTATCTACTATACGAAAAACCTATTTTTTTACTGTAAAAGTAGTAAATTTATTACATTATATAAGAAAAGTCATGCGTTGCCCCACATCAGATTTTTTTCAAAAGTGGCGTAGATGAAATACGAAAAAACTAAAATATCTCGAGACCGTCTTCCCTAGTGTAATGGGGTTGGTCTTATTCTTTTCTTCGTGAAATATTACGTATTAAAAAAGCATTTAATAGATATATTTGAGCATACGTAATTTTTTATTTTAGATTTTGGCGATTTTTGCGGACCATTTTACTAAAACTGGCAGGTTATTTTTTCTGAGTCATACCAAAATCTAATCAGCATCAGGATAATCCACAAGGGACTTATCTACCGCATTTTGTGAAATTCGGTATATTAGTTTTTCAGCTAGAGTGGATACAAGCTTTTGCGGGCCATTTCGCAAAAAAAGGCGGGTTCTTTTATCCTGAATCGTACCTAAAACTAATTAGCACCAGATTCTCCCATAAGTGACTTACTTACCAAATTTTATGAAATTCGGTCTATTAGTTTTTTAGTTAAGAGTGGATACAAAATCTGCACAGACAGACAGATAGGCAGACACACAGGCACACAGACAGACACACAGACACACACATAGACGTCACGCTAAATATTGTTTTTTCGTATTCTAGAGGTCTCGAAACGTGTAGATCCGTCGATAATTCGAGTTGAGATTTTCGACATGATTCCAATATTTTCCGTATACATTACCATGTTTGCAGGGAAAGTAAAAAATTTGATAGCAATTATTTAATAAATGAAAGTTAAAAGTCTCTAATAGACGCTTCTATATGAAATGTTTACCTCACTGTTTGCTAGATTTTGAGGATTTATTTTTAAGGAATATCCCGATATAAGCTTTATTATCCAACAACAATGAAATTAAAATTCTCACTTCTGTCTGTCCCTCTGCCCATTAATCATGGATACTCAGAACTCGAGAAGGACTCATGGTTTTTCACTGGTTTTTAGCTAAAACTTGACAATTTTGGAACGGTCTTTCATATATAAAAGTGAAATTTTTAACATATGTTTCTTAGCCAAGCCTCTTCTAACGTACATTATGTATTTGTATGCGACCTTTATAGTCAGAGGCTGAATTCAAGAAATAGATATATACAAATTGCATTCCCCTATACTTATCTACAGAGCAACGAAGAATATTTAATTTTACTTTCATCTCTATAGCATAAACGCTAAACACTCAAAAACGACTCAACCAATAGCTAAAAAAATCTGATGTGGGCAGCACATGACTTTCCCTGCAGACTTATATTCACGTTCCCTTTATTTTAATTACATTTAATTCACTTTTAATTCAATTTTCGCTCTCATTTGATAGCTGGACTTCTTTTCAAAGGTGACGTAGAGAAAATACGAAAAAACTAAAATATCTCGAGAACGGCTACTCCTAGTGTAATGGGGTTGGTCTTATTCTTTTCTTTGTTAAAAATTAAGTATTAAACATGCATTTTCTGGATATATTTGAGCATGCGTATATCTTTATTTTAGATTTTGGCGTTTTTTGCTGGCTATTTTGCAAAAAGCGGCAGGTTATTTTTTTCGAAACGTACCAAAATCTAATCAGCTCCAGGGGGTCCCACAAGTGACTTACCTACCAAATTTTGTTTAATTGGGCCTTTTAGTTTTTCAGCTAGAGTGTATACAAGTTTTTGCGGGCCATTTCGCAAAAAAGGACGGGTTCTTTTATCCCGGATCGTACCCAAAATTAATCAGCACTAGATCCGCCCACAAGTGATATACCTACCAAATTTTATAAATTTCGGTCAATTAGTTTTTTAGTTAGAGTGGATACAAAATCTGCACAGACAGACAGACACACAGACAGACAGACACACAGATACACACACAGACGGCACGCTAAAAATAGTTTTTCGTATTCTAGAGGTCTCGAAACGTGTAGATCCGTCGAAAACTCGAGTTGCGATTTTTGACATGATTCCAATACTTTCCCTATACATTACCATGTATTACAGGGAAAGTAAAAAGTCAATTTTTTTAGCTCGATCATTAAGTGTGTGTAGATTTACAATCGATGCTGGCTTCTTCAGTTATATCTTAGGCCTCCTGGTCTAAGCATCCAGACTTCCAATTAGCGACATGAGCGTGAACTCGATGCAAGGGAGACGCGCGTTATCAATCAAAATAAAATCTAATCACATATCTGGTTACCCATCTGAAAACCAACTGCCGAAATGTTGATTCTAACTCACTTATAGAATCCGCAAACTATATCGGCAGATTGGTTCGTCATGTCGGACCTCTAATAGGATGTTAATCAACTGGAAAATAATAATATAATGCAAATTAAGGAAATAATAATAACCAGAGTAATGGCCCTCACACTCACTTTTACCAAACTAAGTTATGAGTTTGAGTTACTTCTTAACGCGATCGATCGTGCAAAATTACCACAAAGCACCGCAATTCCGCGGCAGTCAAAAAACTAAAACTTCTACCTCCCCGATCCTTTGTTCGGCTTAGCCTAATTCAGAGAGAGATGCAGACTGCCGGAAATCCGATATTGCTATCTACGTTAATAAATCAGAGTAGAAAAACCGGCGGTGGCTATAACATTCTTCTATCGCCACAATGACCACATGACCTATGATTTTAAGATCCCTTGGGACCACTTCTAATTTTGGCCATACGAAAAGTTTTGCCAGCAGGCCAAAAAAGCTTTTAATTTCCATACAATAGGCCATGAAGGAAAAAAATCTGATGTGGGCAACACATGACTTTCCTTATATAATGCAATGAATTTACTACTTTTACAGTTTAAAAAAAAGTTATTCTTATAGTAGGTACTTATATTCTTGCAAATATATTGAATTTTCTTGAATTAGTCGTCATTTTCATTGATTTAGCGTCGTTTTTATCCATTTAGCGAGATTTTCTTTAACTTGGCAACATTTAAAAATGTCGCCAAGTTGGCGACATTCCGCTAAATTTGTCACCAAAATCTCGACAAGCATTATGAATGGAGAAGTAAGTTATTCCTACAACGGATAAATGACTATTGGCGTTCAAATACAAAAGTATTACTCAAAGTATCTTTTCTCGTGAATGGAACGAGTTAGATCCGCGAGAATGCTGTCGCCAAATTTATCGCATGGTATTACATATGAAAAATGAACATGTTTCTCAATAGGAAATATTTTTTCTTTTATTTTATATGACTCTTTGATAAATGTATTTGAAAAATGTGCAATATATCGAGAACGGTTCATGCTAGCGTTCTAAAATTTATGTTAATTGTTTTCTAAGGAAAATGTACAAAATAAATGTCAATTTACGTAACTTTATTAAAGGCTTTGATTTTGTGATGATTTTTTCTAAATTTCACTCGAAAATTTAGGAGTATTATGAACATTCGATTGTGTTATAAAACAATAGGCTTCCAGTATTCATGGTTTATGATTTTTGTACCAAATTCCAATCGAATCGCTCCATTCGTTCGTGAGATATCGTCTCCATAGTCTCATTGACACGCACACACACACACACACACACACACACACATCACTTCAAAAATGTTTAATTCGTGATCAGGGATGCTTGAAACGTGCTCTCCCGTCGAAAACTCGAATTCAAATTTTCGACCCCGTCACAATACATTGTATATAAGGAAAGTAAAAATTGCAGATAAATGTACACTCCGGCTACTCAAACAGCTGCTTGTACTCTAGGGTGAGTCGAGTGGCCTGGGTTTTCGACATAAATGTACACTAATTTTAAATGGCATTACGGGACAGTAAACTGCCTTATCATTATTTTCCAATTAGTCAAGCAACTTCTAAAAGAAATATATATATTAGTATATTTTTACACCTTCTATACACCTTAAAACAGAACTTCGTCTGTTTCCAACTTGTCCCAAGGCAAATTTGGGACATTGCAAATTATGGAAGAGTGTAACCTACAAAGATGGTCCCTGTACTTCTCCTTTAATTCATATACACTTCCCTAAGAGAACACCTGCAAAAGGATGAGCAAGCCATGTTTCTGGGAAATATGGACAGCGATGGCTCTGTTACTGAGGGGGCGCACAGCAGGGCGCTCTTGGGGAGAGCTGACCCTTGTCCGGTTCGGCTGCACGTGCACGCAAGGTCGTGAGAACCCTCGGTCCACCTGCCAGATATTAATTCTGGGATGATCGCCATCCTCCTGTCATCACAGCACCCAATAGCTGGACATTTTTAGAAATATCCAATGAAAATACCAGGGGCTTCAATTGGGGGGACCAGTAACAAACCTGGGGCTTAATTGTGTAGGAGGAGACATTTTTCCGATGATCGAGAGAGTGTTAGATTTTTCAGAACGAACGGGAGAATTGAGTTTGAGACTTCAGAAGGGACGGAGAGAATTTGTTTTGTGCTCCGGAGAGAAAAGTTCTCCCAAAATAGGTCCGCAACGATGACCGGCGTTTCCGCGGTCGAAGGGCTCCACCTCCAGCGACGCTGATTTTGAAGGTACTGAATGCATGTCTCTTATACTATCAGTTCTGATGACGATTTGTTAGTTAATTATCACACTCTCTCGACATTATATTTTACTTTCCACTTGAATGAAATAATTAGAAAGAATTTATTAGGGAACTTAAATGAAGGGAATTTAAATATGTATATTTTAAATGTTTATGATTTAGGAAATATCAAACACATATGTCAGTATAGAATAATTATGATTTAGTAAGAGTGTTGATTGAATTTATTAAATATGTTCTTTTATTATTATTTTAATTTCCTTTTGTCAATAAATATTTTTGTTAACGTTTTGTATCATGTCCGTTGTCCTCATTTTCCGAGAATTTGATTTTCATGTATTTTATGCGACACGGCCAATGTCGGAGATTGTTTTAATAAACAATACCACTGATTTATGCGTTCTAACAGGACGTGTGGTTAAAGCCCACATAACACAATCTAAATCCATGACGTCCAGCATTTCTAATTTAATTCAATTTAAAAAGAAAAATTCATGATAATAACTTAAATACCCGATTATTACTTTCCTTATATGCATAATGTATAAGGAAAGTATTGTGACGGGGTCGAAAATTCGAATTTGAGTTTTCGACGGGAGAGCACGTTTCAAGAATCCCTGATCACGAATCAAACATTTTTTAGGTGATGCTTGTGTGTGTACGTGTGTGTGTGTGTGTGTGTGTGTGACAGTATGCGTGTGTGTGACAGTATGTGTGTGTGTGAAAGTATGTGTGTGTGTGTGTGTGTGTGTGTGTGTGTGTGTATGTGTGTGTGTGTAAGTGTGTCAGTGAACCTGTGGAGACGATAACTGACGAACGAATGGACCGATTAAAACGGAATTTGGTACAAAAATCACAATCCATAAACACTGGAAGCCTATTGTTTTTATACGCATCGAATGTTCAGAACTCCCCTAAATTTTCGAGTGAAATTTTGAAAATATTGTCAAAAATTCAAAACCGCTAATAAAGTTACGCAACTAGACATTTTAATGTAGTTTTTCATTAGAAAACGATTGACATAAATTTTAGAAGGCTAACATGAACCGTTCTCGAGATGATGCACATTTTTGAAAAAATTATCAAAAAGTCATATAAAATTAAAAAAAATATTTCCTATTGGGAAACATGTTCACTTATCATATGTAATACCATGCGATAAATTGGGTGACATCATTCTTGTGGATCTAGCTCGTTCCATTCATGAAAATAGATACTTTGAGTAATACTTTTGTATTCGAACACCAATAGTCATTTATCTGTTATAAGAATAACTTATCTCTCCGTTTGTAACGCTTGGCGATATTTTGGTGACGAGCTCGGCGAAATGTCGCCAACTTGGCGACATTTTTAATTGTTGCCAAATTAACAAAAATCTTGCCAAATAGATAAAAATGACGCTAAATTAATGAAAATGACGACTAATTAAAGAAAATTCAATATCTTGGAAAGAATATAAGTATCTACTATAATAATAACATTTTTTTAACTGTAAAAGTAGTAAATTCATTGCATTATATAAGGAAAGTCATGTGTTGCCCACATCAGATTTTTTTTCTGTGCAATCGACGTTCTTTTATTCACCATACATCACATGCTCACCTATCCAAATCTCACATGCCTTGAAAAATTTTAGGGGCAGAAAAAATAACCTTTCTAGCATGTTTTAATGCAGAAAAAACTCCACTAAACGCATGAAGCCGTCCTCAATGATCCTCTGTCCATCAGATCATGCACTGAGCAAAATAACGAGAGAAATTCTTTTGAATTCAACTGCAAAACCACAATTTATCAAAAATTACAACTTTAAAAGCATATTTATGCACCTATATCTGTACTAATTTTGCTAAACTACACTGCACGCTACAATACTCTTTAATTTCGTCTGCTTTTGCAGAATCAAACAAGTTTCAATTTAAGACAAAATTAATTTTCCCAATTTTTCAGAAGTTGTCTTAAAAAACAATAAGATTCTCTTTTCCAGTCAAATCTAAAATTGTTTCTGTGAGACCAGAATATGGTCTCACATGTAGTGAGACAAGTTTATGTGTAGATTTATGGTGTTCTTAAAGGCAGGCAGAACATTAGTCTGGCTGGCGCCGAATTTTATGAGAACTTGAACTTTTAGGTCAAAGGACAGTAAATTTAGGAGGCCATATAAGAGTTGAGCCGGACTGAAAGTACAGTCGTGCCATTGGGTGAGGGGTGGTCAATCAGTGCCATGGAAGAAGTAAGGCGGAGTCCCCCCCCCCCCACACACACACACCGAGTGGACCTCAAGTTTGGATCCGAGAATCGGCAATTGGAGTACAGTAATAGCATCAGTAGTAATTAGATTATCGGCAGTATCAGTATGAGTATTAGTAATAGCTAGTAGTAGAACATGAACAAGTAAGATGACTTAGAAGCAGTTATAGAAAGATTTGAGTATTAGAGAAATCATGACTTAGAGGTAGCAGCATTCTGAATTAGCAACATGAAGAAGTAAGTTGACGACAAGTATGATCGTAAGAGTAGCAGATTTCAAGTAGTGAGAGTATCATCATGACATGGAGAGAACAACTACAGACGAATTCGACCACGGTTCCCAACAAGGCCCCAAACTCAAGGTATGTGTCATCAACAATCCAACGGTTAATGAATATTTAGATATTGGTTCAAATAGTCTCACATGTCTCCATCCCAGTCTATTTTAGGAGTAATATAATGTATTGGAAGTTAATATGTAGTTATGTAAATTAATAAATGTTATTGTTAAGTTTAAATAGTCTAATCTTTTAATAATGATTAATGAATTCCTTTACAGGACTCACACTTAAGTTAAAATAATTGGAGGGTTTATTGCGGCACAACAACGAGCAATGTACGCTTTAATAATAATTCCACTTTATGAGATCAACGGCCATGTCTTTAATGCTTACTAATAATTAATGTTAACTTTAAGTTTCCTTTTCATTTCGCGTGCCACAGTTTTCTCCATGGTGGATTTTTAATTCGGTGATTTTTGGTAATATTCGATAATCATTTACAATCTCAGCAATATTTAATTTTATAAGAAAGTTCTTTACAGACTTGTCATGCAGATATTGAACCCAGATGATCAGTATCTGGTTAACCCAATATTCGATGGACCATATTTTGAATCAAGATTGACATACAAGCAGAGTTTTATTAATAGCAATAGGAAAAAACATTGCCCACAAACAAACCCACAAAAATCAAATTTCGTATGGAATTTAAATGCATAGAAATCCTCTTCATAATTTTTGAATCTCGTTGAAATGCCTAAGCCTGGAAAGCTGACCTGAAGAATATACGGTCATCTAAATTAACTGGTGTATCGACCAATTCGACTTTATCATACATGAATTCATTTTTTTTTTTAATTTTACAAAAGAAACATTTGAAAAATCGGTATTATGTGTACAAATGATTACAGTCATAGCGTGTTACTCTTCACATTAAAGGGCTTGAAAAAAAACTTGCGATTGATACCATAGTTGACAATGTACACCCCATGGGGAGGGGTAACTTATCCCCAAAGATGGACTAATGACGCCACGAATAAAAATATTGTATCGAGGTTATTTCGTGAGATCATTAGGCCACAAATAAACACTTTTATGCGTGATTACGTCACATTTTGTAATCAAATCGTCAAAATATAAAATTTAGATTAAAATTCAAAGTGTTTGTTCTTTAAAAATAATTCTATCTAGTTCTAAATTTTCTGATTATAAAGCCGGGTATAAAGTTTCGTAAAAATCCATTAGTATTTGTGGCTGCTATAGTGTACACAAGAAATCGACCACAGACAGACAGACATCACTGCAGAAATAGTCAAAACGTGTTCAGAATATCTTAAAACTTATATTAGCATTAAAATATCGAAATCAAAAATTTTTGAGAGAGCAATACTACGTATGAGGAAGTAAGAATCAGTTCTGAATACATAAGCAGCTTCTTCAAGCGACATAATTTTGACTAATATCCCCAACATTTAGGAAATGTTGCCAAATTGTCGATAATTCAATTTATTAATTAAGTGTATCTATCAAAATGTAAAAATTGAATAAAATGTATCTATTAACTCTCATCAATATGTTGGAGTTAATTTATAATTATTATTGATTTCGTTTTTTAAACTTTTCTTTTTTAAGTCTTTGTTATTCTTGGTTTCACTGTTTGGAAAACAAATCCGTTTTATTAGGGTGTCGTACAGACTTTCGATTTTGTTAAATGAAGCAGAGGGATCTTCAGGGTCGCAAATTTATTTGGTTTTGTTAAAAAGTCGATTGATAATTATATTTTCTTTATGAATTGTATGCAAACTAACAATTTTGATTGTAATATGTTTCTGTGCAAAGATATTTCAGGAACACGAATGCAAAAGAGCTGTCTTATCAGAGGGATATTGTTTTTACATAAATTTATGTATTCCGCCATATGACGGCCTCAACTAATAATAATAACAAAATTTAATGAAAATTAAAGCAGATTTTCTAAATATTGAAAGTTACTAATTTAAATAAATAAATAACATCATCATCTTCCTTAACGCGTTCATTACGTAATATTTCATTAATATTTTTATTTTAGTAATATCACAAGCATTTACGAAATGTTGCCAAATTGACGATAATTCAATTTCTTATTTAAGTGTATCTATTAAAATGTAAAAAAATTAAATTAAGTGAATCAACCCTAGTAGAAATCCAATATTGGCCTAATATTGGAAGCTAATATTGGAAGTATTGGACCAGTATGAAAAAGTAGACATTTTGACGGAATTGGCTTAAAATATTGGCACAATATTGAGAAAATATTACGCCAATATTGGCGTTTTAATGGTAGTACATTAACGGTAACACCAATATTGGTGTAATATTGTAATGTAAATGTTTAGCCAATATTGGAAGCCAATGTAGCCGCAATATTTGCCCAATATTGTGATTACATTAGAAATATTTCCAATGTAACCACAATATTAAATGCTACTAGGGTATTAAATTTCGTCAATATGTGTTGGAGTTATTTTATAATAATTATTGATTTAGTTTTCACGGACTTAACTAGTAATTGTCACAATAGTTAATAAAATTACAGCAATTTTTCTTAATAATCAAAGTTACCAGTTTAAATAAATACATAAAATCATTACCATTTTCAACGCGTTCATTACACAATATTTTATTAATACCCTTTCGCCCTTTTACCTACAATTTTCAAGAAAAACATTAATCATAGATATCTAAAGGAAAAAAAGTGTCTACATCCAAAAAAAATAGAGAGCAGTTGACATCTATATACGAGCAAAAACACTTATCTGAATCCTGAAATTTAAAATACGTTTTGTTCCCGATGTTTTGTTCCGCAAAATATGATATAAAAAATAATATAATAAAGAAATGAAATCTATAATAACAAATGGATTAAAGATTACTGTAACTGTAGCTACAATAATGAGTATTTTTGGGTATTCAGAATTGTAATTCATCTGTCATCGCTTATATATGTATCATCTTAAATATTCCAGAATGACCAATGCTAAAAATAACATAATTTACAAAACAAAATAAATTTCTTTCAGTGAGAATAAATTTAAACATGTTATTGTTAACACATTAATATTAAAAACTAGATGCTAATTTTGTCATGTGGCAAAGTGCGGAAAAGTATGTTAAGGACTCCCAATCCATCCGTCCACCTGCAGAACATTTGCTCCTAAATTTCCCTGATTCACGCACTTCTTTCGATACATGTTATTAATTCTGATATAAGCCCCCAATAAAATAAAATTACTAAACGTACCACTAGCAAAACTTTAGTGTACAACACCTACACCACCCCCTATAACAAAACGCACCTCTTCCCCAAACTGTAAAACTTGCTGTAATTTTAAACAGACATTTAAAATTTTAATAGTTAGAATACATAGATAGGCATCCTCAAGTTTTTCAGAGATATGAAATTTTAGTAACTTCGTGTTACTTGCGTAAATTTATCAAAGTTGAAGATGCTGCATCAAATTTGATACCAAGCGTGACTGGCATTATTATTATTGTGGCAACCGAAAATAAAAATAGTTTTAGTTACACTTATAAATATTAAATTCATTAAGTAATTATTATTTTAAAATTAAATTCATTAAGATGACCTGGCCGTTAATTATCATATAGTGGATTTAGTATTTAATTGTACATTGCACGTTGTGCCGCTATATAAACCCTCCAATTATTTTACCTTTCGTGTGAATCCTGTAAAGGAATAATTAATTAACAAAATGCTAAATTGATCACACCATTTAAACTTAAACAATAAAACATTTATTAACAATATTTATTTTCATTAATTATTGCAGTGGAGAGGACATATGCGACCAGAATTATCAAAATTGCTATCGTGTCTATGACCTGTGATTTAAAGTGAGCACATACCTTCCAATTCGTCTTGGGCTTTGATTATATCTCAAATGCTTGCATCAGTTCTAAGTACTAGCCATAACTCTTTGGTGTTGAAGACCCAGACCGTGCGGCTCGTCCTGAGGACTTGAGCATCTATTTGGACGGCCGGATAACTCTTTGGTGTGTGGCTCCTCCTCGTACTCTGATTGCACTCACACATTGACATATCTCCATTATTTTGGAACCTCTACGGGACACTCTACAAGTCTGTTAGGTTTTTCATTCTTCTCTAGTCGTACTCTTAAGTCAACATCTTGATTATTCTCTGCTGGTATGCTCTTAAGTCAAAATTCCATATATGTCTTTTCTAGTCTGCTCCTAAGTCATAATTCCAGAGTTGTCTGTTGGTATGCTCTTAAGTCAAAATTCCATAGTTGTCTGTTGGTATGCTCTTAAGTCAAAATTCCATAGTTGTCTGTTGGTATACTCTTAAGTCAAAATTCCATAGTTGTCTGTGGGTATGCTCTTAAGTCAAAATTCCATAGTTGTCTGCTTTCGTTCTCGGGTCACAGGCTGTGGTTCCCTCGGTGTGTGCGTGTGCGGGAGGGGGGGTAACTCCTCCTTTTCTTCCATTTGGCGCCTATTGGTTACTCCTTTACCCAATGGCACCATTCCACATTTCGTAAGGCCCAGCTCAGCCGCTCTGTCATGGCCCCCTAAATTAATGGTCTTCTGACCTTTAGGTTCACGTCGTGATAAAAATCGGTTCCAGCCAGACTACACGCTTTGTTCGCCGTTTTGCCCACAATAAATTTCACACATAAAAGTGTCTCATCAAATGTGAGATCTATTTCTGGTCTCACATATATCTCCCCTCGGACAAAAAAAATTCAAACCATTAGAGTTCGAAACAAAGTTCGAGTCACTTGCAACTCTCTAATTGACATTTTTCCTTTTGGGACAAAGTTCGTCCAGAATTGCAGTTCAAACAGTCTTGTGGTAACACAAAAGTTTTTTTAGCACACATTATACACTAAATAAACATAAGTTGTGTACTCATCAAATCTATCAGGTCAAGGTTTCAATTGAAGCAAAATTAAATTTTGACTATTATATTAAATGATTTTAAAAATATGTGCACATTCACTTTGAAACATTACTCACTAACTATTTAACTTCTGATATTTTTAACACACTTCACATTTTTTTGTACAAATTACACAGTATATTATTTTTACCACAATTCTTTCCATACTTCATCAATTTCCATAATTGATAACTTCATCACATATATAATATTTTTGCTTTACCTTTAAACATTGGTACATAATCATTAATACAATCATACATTTTTTTTTAAAATCAGCCATTGAAAATATATACTTTTCACAGAATTCTCCCATTTGTTGCATATGTGATTGACAACCACCTGATATTTTCCCTTTAAAAATTATTTTCTTACATTGTATGTAAACAACAACACCCCTTGCACTTGATGACAGCTACTGATGGATCATTTGCAAAACGATCATTAGCACCTTATTCAGAATATCTTTTTCACAATTTTTCATATTTAAAAATACCTAATCACCATTTTATATGACATTACCAACAGAGTATATATATATATTATGCAGACTACCGTTTGCTTACAAACATTTTTCCGTTGCAATCGTATCTCATCGATAACTTTAATGTTTTTATTTACATTCCCCACTGACATCTAAATGCTTATTTTATTTAACATATTTATTTATTCATTTCGTATTTATTTATATTCATTTGACATGCATTTCACATTTATTTATTATCGTACAATTTTCCTCATCAATATTTACATTTTATTTAGATATCCATATTTATTTATACACACAAGATTAACGTAATCTTTCTTTACGTTGTAAATGAACAACAAAATGCTTTATTTCGCACACAATATTCTTTAATTATTTTTTCATTTCAACCTTTTTTTACACCCTCTGTGAATTTATTCCTTTATTCACTTAAACAAAATTTGAACTAAATTTAATTACATTTATCCTCTTACTTTAGGATTAATTTAGTTATTTAAATTGCTTATACAATTTATATATTCATGAAACATTTATTCTTCAACAAAATTTTCAATGCATGTTCACATTTGAACATTCCTACACGAGATAGCGTGTCCTCGATTGCTTTATTGCACCGGGCGATTTACAGCTACTTTAACTGTTCATAGTTTAACATTTTAAATTCAAATTGATTTAAAATTGTCAATTATTTATGCCTTTGTTTACTTTTTGACATAAAATTTATACCATCTATGACTAATCTTTAATATTCTCACTTTCAGCTCATTACTTATTTTTTCACTTTATTTAAACCTATCATTCAATTTTTAAGCCTCAAGACTCTTTTGAAAGACTCATCATTTTTGCCTGCCTTTGAAAACAAATTGAAGCTATTGAACTTGCCTTCCATCAACATTGTTCTGGCCTGGATTTGGCTACAAACCTTTCATCTACCCAATTAGGTAACATATTTGATTTTACCTTTCATTTTTGTAGAAATTATTTGCATGAATTAATCTCTGCATAATTTTCTTATCACATGTAACATTTTGACTTAACATTAAAACTTATATTATGATATAATATTATTTTTGAAAAAGAACTATTTGTACAATTATTACCAATTTTTGTAAAATTCATACCATGTTCATTTTTAAACCATTCCGTGATTATTTATTTTTTCCTTTAGAAATTCATACCATTTTCATTCTTAAACAATTCCTTCCTTATTGCTTTTTAAAAATTTCATATCATTATCCATTTTTCATTTTTAAAATTCTTTTCAATTCCAAATCATTTTTCCATTAATTCATTTTTGATTTGTCATTTTTATCTCTTTCTCATTTTACAATTCTTCAAGAACCAATCATTAGCAAATTTTGAATTTTTAAAAATCTTTGATTTCATGAAACAATTTTGACCTAGCTTTCTCTCACTTTGTTCATGAATGTTTTCAATTTCATTTGTGTTAAGAATTTCTATTTCATTTAGTAACTCTAATTTTTGCCTAACATACTCTTTATATTTGCTTTGATTTTCAATTACTTCTGAATCTATTTTTAGAATATCATTAGCTTCATTATCATTGTGATTAATATCCCTTATTATTTTAACATTTTCCTTTTGAAAAATTTTACAAACATTTGAATTTTGTATTTCTTGAAAATTATTATTTTTATCAAACAAATCATCCATTATTTTATTCCCATTTGAAATTTGAGTATTTTCGTTATCATGATTTTGACTTTCATTTCGAATTTCCTGAACATTAACATTTTGACTTTCATTTACCAACACATCCATTATTTTAATTTCAAGTAATTTTTGAGTATTTCATTATCATGACTTTGACTTTGAATTTGAATTTCTTCACACCTTTTATCTTCATTTGCATTATGTACTCTTTGCAATTTAACATTTTCATTTTGCATAATTTTATGATCATTATTTTCAAAATTGTTATCACCTTTTTGATTTTGCATAATTTTGATACCCGTATTTTCGCTTCCATGCTGAATATTTTCATTCATATTTTGAATATTTTCAATATGTACACTTTGTACAGTATAACATTTTTTTGATTGAATCTCAATTATTTCACCGTTACCGTTATATTTATTTTCACTTTGTACCTTTTGTGCTATATGACATTTTTTTGCGTGAATCTCATTTATTTCACTGTTTATATCATATTTTTCCATCAATTCTTCCGCACTTTGTACACTTCGTTCGATATAACATTGGGTAGCGTGAATTTTAATTGGTTCATCTTTCATGCTATATTTATTTCAAATGGTCAATATATTTTTTTCCCAAGTTCTATTATTCGAAAGGGTCCCTGAAATCTATTTTGAAGCATATTGGATTTATTCTCCTCTTTCAAAAATACGGTATCTCTGATTTGCATTTCTTCATTAGTAATTGTTTTGAAATTTTTAATCACTTCTACTCTCATATTTTTATTTAACGTAATTTTAATCTTCTTTTGATGACATATTACAATATCAATTTTGTTATTTTTTATTACAGTTCGAATTGCACCAAATGGAACGAGTAATTTTGCGTGTTTTGCCGGGATAAAGATAACTTCTTTATTCTGAATTTCCTGATCTAAATCGAATTGTTCTGCAATCAACTGACCTGGTTGCAAAACTATCCTGCGTGGGAGCGTGACATTGACCTGGACGTCAAGATTTGACTCTTCATTAATACATTCTTTATCAGCAAAATCATTAACCTTTTCATTTTTAGGAAAATTGGCCTCATCGACCTGTGCAATTTTTTGACTGTCATAATAATTATTTTTAATATTTTCATTAAATTCAAATATGCCTTTTACTTCATTTAGTGTGACAAGTGGCTTTTTCGCACTCGTCGCAATTTTAAAATCATTTTCTGTATCAACATTTTTATTATTTTCATCATTTGAAAAATTATAGTCATTAACATGGCTACCTTCAATAATTTGTGTATCAATTTGCGAAACTTTACAACTAGTTTCCTTAATTTCATCATACTTTTTATTATCGATATGAGTCGATTTTGCGTTAATTTCATTTTTGTGCTCATCATTTAAATTTATTTTTGCATTGCACGCCTCATTTATATTAATTTCTTTAACTCCTGTATTTTCCTTATTTGTAATGTTTTTACCAATGTTATTTTCTACACATGTATTTTCCTCAATTTTCTTTTTATTAATATTTGCCTCACATTTTAGACTTTGGACAAACTTCACATCGAATTTCACCCATCCAGGCTGAGCAAGTAAAGTCGGAATACTGGCGATGACATCATCCTTCGGGCAGGAAACACGGGTATATTTTTGCATGCTTCCTACACGATTTATTTCTTGATTGTCATTTTCATTTTGTTGCTCTTTATTTTGATTTAACTGAATATTGGGACCTGGGCTTCGCGTGCGAACCTCCCTTTTATCATTTTCGTTTCTACTCTCGTATCCGTATGCAATTTTCGCGTTATCTCTTGTATTTGATTTTTCATTTCTTTCCGTATTTCCTTCTCTAAATCCTCTATTTTCCGTATTACTAAATCCATTACTTTGCCCATTTCTAAATCCGTTATTGTTTTCATTTCTAAATCCGTTTCTGTTTTCATTTCTGAATCCGTTATTTTGATCATTTCTAAATTCACTTCTTTTATTCCCATATTTATTTTCTCTATAATTTTTTTGTGCGTTTCGGTTGCGCCAACAGGTAGGAAAGTAGTGCCCTCTTTTTCCGCATCCTATACAATATATCACTTCATTTTCTGATTTTTCATACCTTTTTATATTTTACTTGCTGAGGTTCAAATTTTGAATTTTGTAAATGCCTTTTCATTTGATTATCATTAAATTTTCTACCATTATTTTCATTGCGATAAATTGCATTAATTTCTGTACGGTCGCAATTCTCCTCCAAAATTTTCTCTAAGTGCTCTGCATATTCTACCGCTTTGTCAAAATTTTGAATATTTAGTTTTTTAATTTCAAAGACAAGATCTTGTCTAACAGAATCTAAAAATTTAGACAGCATTACATTGTTCTCAACTTTGCATATCTCATTATTTGCGTAATTTCCTAAAAATTCATTTGTCGAATTTGAGATATTTAATGCCAGCTCAGCTATCTTCATACCTGTCGTCATTTTAATTTTTTTTAAATTTGTTTACTTTTGAAGCATTGTAAGAGATGTTTTAATTTGTTTCATCAATATTTGATTAATATCTCCCATATTATTTGCAATCTGAAATTCTCTTTTTTTTAACAAAAAGTCCAAAGCTTTCTAATTTAACCTAGTTTTTAAAATTACAACTTTATTTTCTTCCGATCATTTGGCCATTCATGCAATATTTTCAAATTGCACTAAAAATTCAATATTCTCCTCTTTCTTTCCATAAAATATTGGCAATAAATTAATAAATCCAAACTTCTTCATTTTTACTCTCTGATTTTCAATGATTTCTCTCTGTGACATGTCTGTAGATTTTTTTTTAGAACTTCTATTTCCTCTTAGGGCATTTACACAAAATTATTCCTTCCAAAATCCTACTTAAAATTAACAGCATAAAATACATTTCAAAAATACTGCACATAAAACCCTTCAACATGCAAACTAAATATTCTTAATAACAATCAATTTTTCAAACACTATTTTCAATTATTTTAAACATATTCATATACTTTTCACTTCCAAAGTGATTGTTTCATATTTAATTTTAACAATGCAAAAATCTGGTCAATACATGCTCCTCCATTAAATTTATTTATCTCTTTATTTAAATTACTTTTATCCACCTTAGTATTATTTATTAAAATTCTCATTTAAATTTTGAATCACACAAAAGCGTCACGGAAACCAAAATGTGGCAACCGAAAATAAAAATAATTTAAGTTACACTATTAAATATTAAATTCATTAAGTAATTTTTATTTTAATATTAAATTCATTAAGATGACCTGGCCGTTATTTCTCATATAGTGGATTTAGTATTTAATTGTACATTGCTCGTAGTGCCGCTATATAAACCCTCCAATTATTTTACCTTTCGTGTGAGTCCTGTAAAGGAATAATTAATTAACAAAATGCTAAATTGATCAACACCATTTAAACTTAAACAATAAAACATTTATTAACAATATTTGTTTTCATTAATTATTGCAGCTGAGGGGATATATGCGACCAGAATTATTAAAATTACTATCGTGTCTATGACCTGTGATTTAAAGTGAGCACATACCTTCTAATTCGTCTTGGGCTTTGATCATATCTCAAATGCTTGCAGCAGTTCTAAGTACTGGCCGTAACTCTCTGGTGTGTGGCTCCTTCTCGTACTCTGATTGCACTCACACATTGATATATCTCCATTATTTTGGAACCTCTACGGGACACAAGTCTGTTAGGTTTTTCATTCTTCTCTAGTCGTGCTCTTAAGTCAACATCTTGATTATTCTCTGCTGGTATGCTCTTAAGTCAAAGTTCCATATCTGCCTTTTCTATTCTTCTCCTAAGTCAAAATTCCATAGTTGTCTGTTGGTATGCTCTTAAGTCAAAATTCCATAGTTGCCTGCTTTCGTTCTCGGGTCACAGGCTAGGGTTTCTTCGGTGTGTGTGTGTGGGGGTGTAACTCCTCATTTTCTTCCATTTGGCGCCTATTGGTTACTCCTTTACCCAATGGCACCATTCCACATTTCGTAAGGCCCAGATCAGCCGCTCTGTCATGGGCCCCTAAATTTATGGTCTTCTGACCTTTAGGTTCACGGCGTGATAAAATTCGGTGCCAGCCAGACTACACGCTGTGTTCGCCGTTTTGCCCACAATAAATTTCACACATAAAAGTGTCTCATCAAATGTGAGATCTATTTCTGGTCTAACAATTATGTGCTACAAAATTAAGCAGAAATTAATTGAATTCATCCATCTAAAAGCAGACAGAGTTCTTTAATTTAAATGCCTGTATAGTCGTACACAATAATTCACCTATTCCAATGCAACACTTCTACACAGCAAAAATGGTTTTACAGTATAGATAAAATATTTTCTCACGCGATTCTCGTGTGAATCCAACACAAATTATTATAATCATCCTAAAAAAATGGATGCAAACAAAATGAAACAAATAATCTCTTAATAAATCACCTCAGTCGGTAAATAATCTAACAAATAAAGCAAAACTGTATTACACCCTTTTCAAAAATACAGAATAAACATGTAACTGCTGTTTAATTAAGTCTTTCTTGCCATAATTAAATTAACCTACAATATTGAGATTAATTATTATGTGAATGACTTTCTGATTATCTTACTGCCGAAAAACATCTCATTAAACGTTAAACGTGTTTAATAAGGAATCGGTTTTCCTGTAACATTTAGATCTGGGAATTACCGTACCAAATTTTATCCAATTTATTCAAATCGTTAGGGAGATTCGGAGTTCCGTATGAAAAATTAAAATTCACAATATTTCAACAACGGTTCATGATAACTTCTTAACAGTGGTGTCAATTTCTTCTAGTTACATACTTACGAAATAGATAAACAATTGATAATAGCTGGCATTATTATTGGTATATTTAAGATTTTTCCATTTTTCTACAAAAATTTTCGCTCTCTCGATAATGATACGCATTGTAAAAGTATACACCGTGCTGCTCTTTAGCTTCCTTTCAGTTTTTAATATTTAATTCATCTTTAAATAATTAATATTTTGATAAATATTTTAATTATTTCATCAATTTGGCGTCATTTTCTCAGATTTAGAACCATTTTTGCAATTTGGGTGGTATTTTCTGCCATTCGGCATCATTATAAAGAAAGCCACAAAGTTGGCGATATTTCGCCAAATTAGTCACCCAGTTTGTAAAAATATTTCCAAGGGTTATAATAGACAGATGGAGAGAAAGGCGTTTCTTATATGTAAATAATTGTCTATTGAAGAATTAATTATTGGGCGTCAAAATAGATATCTTTTGCACAATGTATCTTCTCTTGCGAATGCAAGGGACTAGATCTACGAGAATGATGTTTACAGTGTTTTCGCATAATATTGCATGAAAAGTGAACATTATTTAACATATTTAATAAATTTTAAATTTTATGCATTTTTTTTATAAGTTTATTTTTAAAATGGTGAAATATCTCAAGAAAGGTTCAAGCTAGAGTTTTAAAACTATGTCATTCATTTTCTAGTGCGAAAATTACATAAAAACGATTATTTATGTAACATTATTAAAGGTTCTGATTTTTTATTCATTTTTTTCAAAATTTCATTCTAAAATATAAGGTAGGGAAATTTTCATATATATTGTTTTCTTGCCAGATCCTTGTTCTTAACTTCTACAATTCGCCACTCAGGGCGCTGCAATCACTTTTGCTCAGGAGGGCATTGTTATTTTAGCATGGATAAACATGACGTACACAGTAAGATACTTTTTATTCGAAGTTATTTGAATACAAAATGGATTTCCCCCAAACCCTGCATTATTTTCCGACATATAAACACATATAAGCACTCTTTGGCGGACTTCTGTAATTTTGAAGTTGGACTTTGCAGCTTCATATAGCTCGAGCATCCTTGGAAAAACTAAATTTGTCGGCTTCCATAGAAACTCCCAAAATTGCAGCAAATAGCAAGTTTTCTTACTGACTTTGCACTTAACAGTTATTATATGCTACTGAGCAAGTAATAAGTGCGAAACCGGTCCATGGATACTGTTATTGGGAACGCCCCTTTCTGGGGGAATTCTTCTTGTAATTTAAAACTTGTCTCGTCAGCTTCGAAACCCGCGGTAAATTATATGCGCATTTTATTCTGGCTACGTAGAAGAACTGAAATTGTCAGTCCCAATAGAGCAATTCTCAAAATTGCGGCAAATAGAAAATTCTCCAAGTCGATCCATGAATACTGTTATCTGCAATAAAAGTTCTTTCCTTAATTTGGAGAACGCCCCTTTCTATATATATATATATATATATATATATATATATATATATGTATATATATATATATATATATATATATATATATATATATATATATATATATATATATATATATATATATATATATATATATATATATATATATATAAACAAAGAGTTTTTTATACATTACTCTCGTGTGGATTCACTTCAAATTACGTTCAAGAGAAAAAACAATGCTAATGAGACGGAACAAATTAACCTCTTAACAAACCTTTCCATCCTTGTTAAGCGGAGATTGTGCAAATTAAGGAAAACTGAGTTACATCGATTTGATAAAAGCGGAATCAACAAGATACTGAAATTTAATTATCTCTTTCTTGACATAAAGAGATTAATTATAATGTGAAAGATTTTGCTGATTATAGCACAGCAGAAAAAAAGATTTAGCATAAAGTTTTAGCTTACGGAACATTTGCTTTGAAAGTGGAACATTTGCTTTGAAAGAGGAACGCTTGCTTAGACAAGAATATGAATGCATATGTTGTGTATGATAAATTGTGTTGTTCGCAGTATTTAAATCAAATAGTATTGAATTTACAGGATTTCTATAAAAATCCTAAAGCGCTCCAATAAATTTATAAATAAAGATCCAAGAGTGCACACCGTCGTAGGTGTATCTGCACAAAAATGACCATGTCCAATGGAGTAATAGTGATTTCAGCACCTCTAGCGGATAATCATCAAGTTGAGATAATGTACTCGGTAACAAAGTGAAAAAGGCAAAGAAAAGCCAAATACAAAGTTTTAGAGTATTATCCAATTAACAGCAATTGACAATAAAACTGTAACAGAAGGATTTGTATTACACAATACATTATATATATATATATATATATATATATATGATTATATGCAAATTATATATATTATATGACTATTATATATATTATATATACAAATTATATGTATTATATACGAATTATGTATATTATATACAAATTATATATAATATATGACTATTATATATTATATGCACGATGACATGGATTGGCGAATTGATTTCTTATTCAGGAATGCTAAAATAACCAACACTTGCATGCACAGGAATCTAATGTACAGATTGTTCGAAATGATCTCCATCCGCAACAATGCATATTCGAATTCGAGAAAAAATATTGCTACTACTTCATCGAGCATTGCAGGTGTCACCGTGCTATAGGCCCTGAAGATAGAATTTTTAACAGATATTTAATACCTTACATTTACGAATTTCATTCTTTCATGGTATCAATTACCATTAATTCGACAATGCTTTATAACTTTCAAATTGTTTGTGTTTTTCGTTTATCTAGCTTTGCTTCCCGGTTTGCTATACGAATGTTTTGAATTCTTCACTAAGGGCGTTGCAATATTTTTTATTTGATCGGGAATGGTCACTTTACAATAGATAGGCAGCCCACTGGCTAGTGACCTGGAGAAGCAAAATCAACGCCTCCAAGAGTGCAGTGTGTATATTCAAACCCAACAACCGAGAACTTTGCCATAATTGCATCTTGAAATATTTTAACGAACCCATCCCATTCTGCCACTCTGTAAAGTATTTGGGCGTCACTCTCGACGCCCATATGTTATTTTCAGAGCGTATTACTGAAAAACTGAAGAAACGTAAATAGCTCATATTCCACCCTTGTCCCACTTCTCGATAGAAAATCCCACCTCTCCATCCATATTAAGCTCATTGTTTACAAACAAATCATTGCACCAGCGTTTCTGTATACTTGTCCTGTCTGGGGATCGGCTTCAAAAACGCACATTGAGAAATTGCAAGTATTCCAAAGCAAAACATTACGATGCATTTTGAATGCTCCTAGATTTGTACAAAACGAAGTCATTCACCATGACCTCAAAGTCTCTTGCGTTGAAGAGCAGATTCGTCATTACACTCGAAATTTTTACAAGAAGAATTCAAGAAAACCATGTTTGGAAAACTCAGATCAAAGCTATGACAACACTTCCCTTAGTTATCTAAGGAAGTTTCGTCCGCTCAATCTTCTGATCGGCCCTCTAAATGTGGTCTATAAAAAAGAGATGTATGCATCTCCACAATCCGGTGTCACCTGAGCTGAATTCGATCTAAATGACAACGATAGATGGCGCCACAGCTACGCCTATTAGTCATTAGAACAAAATCTACTGACATGGCACGATTGCTTATTAGCTAGCTGAAATTGACGCCAGCCCGCTTGCAATCCACTTTTAATTTTTCATTTAATTTTTAACTTTAATTGTATTCTTATGCTTTCTCGTCGTCTTGTAATTTTTGTATTTAAATTTGGACTAATGGTATGTTCTACTTAGTCAGAGCTTTCCCTTCGCCTCGTCCCTTTCTTATCTCTTCTAGGCAGGCGGCCAATACCAATGCAAGATCACCATCCAGTAACTGGGGATAAAAACATTCCAACTACATCCTGCACAGGAATGACGAAAAACCTTCAACTATGTGAACATTACAAAATCGGACGGGTAAGTGCTGGCGCACAGGCACCTCGAAATATATCGTCTTGGCTAGAAAGGCATAACGTGTACACACGTGGACATTTCCATAGAAAGCTATTGAGGTACATTCAGACTTTCCTAGGAATCCTGGATATTATAAAACAATTTAATTTGCGTAAGATAATTCAAGGTAATGTGTCTTAAGAAAACTTTAGAGGAGGCTTTGGCTGGTGGTTTGTGCCACTGGAGAATTATTGATGACTGCATTTGCGGAGTGCCAGTTGCATAACTGTGTTCAATCCAGAGGTGCTCAAGTTCAATTTTCTGTATAGGCAGTTGTTATTTTGAGGTGATTAATTTTCTCTATATAGTACTGAGTATTGAAATATAGTATGTCAGCAATTGAAAGGGGTTGGGGTTGCCACTATATTTGTTTCAAAGGGTGATGTTGTAAAGTATTTCGATGAAATTCTTTCAACGTCTTTGGAATGGTATAGCTGCTGGTATTACTGAGCACAATCCTTGAATTCTGAAGTTGATTTCAGATACAGTTAATTATTATTTTGGGTGAAATTACAGATATCCGGTTTCAGGTTCATAAGCCAAACCCCTTAAATTAAAAAACGGTACTTTACTTAAATTTGCTACGTGTTGGCTTTCTCTTTCTGGTTGGTGGTAGCCCATTTAGTTATTGAGACTGGTTGATTCCTTTATTTTTCCGATTATTGCATTTGCTGATGAGGTTATTTTATTTTCGCAACAAGTTAGTTTTCATTTTTGTTAGCTGACACTAATTATTTCATTATAATATAGTCATCAGTGATGTCCTGTGAATATTCCTCGTTATATCCTCAAATTTTTAAACTAATTCTTCTCTTGAAATAGAAATTGAGAAAGATTTCTCGAACATGAAATATTGTGTTTTCAGGAAATAATATCCATGAAATTTTAGATGTTATTTTATAAATCATATGATGGTCTTATCAAAAGTGTATAAGGATGAATTTCCTTTAGAGATCCTTTATATTCAAAATATCAATAGGGTGGCTTGGATATAGTGAGCAGAAGTCAGCCTTGCAAACGCACATCTGGAAAACAACAATCACTCCTTATATATGAAAGAAAAAATTGAAAAATTTCAACTTATTCAACTAGTTATTTAGATATTAGAGAATTATTAAAAATCATTCAACAAGTTATTTAGTCATTGGAGTATTTTTAAAAGTAATTCAACAAGTTATTTAGTTATTAGAGTATTATTAAAAATTATTCAACTAATTATTTAGTCATTAGAGCAATTACTAATCTGATTCAACAAGTTATTTATGATTAAAGTAGTACTAAAAATATCGAAAATTATATAAAATACTTAGAAACATGTTTTTTAAATATCTTTTTAATTACTATTTAAATTTTTATTCTCACAAACTATCTATATACTTCGAGAAAAAAGCTGCATGCACTTTTAAAATGGTTCAACCATTATCACGCTACTACAAATAAAGCAAATTATCATGCTTTCTTTTTGCTCGATAACAAAAATTATTAGTGGAACATGCAATCTGAAGATTTATCGTCACAAACAACCCAAGTACTTTACAGAGAAACACAAAAATAAGTATTACTGAAAAGAACATTTAGAACAATCTTCTCATAAATATTGCATACTTGGGATTTGGAGGGCTTTTTAAGTCTGCATTATCGTTTTACAAATAAAATGTAAAACCGTTTAATGCGAGTTATCAGAAATCCACTAGCAGTTTTAATAAGAACAGAAAGTTTATAGGTGTGAAATGAATGGATTATTCTTATAAAACAATTTATATTTATACATTCTTTTGCAAAAGAAAACTGAAGTACCATGAAAAAAGTAACTGTTTTTATTGAAATTAAATATGCGTACACTTCACACATTGGTAATGGAATGATTACAAAATCAAGTCCGCAGAATCCATGAATGATTAGCAATTGCACATCGTATTTCGAAATCAGTAATTGGTGAAACCCCCCTTGGCGGCAATGCATGCTTATATACGTCTAGATAAGGAGTGATAAAGATTCCTAATGTCACCCTGCGATACATTCTGCCAAGCACTCCTCAATTCTTGCTCCAGATCTGCTACATTTCGAGGTGCCCGAATCTGGCGGCCTAGCATGTCCCATAGATGCTCGATTGACGAAAGGTCTAGTGATCCAGCTGTCCAAGGAGCAGTATCAACAGCAAGGAGACAGTCCACAGATATGCAAGATGTATGTGGCTTGGCAATATCTTCTTGCAAAATGGCCCCAGAAGGACGTGCCATGAAGGATAAAGCAAACAGCCGCAGGATTTCATCAACATATCGTTGTGCTGTTATAGTTGTACGCAGGATGACTAGGAGCGGTCTGTTGACGTAAGAGATAGTCCCGCACACCAGGGATAATGGCCGTGTGCCTGTGTGAAACAAAGGCTGATTGGGACCGTTGGCCATGGCGCCTCCACACACGTACCGATGGTCATCTGCTGAAAGACTGAAGCGTGATTTATCGCTGAATGCCAGTCTGCTTGCAGCCATGATGCTCAGCTACATCACCTCTCCAAACGACTCTATCGATGTTGTGGGGTTATGAGCAGGCATCTTAAAGGTCGCCGTGAGCGTAACCCCACCTCAGCCAGGAACCGTGAGATGGTGGAATGTACCACGGGTGGTATGAAAGAGGCTGTAGCACGTTGGATGGTAGATAATGATATCGTTGGGCCACTTCGAGCCTGTCGTGCAATCATCCGGTCTTGCTTCGCATTCGTGCACTTTGGCCTTCCAGAGACTTTATTCCGCCCGATTCCTTGCAGCAACCATAGCTGCCAGCACCTTTGCACAGCAGTGACCGTTCGGTGCAGGTGGCGACCTATTGGTAGGTATGACTGCCTAGCCTCACGCATGTCGACTATACTACCACATTTGAATTCGTCTTGTTGCTTATAAGGTCTGCGGCAACATTGTAACGGCACTATTCGTTGAATCTCCACGGAGCTGCAACGCCGATAACGAGCAAAGATAAACCATCCACATTTTTAACCTGTTTTATAAGATTCTAGTTGAGCAGTAGAAATGCGCGCTATGACCAAAGTTAACACTTATTGGCCTTGCATATTTAATGACTTGCATACTTGGTATAAAGGAATTTGTTTTGTGACATTTCGAGATGATCAGATTATTTTTAGTGTTGCTTCGTTTTATAGTGTATATTCGTATTGTTGTGCATTGTTTTCTTGATTCGTTGAATATAATTGATATTTTATTTTTATCTTTCTTTTACTGGCAGAATATGTATACTAACCGACATAAGGACTACCCACTTGGACTTAAAATATAAAAGAGCCACACTGGAAAAAATTTTCAATCTACATCGAATTCTTGAGAAATTCAAGAAATTACGACCTTATAGCGTCTTGATTTATGCAATAACCGCCAAATTAAGGTATAATTAATCAATGAAGACAAATAAATTCGAAACGTAATTTGTAGTAAATAATTATACCATTTAATATTGTAACAGATCTGCTTCTATAAAAGACACAAAGTATTAACTATAACAAACACTTTGTAAGTAAAACAGCATAAACCAAACAAGAAAATGGAATCGATTGATTTTGGATACAAAGAAAGTAATCCTTCTTTATGATAATTAAGACAAAAATCACTCCAGTAAAAGTAAAAAAATATCCTTTGAAAAATTTCCAACGGGTAACTGTTCAATTTTAGCTATTTTGTCCAATTTCTCTCTGTTAATGTGACTTCTGTACCCCATATATCCTGGCAATGGAAGCTCTTTAGAAGTTCTTCATCACCTTTTAAGATGAAGATATTTCTTCAGATGGCACCTGGTTGGGAAAAGATCAAATTTGCGACTTTATAAAGTACTTATAAGATTTTAATATATGTTGTAGAAACGTAGACTTCCACAGGACATGATAATATCGTATCATTTCTAAAAGAAAAATTTTATTCAAAAAATTTTGATGGTATTCAAGAAAATAATATTTAAAAAAAGAAGATAAAATTTCTAACTAGGCGGATTTAGTTAACGATACTCAATTAATTAAATAAGTTAAAATAAACAAAATTAAATTTGAAGGACACTAAAAATGGATAAAAAGTGAGCCGCAAAAAATATATTTAAACCCACACAAATCGGAAAAAGAACTAGAGGAATAACAAACCTGTGATGGATTGCTTGTACGGACAAGGATTTTTGACATTACATATAAAAAATTAAATAAGCACTGTTACAAAGGGAACCATTTGTAAAGAACTTCGAGAAAACTCAAGTGCCACAGTGAGATGTCACATTATGGTGATGATGACGATGAAAAAAGCTCTAAATTCAACTGAAACTGGTTGATACATTCACTTATTTATATTATTCTGTTTTACTAAGGAAGATTTTAATTTACAGTTACTTCACAGCAGTTTGAGTAAGTTATTTTACATAAATACTTAGCCGGCCACACATTTAGCTGCCATCAGCCTTTGGGTTGGCTGTGTGGTCTGGGCCTTCAATATAAATACATAGAACCATGCTACCATTGCAGATAACAGAATTTATGGATAAGTTTGTAGTTATTACGCTCTTGTCAGCATAGTATAACCAGTATTTGCAATGGCATCAAGTAAATTTTCTACACACACCACCACACACACGCACACACTTTTCGAATATCTATGTAAATTGCCAAATTCACACTTTCTACAAAGCTACCTTTAAATATCAGCAAGATTGATCTCAGGCCGGACGAGAGTGCAAAGATCAAGTTCATTCAATTCAGACTCCGAATTCGAGTTATTATAAGTATGGTCGTTGTAGCCTTTTAAAGCATAAACTCAATTTTGAAGAAATTTGACTGAACTTGTAGGTTACTGAAGAGATTTGTAAAATTGTGGCATATCTAAAATTTTCGTGTATTTATCACAGGTATCATCCATTCTATACAACCGTCCAATGAATACTGTTATATGCAATAGAAGCGTGATCTTAACTTTGGGAACGCCCATATAGTAAGGCTCTGGAAATACAAGCGCATTTCATTTAAATAATAAATTTATTGATTTCTTTAAAGTTTACATTCTATTTAAAAATTAGATAAAAAAGTTGATGCGATGAGATAAAAATAAATATCAGGCACTTATATTGTAACAAGGAACTGTTAAATGTACATAAAACAATGGAAATACGTAATTGAATATTAAGCTTTGAAAGTACTGTATTTTCGATGCCCATGTGAGCATTACAGGCTTAAGCATCAAGATCAATAGAAAAGAAAGAGAGCACGAGCTATGTTTGCGAGGGCATTAAGTTTCCTCAATGTCATTTATTTCCAGACGACAGAAGAATCTTCTCCATTTTTTATTTCATTTTATTTGTAATTCCTCGAAACAAGATCTCATTTAAAAGCTGGGGACTGTCGTTACTGTAAACATTGAAATAACACTCTTAATTAAACGTATGCTTTTAAAATGCAGTTAAAATAAATGATAAATATCTAAAACTAATATTTAAGCATGTCAAAAACAGGGAAAATAACATCCTTTAGAAGTTTAGCTTCAAGTTTATTTTAATAAACATAGTAAAACTTTAATAAATATTTTGTTACAATTTTTTAAACAATAAATGGTGCTTAGCCTCGAAAATACTTGTGTCAATCGAAAATTGGCCCAATTATATTCTGCCCCATGGTCGAAATTTAGATTTTTATATCACTGGTGGGGGCTTTGAAACGGTTCTGGAAGGCTTAAACCTCTTCCTTTTCTTATTTTATTCACATCGAGAGAAAATTCGTCCAGTGGTCGAACCTAGTGGAGTTTCTATCCTAACGAAGTTTCTATCCAGTGGTCAAACCTAATGGAGTTTTATGAGCCCCCTAATGACCTAGAAAGGCCACCAGATGGCTCACAGAAAGTTCATACACTAAATTTGCGAAAGAACCCCATTTTCCCCGACGCAGGAGGTAAATACAAAATCTGGCTACGTCACTTTCTGTGCGGTGGTCAATAATATGCACAAGGGGTCTGAAGAGAATTTTCGAAGCCCTCTAGTTTCTCATGTCGTCATCATCAATGAGTCGTCATTGATTTAGCGTCATTTTTATACATTTGGCACGTTTTTCGATAATCTAGCAACATATAAAAAAGTCGCCAAGTTGGCGACATTCCGCCAAATTCATCGCCAAAATCTCGCCAAGCGTTATGGACGGAGATATAAGTTATTCTCACAGCAGATAAATGACTATTGGCGTTCAAATATAAAAGTATTACTCAAAGTATCTTTTTTCATGAATGGAATGAGCTAGATCGACGAGAATGATGTCACTCAATCAATCGCATGGTATTACATATGAAAAGTCTACATGTTTCTCAGTGGGAAATATTTTTTTTTTATTTTATGTAACTTTTTGATAATTTTTTCGAAAAATGTGCAATATCTCGAGAACGGTTCATGTTAGCGTTCTAAAATTTATGCCAATCGTTTTCGAATGAAAAATTACATAAGAAATGTCTATTAGCGTAACTTTATTAGCGGTTTTGATTTTTTGACGATTTTTTCAAAATTTCACTCGAAAATTTAGGGGGGTTCTGAACATTCGATTGCGTATAAAAGCAATAAGCTTCCAGTGTTTACGGATTGTGAATTTTGTACCAAATTTCGTTCGAATCGCTCCATTCGTTCGTCAGTTATCGTATCCAAAGGCTCACTGATACACACACACACACACACAGACATCACTTCAAAAATGTTTGATTCGTGATCAGGGATGCTTGAAACGTGCTCTCCCGTCGAAAACTCGAATTCGAATTTTCGACCCCGCCACAATACTTTCCTTATACATTATGTATATACGGAAATTAAAAAGAAAGAAAAGTACTATGGCAAATTTTCCTGTGGCTTACTAATATTGTCCCATTACTTACTTCTGCTTGATTTTAATGTGACTTCTGTGCTTCATTTATCCTAGCAAATGAAGCTCTTCCAGTTCATTTCTCAGATGATACCTGATTGGGATAAGAACAAGTTTGAAAATATATATAAAATATAAGCACTTAATTGTTTTTCAGAAACCTTAACTCTCACGATATAGTATGATGAAAGGCTCTTTGTTTCATTTCTAAGAGAAAAAAAATTTCCTCAGTATTTATTTTGGAAATTCAGGTAAATAGTTTTTGAAGAAAGACAATATAAATTATATTAAGAAACGAACTATTCAACTTATATAAAGATTCTGATTTATTTAAATGCGCTGAACTTAATAGAATGAAATTGCCAGAATACATTCTAATAATGTATAAAAGCAGAGCCCCCCAAAAAATATTTATGCCTACACCAATCATGAAAAGACTTGGAGAAAGACATATTTTGAGATCAGTTGGTTATGGGGACTAGCACTTTATGGCGGAATATGTAAAAAAATGAACAAACACTGCTCCAAAGGGGACCACTAGGTAAAAACTTCTGAATAAAACCAAAACCCACTGGGGGCTGTCGAACCATTCATAAAGATGATGATGATGACAATGAAAGAAGCTCTAAATTCAACTGAAACATAAACACGGATGAAACATAAACACGGATGATACATAAACTTATTTGTATTATGTTGTTTCACTGAGGCAGATACTTTTACAGTTATTTCACTGCAAATTGCGTGATTTAATTTTAGAACTACGCTTCTAGTGCAGATAACAGCATCAATGCAGCAGTTCCCTCTTATTATCGCAAACTCGTCACCATAAAATTAGACGATATTTGCAATGGCAACACAGAAATTTCTACCTTCCCCCCAAATGCGAACATTTATGGAAATAGCCAAATTCAGTCTCTATACAAAGCGGGCTTCAAATTTACTCAATATTGAGCTGAGGCTAGGCGAGAGTGTAACGGTCAAGTTCATACCGAAAAAATGACACTTATATAAATGTTCCGAATAAATGACACTTATATAAAATTAGCATTTATGCCGGTCATAGACAGATAAACTCACATACTTTTAATAAACAAAGTAAACATAGTATTCTTTTTTCACAATCTTTAAAAACAGCATATGGTTCTTAACCTGGGCCTAGAACAAAATTTTGGCGGAGGGGGGATAATTCAAAATTGCTGACTCAAAAATATAAAATTTGCCAACACTAAAATATCACAAAATTTACCTAATTTTTACTTTCCTTATATACATAATGTATAAGGAAAGTATTGTGACGGGTTCCAAAATTCGAATTCGAGTTTTCGAGACGGGAGGGCACGTTTCAAGCAACCCTGATCACGAATCGAACATTTTTTAGGTGATGGCTGTGTGTGTGTGTGGAAACCCCAGGCCGTCCGACTCATCCAGAGGACTTGAGTAACAAATTGGTTGTGTGTGTGTGTGTGTGTGCTAGTGAGCCTGTGGAGACGATATCTCACGAAGAAATAGAGCGATTCGAATGAAGCTTGGTACAAAAATCACAATCCATGAATACTGGAAGCCTATTGTTTTAAATCACAATCGAATGTTCATAACCCCCTAAATTTTCGAGTGGAATTTTGAAAAAATCATAAAAAAATCAAAACATTTAATAAAGTTACACAAATAGACATTTTCTTATGTAATTTTTCCTTAGAAAATGATTGACATAAATTTTAGAACGCTAGCATGAACCGTTCTCGAGATATTGCACATTTTTCAAATAAATTTATCAAAAAAATCCCATAAATTAAAAAAAAATATTAACTGTTGAGAAACATGTTTACTTTTCATATGTAATATCATGCAATACATTTGTTGACATCATTCTCATAGATCTAACTCGTTCCATTCACAAAAAAAGATACTTTGAGTAATACTTTTGTATTTGAACGCCAATAGTTATTTATCTCTGTAATAATAACTTATATCTTCGCCTACAACGCTTGGCGGGATTTTGGCGACGAATTTAGCGGAATGTTGCCAACCTGGCGACATTTTTAAATGTTGTCAAATTAACGAAAATCTCGTCAAATGGATAAAAATGACGCTAAACCAATGAAAATAACGACTAATTGAAGAAAATTCAATATATTGGAAAGAATATAAGTATCTACTATAAGAATAACATTTTTTTTAACTGTAAAAGTAGTAAATTCATTGCATTATATAAGGAAAGTCATGTGTTGCCCACATCAGATTTTTTATATTACGATCCAAAATTTCAAATACTCCTCTTTAGAATTTAACACATTTTTTTTTCAAATAAGTTTGATAAAGATAGAGTTCCTAGTTTTCTCAATATTTAACTCACATATGCAAAAATAAATTGCATGTTTCTATTTTTCAAGAAAATTAATTTTGATAACTGTTACTTGACAATAAACCAAAAGTAAAGTACACTTAACAATATACAAAAAATACTTTTCCATATGCTTTCTAAGAAAATAATAATAATTAGAAGACAGATTTTTACGATCGGCTCTGTAATTGAAAATTATATAAAAAATAAACTATCAATTTATAAAAAATTTCACGTTTGGGCAACATTTTTCTGACGCTTAGCTTCAGTTTAAAAAAAACTGATGTGGGTAACACATGACTTTCCTTATATAATGCAATGCATTTACTCTGTTTACAGTAAAAAATGCATAAGATCCACGGTACTGTGTTTTTAACGTTGATTTGTACAATTGGCGATTTTCTGGATAACGTTATGTAATACTATTTCAAAGTGCCCAATTAACTTATATTTCACACAACTCTAAATTGACAATTATCAATATTGATAGCATCCTCAATAAGCTATATAGTCCATATATTAAAATATTTTAATAATTAATTCATCAATTTGACGTCATCTTCATAAATTTAGCGTCACTTTTGAAAATTTGAGAAAATTCTGGAGCGAAATATCGCGAAGTTGGCGATACTCTGTTAGATTATTCACCAAATTTGCCAAATACATCACCAAGTGTTACAGACAAACGGAGACAAAAGCATTTCTAATATGCTGGAATGTATACCGGTCATATGACGGAAATCAAAATTTGTGAAACACTATTTCTCCTTTGGCGTCATGTGTAATAATTTGCCGACAATTTTGTCACTTTCTTAACATTTAAAATAGTCGTCAAGTTGGAGACGTCCCGCTGAATTTCTCGCCAAACGTTTCGGACGTTCGGAAGGAGAAATGGGTTATTCTTAGTCTAATCTTATGTTCTTTCCAAGACATTGAACTTTCATCAATTAGTCGCCATTTTATTGATTCAGTGTCAGTTTCATAAATTTAGTAAATTTTTATCAATTGGATGACATTTTCGTCAATTTGTCAGCATTTAAAAAGTCATCGAGTTGGATATATTCTGAAAAATTCGTCAACAAAATTTTATCCAAACGTTATGCACGAAAATATGCTCTTAAATTCTTATATTCTTTCCAATTTATTGAATTTTCGTCAATTAATCGTTGTTTTTATTGATTTAGCTTCATTTTTTATCAATTTGGCAACATTTTCGCAATTTGGCAATATTTAAAAAATTGCCCAGTTGACGACATTCCGCCAAATATGTCGCTGAAATCTCTCAAAGCGTTATGGATGGAGAAATATGTCATTCTTATAGCAGATAAATAACTACTGGCGTCCAACAACAAAAGTATTACCCAAAGTATATTTTCTCTTGAATGACACAAGTCACGAGAATGATGTCATCAAATTTATCACAAGATATTACATATGAAAAGTGAACATATTTCACAAAAATCTGATGTGAGCAGCACATGACTTTCCTTATATAATGCAATAAATTTGTTCCTTTTACAGTCAAAAAATCTGACTGTATGACGTGAATCAACTTTAAAAACAAAGATCCACGAGACTTTGTTTTTAAAGTTGATTGTACATTTGGCGATTTTCCGGATGACAACATGTAAAACTATTTCAAAGTACTCAGTTAGCTTTTATTTCGCGCAACTCTAAATAAATAATTATCAATATTGATAGCATCCTCAATAAGCGACATAGTTCATATATTAAAATTTGTTTATAATTAATTCATCAAGTAGGCGTCATTTTTAATTATTTAGAGTATTTTTTGCAAGTTTAACGATATTTTTGCCAATCTGGGGTGAAATATCGCCAAATTGGCGATACATCGCTAGATTATTTCACCAAGTTCGCCAAATGCATCATCAAGTGTTACAGAAAACGGAGTGAAAAACATTTCTTATATACTAAAATGTTTGGCCGTCATATGACGGAAATCAGAATTTGTGAAACATAACTTCCCTTTTGGCGTCATCTTTATCAATTTGGCTACATTTTTGTTACTAAAGCAACATTTAAAATAATCGCCAAGTTGACTAAATCCCGCTAAATTTCTCGCCAAGCGTTACGAATGGACGGAGAAATGGGTTATTCTTATAATCTACTCTTATGTTCTTTCCAAGATATTAAACTGCATTAGTCGTCATTTCATTGATTTAGCACCGGTTTCATCAATTTCGCGAATTTTTATCAATTGGGTGTTATTTTCGTAAATTTGGCAATATTTAAAAAATCAGCAACTTGGAGATTTTCCGACAAATCCATCACTAAAATTTTGCCAAACGTTACGGATAGAAAAATGGGTTATTCTTATAGTAGATACTTATATTCTTTCCATGATATTGAATTTTTGTAAATTTGTCGTAATTTTCATTGGATTAGCCTCATTTTTATCAATTTAGCGACATTGTCGTTAGTTTGGTAACATTTAATAAGATCCCATCCTGGCGAATTTTCACCAAATTTGTCTCCAAAATTTGAAAAAATCTCGCCAAATATAATAAACGGAGAGATAAGTTATTCTTATACTAGGTAATGGCTATTGGCTTTCAAATACAAAAGTATTACAGAAAGTATGTTTCCTTTTGGATGGAACGGGCTCGATTCCCGAGAATGATGGCACCAAATTTATCGAATGATATGACATATAAAAAGTGAACATTTTTCACAATAGTTAATATTTTTTATGTGATGTTTTGATAAATTTATTTGGAAAGGTGCAATATCTTGATAAAGGTGCAATATCTTGTTACTACCCTTTCAAAATTTGTGTCAATCGTTTTTAAATGAAAAGTTTCACAAGAAATAACTATATGCGCAACTTTATTAAAGGTTTTAATTTTCTGATAATTTTTTCAAAATTTCACTCGAAAATTTAGTGGGGCTCTGAACATTCGATTACGTTTAAAAACAATAGGCTTCCAGTATCCATGAATTGTAATTTTTGTTCCGAATTTCGTTCAAATCATTCCAATCCAGATATCGTCTCCACAAACTGACTGACACACAATCACACACACACAGACATCACCTCGAAACGTCTAATTCGTGTTCAGGGATGCTTGGAACGTGCACTCCCGTCGAAAACTCTAATTCGAATTTTCGACCCCGTCACAAAACTTTTCTTATACATTATGCTATGTATATAAGGAAAACAAAATTGGAGATTGCTGCGATAAAATTGAGGCGTGAATTACATGTTAAAATTGGTCTCCTTGTCAACCTTTTCCTGAGATACTTTTAATTTGTCTTCCTTTAAAATGATCTGTAGAAAAAACTATTAATTTTTCCGAAATGTCGGCTTATGAGGCTATTTGAGACACCTTTGCCTCTGTTTAAAAAAAATTGAGATCACAGATCGAAAACTGAGAAAGAATATCCGTATTTTAGAACATGGTTAATTTTTATCCACTTTTTAGAGATTTTTCGAAAATACTTTAAAATTAATCCATGAATCACTGTGAGCAAGGAGCCAATCCATTAGACTTACAATCTGACTGTCACGAAATTTAAAATGGTAAAAATGGCAAATGATTAGCAATGACAAATGATTACTGTGAGACCAGAAATAGATCTCACACGAAGTGCTGTGATGCTACTATATAAAATACTTTAAAATTAATCCATGAATCACTGTGAGCAAGGAGCCAATCCATTAGACTTACAATCTGACTGTCACGAAATTTAAAATGGTAAAAATGGCAAATGATTAGCAATGACAAATGATTACTGTGAGACCAGAAATAGATCTCACACGAAGTGCTGTGATGCTTGTGCAGATGAAGCTCTGTTGCGTCACTCTCAATGCTACAAATGAGATTGACGCAACAAGCTTCATCTGAATTGGCTAGCATTCCATCCAATGCCGTTCTTTACGTTATTTTAAGAGTTCGTTCGACCCCTTCTGGCTTGAGTCCCCTAATATATGGTTTCAGTTGACCTTTGGGTTCACATGCTGTAAACCCTGGCGTCTTTTTGACTAGACGTATTGTCGTTTCAGACACCGTAAATTTGTACATAAAAGGGTCTCACCACAAACACAGCACTTCGTGTGAGATCTATTTCTGGTCTCATATATTATAAATATGGGAAATAAATTTTAAGTTATACTTTTAATATTAAATTCATTACGATTGTGCGTTGTGTTTTGCAACAACCCTCCAATTATTTAACCTCTGTGTGAGTCCTGTAAAGGGATTATTAATTATTATAATACTCATTAACTGCACCATTTAAACTTTAACAATAAAACATTTATTAACAACATCAACACTTATTAATTCATTACACAATTAATTATTAGTTTTGGCGGTTGAACACGTGAGACCACTTAATTTGCCTAAACGTTTCTAGACCTAAAGTTATTTGAGGAACACATACCTTCCAGGTTGTCTTGGACTATGATCATATATCAAAATGCTGGCATCAGTCATTCGTACTCGCCATAACGCTCGGTGTGTGGTTCCTTCTCGTACTCTGATTGCACTTACACATCAATAGGTCTGGCCATCATTTTGGAACATTTATGGAACACTCCACAAGTCAATATTCACCCATTCAAGTCATCGTCTCGAAGTTATCTGTTTCAAGTCATGTTAGTATATCTATCTGATTCTCGGATCACAGGCTGTGGCTCTCCATTTGTCGGGGATGTCAAATCCCCCTTTGCTCTCATTTGTAGCATTGAGAGTGATGCAACAATCTTCATCTGATTTGGCTAGCATTCCATCCAATATCGTTCTTTACATTATTTTAAGAGTTCGTTCGACCCCCTTCTGGCTTGAGTCCCCTAATATATGGTTTCAGTTGACCTTTGGGTTCACATGCAGTAAACCCTGGCGTCTTTTTGACTGGATGTATTGTTGTCGTTTCAGACACCATAAATTCGTACATAAAGGTGTCTCACCACAAACACAGCACTTCGTGTGAGATCTATGTTTGGTCTCACAATTACCAACAATGACAAATGATTACCAAATAAAATTACAAATTATTTTAAAATCTATTGCATTTTTGAAAGTTTCCTGTATTTTCACTGCTGTTTAACTACGTTACAAAAACCCCGCGAGTTGTAGTTGATTGTATGTCGAAGTATATGAGTGTATGTGTATATTATTGCATATGGTTCGATATGTTTGTTTGTCAGTACCAATCATTGGCTTCGGAATAAGGGGGACCGGGGAAGCATAGAGACATGGGTTTTCTTGCCTTAACAGTAAAATGAAATGTATTACAAGATACCACAGAGATGACAGGGTTATTTTCCTATATTGTCTCATTTATTACGTTCTCTGCAATACACAATAAGTGTAAAGGAAAAAATTGTAATGGACTCAAACATCCGATTCTCGTATTTTAATGGAATCAGACGTTCTACTTATTACTGAATACGACTCATGCTGATTTATTGATTATTTATTTTATCGTGCTTGCTGCGAGTCTTTGGCATGACATTAAGTTCAATAATTTTAACTGTTTATTGCCAGATACTCAGATTTTTCATACGTAGCTTAGAGCGTAAGCGTGTATATATATATTGTATATATATATATATATATATATAATTATAAAGCTCCAGATGTTAAATATTTAATTTTTCCTCAGGAAGGGTGATTTCATTAAAGAATCAAGCGATTTCCAAAAAATGTGGTGTGATTATTTTAATTAGTAGTATGTGATCAATGTAAAAGCGTTTATGCTTTCACATTCAAATGTATAAAGTTAGTTGATATAAAACATGTATAACACATTAATCCCATAGTGGTAAGTACTTAACTCCAGAGTTCAGATCCGTCTCCCTGGTGAGAAGCGAAACTACAACTCAATGGCTGGAAGTAATAAATGACAAGTAAAAATAGCACGTGAAAAGAAGACTCTATATATTTCATTATAGTAAAGGAACATTCTTTAATTTTCTTTATGAAGCACAGATAAGACATTATTTGTAATTTAAACACATTTTTCCAAAAATGGCAATTCTAACTCCTTTAATCATGAGTTAGGTTTTCTAAATTTGTTTCAACACAATATATCTAGCTTGAAAATCTTTTAGTATAGATATTACTATAATTTAATAACCTTTTCAAACAATAGAATATACCAGGGGAGATTGATACAGATCTATTACTTTTAAGCTGGCTTTTTACATTTAAAAATTCCATAGACATACAACCAGCAATTCAATTTTACAATCTCCCAATTAAAGGAAAAATCCATACGAACCTATATTTCGGTTCTGAGGGGCTCTGTCGGTCGAAGAACATTTTGAGAGCACTTTTTGTAAAGTTAAATTAAAATTTAAAATAGATTCATTTTTTTTTTACATTGGAACAAAATCTATATGCGACCGACAGCCCTCTCGTCCATGGTAAGCTCTATTCTTCATCCAAGCGCGTCCCTCTACATTTACTGCGCTGACGTCACAACACACATGTACATATCACACGTACATAACAGAACATTGGATAATAATCAACAAAACCAAATTAAAACTCAACGGCTTTTCTTTTTCTCTCTCCGCTGACTGACGCGCCTGCTCAAGGCTACGAGCACTTCACAATTTGCTCTATTTCCACAGAAAATCGTCTGAGGGCTTCTACATTTACATGACATGAAAAAGAGCATTTTAAACAGAAATATGCATCGCAGATTTCGATGCCACAATCAACAAGTCAAGGATTTTATCTCAACCTAGTTATAAAAAGTTCTAAATTGTGTCAATCTTGTCTCACAATATTTAAAATTGTAAATTTGTAGAGAAAATTGGGTTTTTCACTTCTGTTCAGCACAATAGCCGTTACTCCTTCCGGAAGTTATGGAAAAGATTTTTAATCATCTTCTGACAGAAGAATAATAAAAAATTTGATCATCTCAGAATGTTATTCTATTGCGAAAATATAGTCATACGACCAGCCAGATGGTGTAACAGACATTTCACAGCACACTCTACCATGACTTAACAATATTGCTAACTTTCAAAATAAATATTTGATTTTCGGAAGAACGAAACGGAATGAAGGAACGGAAAATAAAAGATTCTTTCATTTAAGTGAAAAATTGTGCTCAATGCAAAATCAATATTCGCTGAATTGCGATATTTTCTAGAAGTGTGTGCCAAAATCCTCCTTTTGTCCCTATCATGATCATTCCATGCATCATAAAGATCTAAAACTCATTTTTTCCACGACTGTTTAACGATTGTAAGTTAGCTTTCATGGAAAGCTTGTTGAAATAAAGATGCAGCGGTTTCAGTATGGAATAACTATTTAAAGTTAAAAATGAAAAACATTGTCATTGTTATTTTAAATATTTTGTTTCAAGCTCCTAGTTTTCAAACATTTTAATCGTTGCAGAGAGCTTGTATTTTAATAATACAGGTATGAATTGGGCACTTATATAAAGGAAAGCAGAAGTGGTTTATTGTTTGGAATCAGAACTCGTATGAATGATCAGCAATCTAAAATTTGCAAAACAGAAGGGGTTAATTGTTTGAAATCAGAACGTGTATTAATGATCAGCAATCCAAAAATTGCAAAACAGCAGTTGTTTGGTGTTTAAAATCAGAACATTTATTAATGATCAGCAATCCCAAAATTGCAAAATATCTAAATACACTAAATCAATATAAATAGAAAGTAAAATTACTCTCAAACTGGTGCTAAAGTAAACTGTAAAATAAACTTTGTTAAGTACAGGAATTATTTATAAAATGCTTCCATTGGTTTCGAAGATAAAATAAGCCCTCCATTTTTAGAATAAAAAGACAGGGCAGACACCTTAGTCATAGCAAGAGAGATTTCTTTCATCTGATAGTTACTGTAAAAATGCAGTTTCTATCTAAAAAATTAAAAATACAAAGCAGTGCGTTGCGGGGTAAGACAGTCCAGTTGTTAACGCGCGGGGATTGCACTCGTGCGATACGAGTTCAATTCCCGCCTCTGCCCAAACTGTCCAAACTGTTCACGCAGAGTACGGTCAAGTTAAATATGTGAGTCCGTGTATCCTTGCAAGAGGTTTGTGGTAGGGGAAGAACTGTGTCGAGCCTGTGGATGCCTCTCCCACTGGGTTACGGTCTAAATTGATTGGCATTTCCCGGTCGTCCAGATTGATACTTTACACTTTAGGGTAGGTTGAAAAAGATGAAATCAAGGCATTACCTTTTATTACCACCAAAGACGAAATGATACGCGAACCACTTGTAACTACAGATTATGCCCTTTCACTTACGAATGTTAATTATGGTAAAGCCGAGGCCAGATAGTCTAATTAAAATAGTCGGTTGTCGAGTTGACTATTGATGTATCAAAAAACTTTACACCTCGAAATGACGCGATTGGAGATGGTTAAAGATAATTTCGAGAATGATTTTGAATTTAAAATGAGTATCCAGAAAAAGTTACGATTTTGGTTACAATACACTTTAACTCAAAAACGAATTGACAATATAAAATCATAACACAGATTGAAATTTAAAATCTGAATGTATTCTAGAACTAACTCCTCAAGCTGCCTGCTCCGTGGACCGTGTGAGGAAATATATTCTATAATTAATACCAGAGAGATTCGAATTATATCACATCAACGAATTTTGTTGATTGCATTCGGTTTCCTATTACTTATTCGAAAATACGTGGTACTTTATAGGCAAAATATTGGAATCGTGTCAAAAAGCGCAACTAGAATTTTCAACGGATCTACACGTTTTGGGGCCTGTGGAACACGAAAACACTATTTTTAGGATGACGTCTGTGTGTGTGTATCTGCTTGTGTGTCTGTGTGTATACGTACGTGTATATTTGTGAAACGTATCTATACACTCTAACTCAAAAGCGAATTGACTACTTTTCATAAAATTTTATGAGTCACTTGGGGATGATCCTGTTGCTGATTAGATATTGGTACGATTCGGGATAAATGAACTTGTCTTATTTCTTGAGAAATGGTCCACAAAACAATGCATATATCCACATGGTCCACAAAAACCAATAATTTGCCAAGTTTCACGAAATTTGGTAGATAAGTTACTTTTAGGTTATTCGGGTGCTAATTAAATTAAGATTCGGAAACAAGAAGCTGCATTTTTACTTTCCTTATATACACTAATGTATAGGGAAAGTATTGCGACGGGGTCGGAAATTCGATTTCGAGTTTTCGACGGGAAAGCACGTTTCAAGCATCCCTGATCACGAATCAAACATTTTTGATTTTTCAAACATTCTGTGTGTGTGTGTGTGTGAAAGTGTGTGTGTGTGTGTGTGCGAAAGTATGTTGTTCTTGTTGAGACCCAGACCATCCGACTTACCAGAAAGGTGTAAGGTAACCGTTTGGATGGCCGGGAAGTGCCACCCAATTTAGACCGGAACCCAGTGGAGGAGGCATCCACAGGAACCGTACCCTCCTTCCTCTCGGAAGGACTTACAGACCCACATGTTTAACGTGATCGTACTCCGCATGAACACGGCGGCAGTTGTGGCAGCGTGCATATCCAGCGCGAAAACCACCGGGCTACCGCTCTCGAAATGTGCCAACAGCACGCGGTGTTCCCAGGTGGTCACCCACCCAAGTATTAATCGCGCCCGATTCTTCTTGACTTCGGTGATCTAACGAGAACCGATGTTTTCAGTACGGTAGGGCCGTTGGCGCGTGCAAAAGTATGTGTGTGTGTGTGTGAACGTATGTGTGTGTGTGTCAGTGAGTCTGTGGAGACGATAACTGACGAACGAATGGACGGATTCGAACGAAATTTGGTAAAAAAATTACAATCCGTGAATACTGAAAGCCTATTATACATAATACCCTATATACATAACCCCCCTAATGAAATTTATAAAAAATCATCAAAATATCAAAACCTCTAATAAAGTTACGCGAATAGACATTTCTTATGTAATTTTTCCTTAGACAGCGATTAACATAAAATTTTGAACGCATGCACCGTTCCCGAGATATTGCACATTTAAAAAAAAAAGTATCAAAAAATTATATAAAATAAAAAAAATATTTCCGATTGAGAAACGTGTTCACTCTTCATATGTAATACCATGCGATAAATTGGGTGACATCATTCTTGTGGATCTAGCTCGTTTCATTCATGAAAAAAGATACTTTGAGTAATACTTTTGTATTGGAAAGCCAATAATCATTTATCTGCTGTAAGAATAATTTATTTCTCCGTCCATAACGCTTGGCGAGATTTTGACGACGAATTTGGTGGAATGTCGCCAACTTGGCGACTTTTTTAAATGTTGCTAAAGTAACGAAAAACTCGTCAAATGCTTAAAAATGGCATTAAATCAATGAAAATGACGACTCATTGAAGAAAATTCAATATCTTGGAAAGAATATAAATATCCACTATAGAAATAATCTATTTTTTTACTGTAAAAGTAGTAATTCATTGCATTATATGAGGAAAGTTATGTGCTGCCCACATCAGATTTTTTATGAAGAGGCCCGCAAAAATCGTCAAAATCTAAAATAATACGTATGCTCCAATGTATCAAGTAATTGTTTGTTTTATATGTATTTTTGACGATGAAAATAATGAGAGCAATCCCTTTACTAGACCTTTCTAGAACTAACCGTTATCGGGGTATTGAAGTTTGTTCACAATTTTACTATGCCGCCTTTGAAAATACGTCCAGGTTTTCCAAATGAAAACGAAAATTGAAGTTCAAATTCAGTGTGATTTTAAGTAATTATGGGTGTTAGTTTGTGCAATTAAACTCAAATTTAGTGACTTATTAAAGAAATAAAGAGAAACTGAATTGGAGTCTGTAGAGAAATCCATGTACTGCCCACATCACATTTTTAAATTTGTGTGTGGCGAACTGTTATTTAACTATTCATATATTAATCAACATGCATGGTTATTGACAACTTTAGATATTGCAATACTCAAGTGCTCCTAAATCAATATATCGCTTAAATTCAGTGAAACATCAAACATTAAGTACAATTAGCACTAATTTATTTATTGAAATATAAGCTAATGAAATTACTGATGACACATGGCCTTAAATATAGACGGGAAGTATGTCTTACCTTGAAATTCAAACGCGCAATCAGAAACACGTTCATATGAAAATTTAATGAAGCAATATTGACATTTAGAATTAAATATCCCAGCCCAACGCAATTATGTGGATGAAAGTGTGTATTGATAGTTTAATTAAATTCGGCAAGTTGCAAAAATAAGTATATGGGAGATTCAGGGCTTCAAAGAGCTTCACTGAAGATGTATTTTAATTTTATAGAGTAAGCTAGACATTTATCAGTTTTTAGTGCTATTTCCCAAAGTTCAGAAATCAAGCAACCCAGGATTAAATTTTAAATTTCTTTATATACATAATGTATAAGGAAAGTATAGGTACGGAATTCGAGTTTTCGACGGGAGAGCACGTTTCAAGCATCCCTGATCACGAATCGAACATTTTTGAGGAGATGTCTGTGTGAGTGTGTGAAAGTATGTGTGTGTGTGTGAAAGTATGTGTGTGTGAAAGTATGTGTGTGTCAAAGTATGTGTGTGTGTGTGTCAGTGAGTCTGTGGAGACTATGACTGACGAACGAATGGACCGATTCGAACGAAATTTGGTACAAATATCGCAATCAGTAAAACACTGGAAGCCTATTGTTTTTATACGCAATCGAATGTTCAGAATCCACCTAAATTTTCGAGTGAAATTTTGAAAAAATCGTCAAAAATTAGAACCTCTAATAAAGTTACGCAAATAGACAATTCTTATGTAATTTTTCATTAGAAAACGATTGGCATAAATTTTAGAACGCTAACATGAACCGTTTTCGAGATATTGCACATTTTTCAAAAAAAATTTCAAAAAGTCATATAAATTAAAATATATATATTTCCTATTAAGAAACATGTTCACTTTTTATGTGTAGTTTAGTGACATCATTCGATAAATTTAGTGACATCATTCTCGTATATCTAGCTCGTTCCATTCATGAAAAAAGATACTTTGAGTAATACTTTTGTAGTTGAACGCCAATAGTCACTTATCTGCTCTAAGAATAACTTATTTCTTCGTCCATAACGCTGAATTTGGTGGAATGTCGCCAACTTGGCGACATTTTAAATGTTGCTAAATTAACGAAAAACTCGCCAAATGGATAAACATGACGCTAAATCAATGACGACTCATTGATGATAACGACATGAAAAATGACTACTCATTGACGAAAATCCAATATCTTGGAAAGAATATAAATAACTACTATAAAAATAATATATTTTTTTTACTGTAAAAGTATTAAATTTATTGCATTATATAAGGAAAGCCATGTAATGCCCACATCAGATTTTTTTTTTGTAATTAAAATAGAGCTTTAGTGCATTTTTTTTTATTTTGTATTTAATGAAGTAGTGCTTGGAATTAACATTAAGTTTTACAGCTAATTTTTTTTTAAATGTCAAACAAAGAAATGTTTAAATGTTGTCTTTTTTCTTTCCCTATACATGACAATAAAGAAAATGTGTTGAATCTAATATCTGGAACATCTAAAATTCTATGCACAATTCTGTGTAATATAATCCATGGAATGTCAAGTAAAAAGTTGGAGCAAATTATGAACATTTGAAAAAGCAGTAGGAATTTTTAAAAAATAACATTTTTCAAATTTTAATTAAACATGTTGTTCAAACAAATATTTTTTATCAAATTGTGTTTATAATTTAATGTTGAAATATATTACAACCAGAATTTTCAATATAATAAGAATAAATTCAAATAAAAAATCTGATGTAGGCAGCACATGATTTTCCTTATATAAGGCAATATATTTACTACTTTTACAGTAAAAACAAAATAGGTTATTCTTATAGTAGATACTTATATTTTTTTCAAGATATTGAATTTTCGTCAAATTGTCGTTATTTTCATTGATTTGGTAACATTTAAAAAAGTCGCCAAGTTGGCGACATTCCACCAAATTTATCGCCAAGCGTTAAGGACAGAGAAATAGTTTACTCTTATAGCAGATAAATGACTACTGGCGTTCAAATACAAAAGTATTTCTCAAAGTATATTTTTTCATGAATGGAACGGACTAGACACTAGAGTTATGTCACCAAGTTTATCGCATGATTTTACATATGAAAAGTGAACATGTTTCTCAATAGGATTTTTTTTTTTGAAAATGTGCAATATCTTGAGAACGGTGCTTGCTAGCATTCTAAAATTTATGTTAATCGTTTTCTAATGAAAACTTACATAATAAATGCCTATTTGCGTAACTTTATTAGAGGTTTTGATTTTTTAATGATTTCTTCAAAATTTCATTCGAAAATTTAGTGTGGCTCTGAACATTTGATTGCGTATAAAAACGATTGACTTCCAGTATTCACGGATTGTAATTTTTGCACCAAATTTCGTTCGAATCGGTCCATTCTTTCGTCAGTTATCGTCTCCACAGTCTCACTGACACATACACACATCACCTCAAAAATGTTTGATTCGTGATCGTGAGCAGGGATGCTTAAAACTCGAATTTTCGATCCCGTCATAATACTTTCCATATACATTATTGTACTATATAAGGAAAGTAATAAAATATGTTTCCCAGGCATTGTGTCTCGTTTATGAGTACGAATCGACAAAAAATTATTGCAGAAGACATTTATTTGATACAATAGATTTAGAGACGAATTGTTGTACGTAATTGTGGTCAAATATTTTAAACTAATGCCTTATAAAGTTATTATTTTAATATTTACTTTATTTGTTAAATTAACTTAAATTGGTCAAACGCGTAATCTGAAACATGTTCGCCTGAAAATTTTATGAAGCACTGTTGACATTTAGAATTAAATATTCTAGCTCAACACAATTATGCGGATAAATGTGTGTATTGATAGTTTAATTAAAATCAGCAAGTTGCAACTATCATTGATATCGTTGTATAATTATTGTGAGCTATAATAAGTGTACGTGAGTAATATTATCAAGAATAAACAACCCGTGTACATTATCGCAAGTGTCCGATGTATAACCAACCTTTATCTACAATTCGGTATCAACCTAAGTAGAAAAGAAATGACAATTGAGCCTCCGCAAGCGGAGCGGCTCCACCTGCCGATGACTCTTTGAGGAGGAGGAGGTTGAGAATGACTCATGAGAGCAGAGTGCTTATCGGAGGTGGTAATGGCCTTGTCGCAAGAGAGTGAAATATTTGGACACTGGTAAATTGGGGCGAGAGCCTGATGTCGCAATGATTGAATAGTTGATCTATCTGATAATCTGGAGGAGGAAGTTGAACTTTGACAGTATTGCGCAATAAAGCAGCAGGTAACAGGAGCGCTGTGGACAACGACTTTCTTCTTCGGTGACTTCTGACGTAATGGCATGTCTTCACCGTCGTAACGTACTTGAAGTGAGGTGGCGCCCCCTGGCGAAAGTTTTGGTGGTTAAGGAAGTGTGTCGCCATCTATCGGCATTTTTTAAAGTTCTGAATGTAAAAGGATATTGTATTTCCGTTTGGATCGAACCGGGCTAGAACTCGAGATCAGAAGATTACTAGCTCGGCGCTCTGACCGTTATGCTATTGAGACTTCCCCGATGTATGCTTATGAGTGAAGTGTTTCGTGTGAATGAGAATGAAGAAGCAAATGGGGGATTTATTTAATGTCTTAAGAAATTTGAATAGAGTTATGAAAGAGAATTATTAAAAGGAACTATATTTTTATAAACATGATATGTATTTTATAAAAATTGTGTTTTGAATAGATGTGTATGAATACAGAGTTATTTCTTGGATTCATAATAATTTTTCGACGTGTACTAATACAATTGAGTGCATACGAAGACATCATGCTAGCAATTTTTCAGGGTGATGTATAACGACATGGTTTTATTTTTTATGATAACTTAATAACGAAATGATTTTAATTTTATGTTTAAAATGAATCTACTAACAAAAATCGCGGTTTGCAAATTCGGTGAGTTAATTGGATTCTTAACGAATTTTCGATGTGTACAAGGATGTGTACACTAATAGTTATTTTTTAACACTTTACAACATAGTTGAAAAGTGCATATTCATAAATTGCTTCGACTTTGTTCATTCTGCCTGTCTGTCAGTTAGCACGATAACTGCCGTAAAAATGACTTTATCAAAATGAAATTTTAGTATGTTTTTCAGACGGTCTGTGAGATCTATGGGAATATAAATAAATAATATCACCCAATTAGTTTTTTATTGAACCCGGGTTGAAAAAATGAAATACATTGAACTCTATGGGACCTAATTTTTCAAACATTTTTTAAGCAAATTTAAAATTCATAAATTGCTTCGAAATTTTTAGGAAATATTCACATTATCCCATAAAATATATAAAAAAATATCAGTAAAATATGTTAAGTAGTTTTTTAATTAAAAATTACTTAATATAGGGAAAAAAACAAATTCAATTAAATTCTGACTTTTGGGATATCCTCCAGAAAGAAAAAAGAGATATATTGTGTAATAAATATTTTCCAAGCGTTTAATCATTTTGTATATGAGAGAGGCTTCACATTTTAGAATAAATTTGGTAGATAACAATTTTTCAATTTTTTTTTTAAATTTTATAAAACTCTTTATGATATACTTATTTGATGGCATTAATGCACTTTCCTACGTCCTAGAGTGTTAAAATTTGTTGAACATTTTATTCTACAAAAATGTGTTGGATCTTCAAATATAGATCATACATTTTTTTCGAAATGGCCTGCAAATAATCCCCGTTCACTTCTATAAATCATTGTTGTAATATTGTTAAAAATTCTGATGTGGGCAGCACATGTCTTTCCCTGCAGACTCATATTAACGTCCTCTTTATTTCTTCAATAATAATTTGAGTTTATCTGCACAAAATAACAGCCATAAGTATTTTAAATGACATTGAATTTGCACGTTAAACTTAAATTTGGTTCTCATTTGATAGCTGGACTTATTGTCAAAGGTTGCTTAGAGAAAACTCGAAAAAACTAGAATATCTCTAGAACGGCTAGTCTTACTAGAGTAATGGGGTTAGTCTTATTCTTTTTGCTATAAAAAATCACGTATAAAATAGGAATTTAATTGATATAATTGAGCACACGTAGTCCTTTATATTTATATTTAACGATTTTTGCGGGCCATTTCGCAAAAATAGCCCGTTCCTTTTTCCCGAATCGTACTAGAATAACCTACAAATGATTTATGTACCAAATTTTGTTAAATTTGGTATATAAATCAATTGTAGGTCTTTGAAATATTATACACCAAATTTTGTTAAATTTGTTCCATTAGTTTTTAGCTAGAGTGGATAAAGGCAATTTCTGCCGGTCATTTCGCAAAGAAGGCAGATTCTTTTATTACGAATCGTACTATAATCTAATGAACATCAGGATATTAGAGTGGATATAATGTCCTCACAGACACACAGAAACATACACAGATACACTCTTACACACACACACGTCTTCCTAAAAATAGTGTTTTTGTGTTCTAGAAGTCCCAAAACGTGTAGATCCTTCGAAAATTCGAGTTCCGATCTTCGGCATGATTTCAATACTTTGAACACATACACACACACACGCACACATATATTATCTGCGCATCTGTGTATTATCTGTGTATCTAAATTCCGTGCCTATGCAATTACAATAGTTGTGATTTTAAATGATCCCTAAACATTTATTATTTATTTAACGAAGCCAAATTTTAACTTTTGCAGAATGCAAATATCTGAAGCGATTGTAAGGTGAGTTACATGAGAATTGCTGAATTTTTTTCACACACAATTATTTAGCTCTCGAGTCAGGAATACAAGTTATATGAATGAAATATTCATTGATTTTGCATAGAGAATCAAATAATTTATATTTCGATACAGTTTTAAATATTTAAGTATAATAAATTACTGTAGTACTGTGATAATGTAAAATATATCACCACTGAATGTATCACATTTTAAAAAATTTTAAATGAAATTACATTTCAGTTGGAAAGTGTTTCATAATCAATGCTTATGCATGATTGATCATTCTTGTTTTTATGCTAACGAGTTTAATGAATGGATGTTCAGGGGATACAAGAATTATATGTATGAATGAGTTTACAAGATTTTAACTTTGATGTGTACTCCTACAAGCCTGCGTACATGATTAGACGATGTTAATGACGTTAATTAATTTTGCTACGCTAATGGGTTTAATGAATCTTCTTATGAAAGGGAGAATTATTGTTATGAACGATCAGAGAACACAAAAATTGTGTGTGTTAAGAGGGTTTATGGGATTTTATCACTCCGTTTTATGTATCTAGCGAATACGATTCGACCATTTTCTGAGCTATCTTCCTTCGTACACCGTGGGGAATTTTAACACCATGAGTTTACGCCTCATGAATACGTTTCGACAGTTTTTTTAATGGATTTTAGTTTCGTACACTGTGGAAAATTTAAACACCATGTGCGAGTAATTCCTGAATCCGCTTCGATTGTTTTAGCTAGCAAAAAATGTTTCTAGTAATTTCTTTGCAAATATTTTGGGACATGGAGATTCCATGTCCAAAATGAATGGATTCTCCAAATTACAATGAGAATTCATGTCCCAATACAATGCTCTATTTAATGTAGTTACATTATTAAGTGCACTGAATCATCTAAGAATGCAATATCGGGTAGATATTTAAAAATGGAAAAATGCTTGACACCGAGAACCCTTCAAGCTAATCACTGCTTTGCCCCACTCTATCTGTTCATAGCAAAGAACTCGATACTTGATCAATATTCTAAAATAGGAAAATGCTTGCATTACAAGACCTGCAATGGGCACTAAAGCGAAAACAAGGCCGCGCTGTATTCCGAGTTTAACAAGAAAGTTAATTTTTTAAGTTGTAAAAATTTTGAATAAGTAAGAACAGGTGTTTTCTACATTTAACACAAGCAGATATTCCACGAGGCTTCTAAAATTTAAATTATAGTTTTGAAAAAACATCAGAGATGTGTTTTATGTCTGATTTTATTTAAGTGGAAATCCAACGATTGCAAATACAAGATTGAAACCTCATATATTCATAGACTCCACTGCAATGTGTGGATCTTAATTTGAAAAATCTGCTCTGAGAAAAGAATATGGATTTATATATATATATGAATACATATATTGCATAAAATACAAAACTTTCTCTCCACACACTATACAATGCAAGGACTTCTATTTTTTCTGTGTAAGAAAACACAGCAAATCGAACTCAAAGCTTATCGGGTTTATCAGTATATCAGAGAGTAACCGGAAGTTTATGTCGGTAGAACCACAAAAATTGCAATGGCATTGTTTAAAACAGATATTAAGGGTCGAAAGCCGTCCTGCTCATCCGAAGACATGGAGCAGCAAAATGGGCGGCTGGAGATATCAAGGGTCGTAAAAGTTCTTACTGATTGATTATTTACACTAGAAGAGGAGATTATGAAGTGATATATATATATATATGTACATTTTGTATACTAATAGAATCCTAATCATCGCGATTAGAGTATTATTTTTTAATTTAAATTAATTCGACACACAAAAAGACAGAATTATTAAAAGACAATTTTCTTTTTAAACATTGCTTAATTATCACTAAACGTGTAAATTATTAATATTTGTAGCTTTCAATAAACATTTTTTTTCTCCTTATGCCTAGGAATTAAAAACATCCATAGGGAATTAGAATATCTTTTACAAGAAAACTAAGGTTTTAAAATCATAATAAATGGAATTTACCATATTGTACAAAATACTTAACGAATTTTTCGGGAAACTATTCTGTATTTAAATTAAATTTACTAAATTGGATGATTCTTACAAAGGGTGTAAGAACTTAAACTTTCAATATTTTAGCGAATTGTTCGAATTTCATTATTTTTAGTGAATTGATTAATGCTTAGCTAATATTTGCTGAAGTGGTGAGGGATGCGTTTTCTATATTCCAAAGCATTTAAGACCCTAAAATTTCATTATTTTAGTGATTTGTATGGTTCTTAGCCAATGTTTGGGGAACTAGAGGCATGTTTATAATGTTACATTAGCCCTGAGACCCCTGTATTGTTTAAAATTATGATATTTGAGTGAAATTTACCAAAAATTTAAGAATACTTAGTGGATGATCATCGAATAAGATGCATGTTTTTAATGCTGTAGGCACGTCTCAGGCCCTTAAATTAGTATATTTTTAAAACTGTCATGAATTATAGAGGAATTGAATAACACTTAGCGATTTTTTAAAGGATATGCGGTTGTTATCATTAAATTTAAATGAAAAAGATTTAAATGAATAAAAGTGTATCTGGATTAAGACACTTACATGAGTTCCAATACATAATTCCCCACTATAACTTTTGTATCTGGAGTTATCTTGTTGTTATTTTCATCATTTTTTTTCTATAAGAAATGGATATCTTATAAAATTTACATACCCGGACCGCTTCTGTGAAATGATGCATTAATGAAATGCTGCATGTGAATATGCTGCATGTGAATATGCTGCATGTGAATATGCTGCATGAATGCTGTGAAATGCTGCATGAATTCCTGACACCTCCTTAAATTTTGAACACCGGCGTTGTAAGTAGTGTCCTGAAGTATCTGTCTCTTTTAGTGCATGCCCGGTAAGAGCGCAGAAAAAGAAAAAGAAGTGTGATTAATGAAGAACATATTTATTTAAAAAACATATAAAAACTATTTACAAGTAAAGAAAATGGCAATTAAATTTCATAACCCTTTATTGGATAGCAAACATAGTAAAACAACTAAATTGAGGCTAAAGGAATAAATTACTCCTTGTTGGAAGAATGGCAGCTCGTTAACTCGATATTAAAACACTTGCATAGTTTTGAATTAAACTTATTTAAGAGGAAGAGAGAGAGATAAGTGAAACACATATCAGGAAAAGTCCCAAAAGGACAACTCACCGGCTTCATTTAGCAGTGGAGAGTCTGGCGCAAATACCATCCTATCTCAAATGTGCCAAGAGGAAAGGAGGACCGACTCATCAGTGACTAGTCCCAGAATCAACTATGTCGTCCTTTTCATTTTTCACATTTAAAAATCTATCTCTCAAAGTTCTAAGGCACGCCTCTAAAATCTTGAAAACGTTATCATTGGTTTCTTGGGTAATCCCATGAACAGAAAGCATTACAATTGATTTTTAGCTCCCTCCCGCCAAACCAACCCTTTTGCAAATCCCATCAATCCGATAATGCTTTGGGCTCTAATTCGAAAGGCCCGCTCCTCTATGATCTCGTCCGGCTCGGACCTAGTTGCATATTTTCTTTAAAATGTGATCTCCAAAGACCATCTGCACTTCCAGTTTTTCTGTGCAGATGGTAACTAGAGCTGATCCCCAAAATATAAAAGCGTTAACTCAAGATCAGAAACCCAAAGATATTGGATCATGGGTTTATCATGTGACAAGCAGTTTAAGGAAATGATCTTCAGATCTTGGAAACTGATTTTTAGCGTTCGCAACATTAAATTATTTGTGAAGCAAATAATCACCCACCTAAAATGCAGTGTTGGTTATTTACAATAAATGAAAATTGTACTGATTGTAAAGTAATGGTGAATTTGCTGGCTAGTTTATTGCAAAATGATCTCTAAAAGGTTAAATATATTCACGATAGAGCTACGCAGTGCGACACAGGTGGATAAAATTTTCTATTGTTATTCACATCAGATAACCAGATAATATTGTGACTGTGCCTCTTAAATACCTGAGATTAGTTGTTGAGCCTGCGTATCTAGTGTAGAGAATCATATTTTATATAATAATTTATTTTGTATGTTTCAGCGTGTTATTATAAAAATAATAATTTTATCTACAAAATATTCTTGAATCAATATAAAAACGTTCGAAGTATTAAATTAGCTACGAATCTAATAGCAGCTCGTCTTTAGTAAGTATTAAGATAAACTATCAACTATCCAGTAAATTTGAAACATTTACTTATTGTAGGTAAACAAACACCCTGAAAAGGAAAGTATTGATAATCATAGTATTAAAAAGCAAAGAAAAAGTTAATTTGCATCAGGCACAAATTAGTTTTGGGACTAAATTTCCCGCAAAAGCTTAGACATTGTCATAATAAAGCTAATTGTAGAAGAGAGAACTTTTTATTCTTGTTTACCTCACAACTAATATTGTGATCAAGTCTTTTAAACAGTGAATATATCTTGCACATAATGGGACACTTTGTTAACAAAACATATTTTAATTAACAATTTATGTTGAGACCTTTCTGGAAGTTACTGTTTTTTTTTACAAAAATTACATTTTATTTACTAATGTGGTCTTGAACGAATATATAAACTATATTATTACAAATGTCTATAAATGTCAATAGACATAAATACATTTATTTCTATATATTTATGCATTCCAGGGTTTTTATTAAGATTTACGGTCTGGACCAAACAAAAAAATTTGGTCTACACTCTTGATTCTAATTAAAAATATTTGTTGGGGCCAAAAAATGCCTTCCCGTCCTTTTGTACCATCTTTGGCAGTGATGCATCTGGATCATTGCATGAAATTGTCGTATCGACTTTTGAAACACCTACTCAAGTTATTATATTTCCAAGCCATTTTGCGTTAGTAATTCTTGTTTTCTTAGGATTACATGTTAATCTGAGAGTTTGTTCGGAACTCTATTTATGCCGTTATTTCGGTTGGCGCCAGTGCTGTCTGGAGATGATGTGGACTGCAGAGTTTAATTACGTTACATCACGAATATAGGTGCGAGTTGGCCAATGAGGGCTGGATTATGGAGTGACGTGGGAGTTATCAAAAGGAAGCTCCGGGCTTTTGGATCCTTGACCTCGGGGGAGAGCAGACGATTGGAGAGCACGGCGTGAAAGGAAAATGAATTTTTTTAAAGTTTCGAGCAACTGATATTATAATGTCAGAATAATATTTTCGATATGGAAACTAGAGAATTGACGGAGTCTAATGTATGTACTTACCACCTTCCAAATTCTACTATCCAACGAATCATGAAGGTATTCGAATCTTTGAATGTGTTGTTTGAGTGTTTGAGTAGAGTGCAGAGTTCGAAAATGATACGCTGCACGGATATAAATATTCCTGCCTTGTGAACTCGACTCAGCGATGGAAATTGCAATGCCGAACTCTGAAATATTAATCTTTGTCCTTTGGCCGTCCATGGCCCATGTACAAGGCTGATCCGAAAGTGTATTCCCTACCTCCTCTCTCCTGGGTTAGTTATGTTTTGTTTTGGGTTTTGTCATCTGAAACTGTAAGTAATATTTTCCTAATTGTTAATGTGCTGGTGGAAGCCACTTAATGTTGATCAAGAGTCTGTATTGAAGGACCATGAATATGTATATATGTCTTAAGAACAGTTGAGAAGTCAATAAATAGAATTCTGTATTAACTATTTGTTATGCTTTCCACTATTTATATGATTAATGTGTGATCTTCCCTTCAGTTTTGAGTTATGGCTGAACAACCGATTCTTAGAATCGGCCGGGGAATAAGAACTTAGTTACACAACACAAATACGATCGCTTGTTGGTAAATCTAAACCGACACCAAATCTGGAACGGTGTTAACTTCATAATTTACCACTTCTCAAATTTAATAGAAAAACCTGTTTCACAATTTGATGCCGTGAAGGCACTCTTTAATTTGCCAACAAAATCCTTTACCACAAAATACACCACATAAATTCCCATTCTAGACATTTGTATCTTCAGTTGTGTTGATGTTATCATTATCTCAGTAAGAAATGAATCCCTTGAATGTTCCCTTGAATGCAGAGGCAGATTTTGCGCAACGCTTCGTTACATTGCAATACTGGTTCAGCCTTAAGTTTTGCATACCAGCATATATACGGTTAAAGGAAATAATCTTTAGATATTAGCTACGAATCTTCAGCGTTCGATGTATTAAATTAACTGTAAAGCGAATAACAACCCATCACTAGTAAGTATTAACACAAAATATTATTTATTTACAGAATTTGACAATTTTTATAATTGTAAATAAATGGCACATTTGTAATTGTCACTAAATTTTAAAGCTAAATGCCCTCCAAATTATTGTATATATTCATAACAGAACGATGTGGAGATCCAGATACAAAAGACTTTGAAGTCTCGTTCAGTTTGCATGACCAGCAAGCAAATACTGTGATCATGCCCTTTAAACAGCGTAATAACAACACGCAGACATAACGCGTTACCAGGATCATATTTTGTATAATAATTTATATTTATACTTTTCTGGAGGTTTTCGCAAAGTAATTTTAACTGAGTTAAATTTATTTTACTAATATAATCTTGAACGAATACAAAACTATATTATTAAAAATGCCTCTAAATATCAATATAAATACATTCATTTAATTTAGAGTTTTTATTAAGATTTACGGCCGGGACCTAACAAAAAATTGTTGCACTATAATCTTGCTTCTAATTAAAATTATTTCATTGGGGCAAAAATTATGCTAATATATTGTAATCTAATTTCAAGAAATAAATTTAGCTACGAATTTGGCGAAATATCGCCAACTTGGCTAATTTTTAAATGTTGCCAAATTGATGAAAATATCTCCAAATTGATAAAAATGACGCCTAATAGGATGCAATATTTTGCAAATTTTTAATTGCGTCATATGATAGGCATACCTTTTATTATATAAGAAATGTTCTTCTAAATATCACCAATTTGGCGATATTTGGCCCCACATTAAGGAAAATATCGTCAAAATTACGAAAATGACGCCAAATTACTGAAAATGACGCCAAATTGATGAATTTATTATAAAAGTGTATAAATATATGGACTGTATTGCTTATTGATGATACTGTCAATATTGATAATTGTTAATTTAGAGTTGCCTGAAATGTAAGCTAATTGGGTACGAAATAGTTTTAGATGGTGTCCTGCCGGATGTACAGTTTACCGTGCCAAATGTACAATTTAACGTTATAAATAATGTGCCGTGGATCTTTTCATCACTTGTTCACCATTACAGAAGTAAATTCATTGCATTATATAAGGAAAGTTATGTACCGCCCACATCAGTTTTTATTTTTCCTGCAATACATGTTAATGTATAGGTAAAGTATTGGAATCATGCCGAAAATCGCAACTCGAGTTTTCGGCGGATGTACACGTTTCGAGACCTCTAGAATACGAAAAATTTATTTTTAGCATGACGTTTGTGTGTGTCTGTGCAAATTTTGTATCCATTCTAACTAAAAAACTAAATGACCGAATTTCATAAAATTTGGTAGGTATGTCACTTGTGGCAGAATCTGGTGCTGATTGGTTTTGGGTACGATTCGGGATAAAAGAATCCGCCTTTTTTTGCGATATGGCCCTCAAAAGCCTGTATCCACTCTCGCTTTAAAACTAATGGACCAAATTTCATAAAATTCGGTTGATAAGCCGCTTGTGGGTCACCCTGATGCTGATTAGATTTTGGTACAATTTGAAAAAAAATAGCTTGCTTTTTTTGCAAAATGATCCGCAAAAATTGTCAAAATCTAAAATAAAAAACTACTTATGCGTAAATATAAACATTGAATGCTTGCGTTATACGTAATTTTTAACGAGGAAAATAATAACATCAACTCCATCACACTAGGTCTAGCCGTTCTTGAGATATTTTTGTTTTTCGTATTTTCTGTACATTACCTTTGAAAATAAGTCCAGTTACCAAATGAGAACGAAAATTGAATTAAAAGTGAAATAAATTTAATTAAAATAAAGAGAACGTGGATATAAGTCAGCAGAGAAAGTCATGTGCTGCCCACATCAGATTTTTTATAAGGGTTAACGAAATCGCTCACGGATTCTAATATCTGCAGGGGAAATGCCTTCCCAGAAGATAGTTTTCAGGTAAAAAAACAGTTAAATGGTATTGGCCGTTTTGTTGGGCCCACTCCATTCGAAATTTTCGATTCTGCTCCTAGTCGCCATTTCCGATGTAATAAACACGTCTGGCGTTGCCACTAAAACCACTGTTTTAGTACCTCAGAGATTCCTTAAATAATATCCTACAAAATGTTACGAATATGCAACGTGTTTCACCGAGCTTTGCATCTATTTAATACCTTTGCTGTATTCGAGGAGAAAACACCTTTACAGGCAGCCATTCCTATTACGTGAATATATTGTTATCATATTTGGAGTGCCGGGACAAGGTTGTCATATTTTGCGATTTATCTCGAACTCTGCAAATATTCGAATGTAAAATTACTTTCTCGAAATAACGAATAATCTGGGAAGTACGAACCACTTCTGGAAGTTTCTATGGAGAGTATATAAAGTGAGTCATCGATCAGTTAGAGAGCAGTTGAAGTAATACGCGCTATATTGAATGGTTAGATGCGTCAGTGTTTTAATAATAGTTTCTGCTGTCTATGAATTAGCCAAGCACTGAAATGCTGTTTTATTGTATCTAACAATCCTTTAGTGATCTTGCAAAATAGTTATTGAGAGATTCGCTGTATATTGTTCCTGTTTACGTTTATTAGTGCTTTTGCATAAAAGCATTAGTGATCCAATAATCCAGTAGTCCATCCCCACAATACTGGGGTCGATTAGACCCCTCCCCCATATTGCACTAAAGAAGGTGTAACCCACCCCCCTCCGGATTTAGTCAGAGCGTGTCGCGCCATTGGGGTTCACCTATAAAATATGAAAAGAAGAACCGGATCTGTCTTCTATCTGTCTATTCTTTCCACAGCGGAAGTTCCAAGTTTAAGATAGCCACTAAAATTGGTATTAGGTTAGCCGAACTTCTGGCACGATAGATCTACTTCATCAATATTTAAAGAAATCTGATATGGGCAGCAGCTGACTTTCCCTGAAGACTCATATTCACGTTATCTTTATGTCTTCAATAATTCGTTAAATTGAGTCTAATTGCCCAAAATAACAGCCACAATTATTTTAAATTACACAGAATTTGCACTTTCAATTCAATTGTCGTTTCCATTGGGTAACTGGACTTATTTTCAAAGGTGGCGTCGCGAAAATGCGAAAAAACTAAAATATCTTACGAACGGTAAGTCCTAGAGGTTGGTCTTATCCTTTTCTTCGTCAAAAATTACGTATAAAAAAGGCATTTAATTGATATATTTGAGGAGCAATAGCCATTCAATTTTATATTTAACAATTTTTGGGTTCCCTTCGCAAAAACAGCAGGTTCTTTTATCCCGAATCGTATACAAAATCTACTCCACACCAGGGGGGTCACCCACAAGGGACTTACCTACCAAATTTTATGAAAACTGGTCAATTAGCAGTTCTTCAGTTAGAATGGATATAAAATCTGCACAGACAGGCACACATACAGAGGCTACGCTAAAAATAGATTTTTTCTTTGTTCAAGAGGTCCCAAAACGTGTAGATCCGTCGAAAACTCAAGTTGCGATTTTAGGCGCGATTCCATTACTTTTTTTATATATTACCATGTATTGCAGGGAAAGTGAAATATAGTTATTTTAAGTTGAATCAAGATTTTGAGTGATTTCCCATAAATTGGTTCCTTAAAAAATGAAAATTTCAATATAGCAATTTTAAAAATTCAAAATAGCAATTGAAAAGTTTTCATCTTCATATCAACAAAAAGACTGAAGAATGTTCTTTCTAACAATCTTTATACTGAATCCGTAGAATAATTTCCCCCTCCCCATATTTATTTATTTATTTTTAATTACACCGGAATATGTACCTTTTATTACATGTCATAAACACCTTCCAACATCGTTGGAAAGTGTTTATGACTTTATTCATTCCGTCTGTCTGTCTATCTGGCTGTCCGTTCGCACGATAACTGCCGTAAAAATTACTTTATCAAAATAAAATTCAGTATATTGTTAAGACGGTCTGTGGGACATACGGGTATGTAAATGAATAATATCACCCTATTAGTTTTGGATTGAACCAGGGTTGAAAAAATGAAATACATTGAATCATATAGGATCTAATTTTTCAAACATTTTTTAAGCAAAGTTAAAATTCCCAAATTGTTTCTAAAATTTTAGGAAATATTCAAATTGTCACATAGAATATATAAAAAAATTTCAGCAAAATATGTTTAGTAGTTTTTTTAAATAGAAATTAAAAAAATAATGTTACCCATATAATTTAAAGAGATCACTTGAAATACTTTAAATTAAACATGACATCCATCTTTTTCTCCCAGAGAAAAAAATCGTGATTTTTAAAGTTCTTTTAAATTTATATGTAGTATTGCATCCGTCCTAAAACCGCTTTATTTTTGCGTATTTTCTGTGCATCTATATTTTGCTCCAGCGCAATTATAATATTTTTGAATTTAAATGATCTCCAAACTTTGATTATTTCTACAACGAACCTAATTTTAAAGGATGAAGAATGTAAACAAGTGATTGTAAGATGAATTGCATAATAATTGCTGATTTTTTTTCATGCAAAATACACACAGAGAGCCAGGCGATTTATATTTCGATGACGTCATTTGAATAAAGTTCATTTCTTTCGATGTAGTTCTAAGATTTCAAGTAAAATAAATTGTAGTTCTGTGACGATAAAAAAATATATCACCGCTGAATGTATCACATTTTAGAGGTGTTTAAATAAAATTGCATTTCAGTTGAAAACTGTTTCACAATCAGTGCATTATGCGTGATTGATCTTTCTTGTTTTTTAATTTTTTATTTCGTCGTATCCGAGAAAGGAAGTATTTATAAGCGTATTTAATAGAAATTCTTTAAATGTTCTTAAAAAGTATATAATTTTAACATTACTGACATAGATTTCAGGTACGTAAACCTATCTCCTAAATTCAAAAACGGTATTTTTTTTTTATTTGCTACGTGTTGGCTTTCTCTTTCTGTTTGGTGATGGCCCATTTAGTTTATGAAACTGGCTGTTTCCTTTATGTGTGTTATCATTACAATTATTCTTAATTATTGCACTTGCTGACTAAGCTATTTCATTTTTGAAACTGTTTATTTTCCATATTCGTTTGGTGCTACAATTTTCGCATTATTGAATAGTTAACAGTGATGTCCAGTGACTGACTATTCCTCATAGTGTTTTCAAATCACTAAAATATTTCTTCCCTTAGAATAGAAATTGGGAAAGATTTTTCAAATATAAAATAATGTGTTTTCAAAGAATAATGTCTATCTAACATTAGATTTTAATCGTTACTTTCCCTGCAATACATGGTAATGTATAAGGCAAGTATTGGAATCATACCGAAAATCGCAACTCGAGTTTTCGACTGATCTATACATTTCCGAACCTCTAGAATACGATAAAATAATTTTTAGCGTGACGTCTGAGTGTTTGTCTGTGTGTGGGCCTGTCTGTGAGTGTGTGAGTGTGTGTATGTCTGTCTGTGTGTGAGTGTGTCTGTCTGCTCTGCAATGTATGTATCCACTCTAACTAAAAAACTATAAAACGAATTTCATAAAATTTGGTAGGTAAGTTACTTTAGTGAGACCTGACCTTGGTGCTGATTAGTTTTTAGTAGGATTCTTATATATATATATATATATATATATATATATAAACAGAACCCGCCTTTTTTTGCGAAATGACCCGTAAAAATTTCATGTATCCACTCTAGTTAAAATACTAATTGACCAAATTTCCTAAAATTTGGTAGATAAGTTACTTGTAGGATACTCTGGTGCTGATTAGATTTTGGTACGATTCGATAAAGACAAACTGCCTTTTTTTACGAAATGGCCTGCAAAAATTTCATGTATCCACACTAGCTGAAATACTAATTGACCAAATTTCACAAAATTTGGTAGATAAGTTACTTGGGGGGATACTCTAGTGTTAATTAGATTTTGGTACGATTCGGAAAAGAAAAACCATCTTTTTTACGAAATGGCCCGCTAAAATTTCAGGTATCCACCCTAGCTAAATTACTAATTGACCTAATTCAACAAATTTCACAAAATTTGGTAGATAAGTTACTTGTGAGATACTCTGGTGCTGAGTAGATTGTGCTTCAAATCGGAAAAGAACAACTTGCCTTTTTTTACGAAATGGCCCGCAAAAATCGCCAAAATCTAAAAAAAAACTGCGTCTGCTCAAATGTATCAATTAAATTATTGCTTTATACACAATTTTTGATGAGGAAAAGAATATAATATACTCCATTATGCTTTAGGACTAAATATATTTGAGATTTCTTACATTTTTGTTACGCTGATTTCGGAAAAATATCCAATTACCGAATAGAAACAGAAATTGAATTAAAATTACAAATTTAGTGTTATTTTGTGCAATTAAACTCAGTCTAATGAATTATTAAAGAAATAAAGAAAATATGAATTTGAGTCTACAGGGAAAGTCATATGCTGCCCACATCAGATTTTTTAAAACTATGTATGATCTCTTTTCAAACATGTATGAATATTAATTTTTTTAGAGAGCTTTTATACAATCCAAATATCTATAGTGAGTCGAAAGTCAGCTTCTGTAACTGCACGTTGGGACAATAGCAATTAATCCTTATATGTGAAATAATAAGTTAAATAAATGTATCTTATTCCAATAGTTATTTAGTCATTAGAGTATTAATATAAGTAACTCAACTAGTTATTTATTCATTAGAGTATTATTAAAATATTTCAAATACTCTTTTATTCATTACAGTATTATTAAAAGTAATGCAACTCCCCTTATTTATGATTACAGTAGTATTAAAATAATTGAATATTAAATTAAGTAGCAGGAACCATATTTTTTAATATCTTTCTGATTACTATTTAAATTTTAATTCATAAAACTATCTATGTATTTCAAGAAAAGAGCTGCTATCACTTTTAAAATGTCTCAACCAAATTTTTGTACTACACATAACGTAAAATATGATATTTTTCTTTTGCTGTAGCAGAAATATAAGTAGTACATGCGATCTAAAGATTTAACGAGACAAACAACCAAAGCACTTTACATAAAAACACAGCAATAAATATTACTGAAACGTACATTTAGAGCAAGCTCCTCATAAATATTACACACTTGGGATTTGGAGTGATTTATCTGTCTGAATTATCGTTTTACAAATGAAATGTAAAACTATGTAATACGTGTTATCAGAAATCCGCTAGCTGTTTTGATAGAAACAGAATGTTTATAGGTGTGAAATCAATAGATTATTCTTATAAAAGGATTTATGTTTATACATTCGTATTGTTGTGCATTGTGTTCACGATTCGGTTAATATAATGATATGATATGTTATGTTTCTGTTTATTTTTCTGGCAGAATAATTAAACTAACCGACATAGTGACTACCCATGTGGACTTGAAATAGGAAGGATCCACACTGAAGAGAATTTTCAACCTACATCAAATTCTTGAGAAATTCAAGGAATTATGACATTGAAGCGTCTTGCTTTATGCAAGAATCGCTAGATTAAAGTATAATTAATAAATCAAGACAAGTAAATTCGAACGTTAAAGTATAGTAAATAATTGAACCATGTAATATGGCAACAAATCTTCTCAAAGACACTATGTATTAACAAACGCTTTGTAAGTAAAACAGGATAACGCAAACAAGGAAAGGAATGGATTGATTTCGTTCGGATAGAAAATAATTCCTTCTTTAGGGTAAATAAGACAACAATCACCCCAGTCCAGTAAAAGCCAAAAACTCTCCTTTGACAAAATGTCCTGCGGCTGACTGTTTCATTATAGTCATCTTCTCCCATTACTTGTTTCTCACTGGTTTTAATGTGACATCTGTGCCTCAAATATCCTGGCAAAGGAAGCTCTTCAGAAGCTCTTCAGAAGATCTTCAGATGGCACCTGGTTGGATACAGACCAAAAGTGCAACTATATAAAGTTTTTATAAGACTTTAATATATGATTTAGGAACATAAACTTCCACAAGACATGATAATCCCTTAGCATTTGTAAAAGAAAAATTTTGCTCTGAAAGTGTTGGGTGTATTCATGAAAATAATATTTAAAGAAGAAACTACAATTTCGAACTAAGCGGATTGCATATAAATCCTGATTTAATTAAAAAAGTTAAAATTAACAAAATTAAATTTGCAGGACACTAAGAATGGATAAGAACTGAGCCGCAAATAAAATATTTATGTCCACACCAATCAGGAAACACCCTAGCCTAGAGGAATAATAAAGTTATGATGGATTGGTTGTAGGACAAGAATTATGCGACATTACATGTAAAAAAGTGGACAAACACTGATACAAAGCGAACCATTTGGAAAAAAACTTCGAGGAAGTTCAAATCTCACTGCGAGATGTCAAACCATTGGTGATGATGGTGATGATGAAGATGAAAGTAGCTCTAAATTCAACTGAAACTGGTTGATTTTACTTATTTATATTATACTGTTTTACTAAGGAAGTTTTTATTTTGATTCATTTCACAGCAATTTGAATAAGTTATTTTACATAAAAATTTATAACCACGCTTCCATTGCAGGTAACAGCATATATGGGCTAGTCTGCGACTATTACGCTCTCGTCAGCATGGAATAACAGATGCTTGCAATGACATCAAGTAAATTGTCTAATCCCCTCCCCCCACATACACACTTTGCGAATCTCTATGTAAATAGCCAAATTCACTCTCTCTACGAAGCTGGCTTCAAGTTTCTTTAAAGCTAAGCTCAGACTAGAAGAGAGTACAGAGGTCAAGTTCATGTAATTCAAGTTCCGAATTCGAGTTACCATGATCATGATCGTTGTAGCCTCTTGAGGCGTAAACTAAACTTTGAAGATATTTGAAGCCGGTGATGGAACTGAAATTGTCGGTTACTGAAGTGATTTTTAAAATTGTGGCACATCTAAAATTTTCGTGCGTTTATTGCAGGTATCATCTATCCAATGCAACCATCCCATGGATATTGTTATTTGGAATAGGAGCGTGATCCTAACTTTGGGAACGCCCATATAGTTAAGCTCTGGAAGTAAAAGCATATTTCGTTTAAATAATAAATTTAATGATTTATTTAAAGTTGCACTATATTTTAAAATTAGATAAAAAAGTTGATACAATTAGATAAAAAGAAATACCAGACACGTATATTGAGTTACTATGAACATAATCGCTGTATCCTTTGGAAGCGTAAACTCAATTAAAAAAAAAAATTAAGTCGGCTATGTGACGGGGCTGAACTCGCCGTTTACTGAAGAGAGTTTTAAAATCGTGGCATATATAAAATGCGACTAGATAAAAAGAAGTACCAGGTACGTATATTTAATTACTATGGACATGATCGTTGTATACTTTTGATGCGTAAACTCAGTTTTGAAAAGAAATTGAAGTCGCCTTTGTGATGAGTCTGAATTCGTCGCTTACTGAAGAGAGTTTTAAAATCGTGGCATATATAAAATTTTCTTGTCGTTATTACAGGTCTCGGCTAATATATGCTGACTAACGCAAATTTAGCCCAAAACCGGCCACTGGATGTTGTAATTTGCAATAGGAGCGTGATCCTAACTTTGAGAACACCCATATAGTTGGGTTCTGGAAGTCTAAACTTATTTCGTTTAAATAATAAATTTAAAGATTGCTCTAAAGTTTGCGTTCTATTTTAAAATTCGATAAATAATGTTGATGCAACTAGATAAAAAGAAATGCCAGGCCCTTATATCGTAACCAGGAACTGCTAAGGGTACATAAAACAATAGAAATACGTACTTGAATATTAAGCTTTGAAAGATCACGTACTGTATTGTTGATAGCCATGTGAACATTACAGGCTTAGGCATCAAGATCAATAGAAAAGAAAGAGAGCAGGAGCTGTGTTCGTGAGGGCATTAAATTTCCTCAATATCATTTATTTCAAGACGATAGAAGAAACTTCTCTTCATTTCTTATTTTATTTTATCTGTAATTCCTAGGAACAAGATATCATTTAAAAACAAGGGACTTTCGTTACCACAAACATTGAAAAAATGCTCATAATTAAATGCATGCTTTGAAAAGTCAGTTTACAGAAACGATAAATATTTAAAACTAGTATTTGAGCCTGTCAAAGACAGCGAAACTAGCATTCTTTAAATGTTTAGCAACAACTTCTTTTAATAAACAAACTTGAAAAAATATTTTTAAACAATGTTTTAAAACAATGTATGGTGCTTAGCCTCGAAAACAGCCAATGCAATTTTCGATCGAGATCGCAAATTAGCCCTGTTATATTTTGCCCCATGGTCGAGATTTAGATTTTTCTATCACTGGTGAGGGCTTTGAAACGATTCCGAGAGACTTTGCCACTTCCTTTTCCCATTTTATCCACTGGGAGAAAATTCGAAACTCCACTAGATTCGGTGTAGTGATCGAAAATAAATGTATGTTTAGTTTCAGCCTTCTAGGCCACCAGGGTGCTCATGTAATGTATATCAAAAATATTTTCGAAGGAATCCCATTTTCTCCGCCACAAGAGGTAAATAGAAAATTTGGCTACATCACTTTCTGTGCGGTGGTTGATACTATAAGTGCACAAAGGAGACTGCTAGGGGAGGGAGGCTTTTCGAGATCCTCATTTTCTCAGTATCCAAGTATAATAAAATAATCTAAATAAATTCGAAAATTAAATTGTAGTAAATATTTGATCTATTTAATATAGTAAAAGGTCTTCTTTCAAAAACATACAATATTGACTGTAAAAAAACAACAAAAAAAATTCTTTGTTAGTAAAATGGCGTAAAACAAATAAGGAAAAACATCGATTCCGGATGGGAAAAAAAGATTGCTTCTTCAGGATAAGCAAAATAACTGTTACTCCAATAAAAGCACAAATAAAACAAAAAAATGTCCTGTGGTTGCCTAGTCATGTTGTCCTATTACTTCTTCCTGATTTGAATGTGACGTCTGTGACTCATTTGTCCTGGCGAAGGAAGTTCTTCAAGTTATTTTTTCAGATGATACCTGAGTGGGAGAAGAACAAATTTGAAACTATATAAAGTAATTATAAGAACTTAATTTATTTTTCAGAAACCTTAACTCTTACACAAGATGTGATGAAAAGCTCTTTGCATTTCTGAGAAGAAAAAAATGTTCTCAGTATTTTTGTTGGAATTCAGGTAAATGGTATGCGAAGAAACAGATACAATTTTGAACTATAAATATTATATAAAGATTCTGATATAATTAAATACCTTAAAATTAACAAAATGAAATTTGCTGGGCACTGGCTAAGAATAGATAAATTCAGAGTCACGGAGAAAATATTTATGTCCACACCAATCGGAGAAAGGCTAAACTGTGAAAAGACTAAATTGGAAAAATACCTAAATTGAGATGAAGCAAATTTATGGGAACAAGGAGTTTGTGATGGTTCATGTAAAGATTGAACAAACACTGCTCTAAAAGGGAACACTTGGAAAGAACTGCTGAAGAAAATCAAGACCCACATTGGACACTCGATCCATTCGTGGTGATAATGATGATTTCCCATAGGATGAAGAAAACGGCAGATTGAAACTGTTTCCAGGACCCACAGAAGTGCCTTCGGTAAACTAGAAGGATGAATTCTGCCCATTGTGGTATCGATCAGTGGTGAAAAATTAACGAACTTTTCTATCCCAGTCTCTAGGAAGCGTAAAATATTGAGTGGTTTTTTAAGCCTTTTCAGACCCTCGAGAAGCTCTCCGATGACCTAAAAAACTGAATCATTACATGTTTAAATACGACCACTGGTCAGTAATTTAAATGTTTAAAATATGTATGCATGATATATAATATAAATTTTATGATTTGCAACATATGGTATATAAGCAATATTGCAACACGTTGCAATTTCAACGTATACAAACTCAAACTCCATTGACCTTACTTACTAACTGAACTAATTTTTACACTTCATAACGCTGGGTCGTGCCGAAGTACATAGAAGAATATCTGCAAGATGATGACCAAATATTTGCACTACACACAAATAAGTTATAAATGAAAATAATTTCAGTAACTATAACTCATTCTGCGGAACATACATGACATAATTTCTGACATACAATCACCACTTGCTTTATTATAATGAAAGTGTTCTAATGATTTCAAAAAATGTGATTTATATTTTTAATTTCGTACTAAAGTACAAAAGTTTTTATAAAAATACTCAAATTAAGTGGCACGTCTATCTTGAAAACAATAACCGTCCAGAGCGCATAATACTTATTTGAATTATGTGCTTTACATCACAAAAACTCTTCTTAGAATATTAAGCTTTGAAAGATTACGAACTATATTCTCTCTGAACACGCCAGCATTATAGGCTTTAGTGTCAAAAGCAATAGAAATGACATAGTGCAAGAGTTATGTTTGAATAAGCATTAAGTGTACTTAATGGCATATCTTTCATCTGGTAGAAACAGGTTCTTCCTTGAGTCGATTTATAGTCTATAGGGGCTGGCGATTATAAATAAATGTACGAACATTCATTGTTATGTTGTCTTCATAGAAACTAAAGCAACGTCCTTGATTGAATTGATACACTTTTGGAAAATAGTATTATTTTTTCCGAAACCAGGTTTCTGCATATTTATTTTTCACTTTCATTTCTATTTTTTTAACTATTTTGCTATTTTTCTTAAAATTATTTTTACTTATTTTTCTTGTTTGTGCTTTTTACAGGCAGTTGACACATCTCACGTTCTTTCATTACCATTTTGAAAGGTTTGCTATTACTATATAATTGTTTGCATTCCATTTGTTATCCTTTCTCTTACAGTCTTACTTTCTCTTTTCGTCCATATTTTTTTGCTATTATTTCTTTTTTCCCTGGTTTCTACCTTTTATTCGCAGTAACCTGCCTCGCCTCCTGTTTTTCTACCTCCATGGGTTTTTAACATCTCTCATTTCTTCACTCGAGAATGACAACTTTTCTCCTATCATCAGCCGCTTGTGTTATTATACTTTAGATGCCGAGTTTATTTGAAAAAGTGAGGTTGTACGTAACCCTGAAGAAGACTGTTTTTGTCTTCTAAATAGGTGAACTCCTAAAATTTAGTGCTTTCTGTATTTTAAAGACGTTTTTATGCTGTTATAATACCCCGTCATAAGGATTATTACGTCATTTGCACTAATAAACCCTAAAAAAATACTTTTATTCCTATGCATTCTAAGAAATGTATGACAATCAGAAGATTTTCTAGATCGATATCTCTACTGTATTTAGCTCTTTATAAGATGTGTTTTACATCGGTCAGGAATTAAAAATAGTATAAAACAAGAGACTTTTAAAAAAAATCACACTTGATCAACATTTTTCAAACTCTTAGTTTCATTTTAAAAAATTCTGATGTAGGCAACACATGACTTTCCTTATATAATGCAATGAATTGTCTACTTTTACGGCAACAAATGGTTATTCTTATAGTAGAAACTTATATTATTTCCAAGATATTGGATTTTCGTCAATTTATCGTCATTTTCTGATCTGATTTGCTTAGTATATACTGAAAATTATGTCATTGATATAGATTTCTATGCAGACAATTTGGAATTAATTCCTAATGAAGCTATTATTAGTAATAATATTAATTTTTTGGATTTAAATCTTTTTATTGAATCTACTGATGGAATTGTTACAAATTTATATAATATAAAAGACTATTTCTATTTTAACATTAATAAAATATTACCATTTAATTCCTGCAATTTGATTCTATTTCTTAGAAATATTATACTTAATCAGCTTTTTAGATTTTATAGATTATCAGATAAAAATTTCATGATATGCATATAAATAATCTAAAACTTACCAACAAATTATATAAATATCCAGCTTATTTAGTAAATGATATAGTTAAAAAGTTTAGATTATCTGAATTTTCATGAATTCTCTTCTTTATCTTATATTAGCCAAACATTGACATTCTATTGTATAAATAATACTTTATATTTACACCCTCTTAAACATTCGCCTTACCATTATAAGTCCCACTATTTTGTAGTTCTTACTGTATAATATTACCTTTTAATGCCTTTTAGCATTACTGTTATGTATTTCTTACAAGTGGTAAGAGTAGATATTTTCTTTTATCCTTTGCGAATGGCAATGCTGGTCTCTTCATTCTGGGTTCCAGTGTTTCGGGCATATGCAGAGTTTTTCCCAGGTATTCTTGTGTCCTTTATTTTTCCATCTTCAGTGTGTTGTCTAAGTAGAAATAGTGTATAGATATAATATATCTATTTCTTCAGAAACATACATATTTCGTGTTCATTTTCAGAAAATACTTGTACCCGAAAAGAGTTTCGTCGAAATGAACAATTCAATTAATTAGGCTTAGTCCTTGTCCACGTGTATAGCATTAACGCTCAGATTTTATGTGCTTTTCTATTATCGTTTCCATACCATTGATATTTGTTGATTATTTTTAGCTTGATGACACGAAATTTGCATTTTTTTTCCAATTGAATGAAGATTCGCTATTTAATACTTTATTTTATTTTATAGGTCTTATATAAAGTTAGGATTTTTGAGTTGCAACTTCTCTCTATTCTATCATTGGACTTTCCAGCTATTATATATATATATATATATATATATATATATATATATATATATATATATATATTGGAAAAATCAAAAATCTCTTGTTGTTAAACATGTAACTTTTCTGCATGAAATGTGATATTTCTTTCAAGAATCAAGTGATTTTCAGGAAATTTTGTGTGATTATTTTAATTATCATCATCTCTTCAACACGTCAAGAAAGATTTTTTTATCAAGATCGAGTTATAAAAAGTACAAAATCGTGATGAGCTTTTCCCACTGTATTTAAATTTGCAAATTTGTAGAGAGAAAGTTATGCGTTTTACAGCCCTCACTTCTTCTTTCGAAAGCTGTAGTATATATTTTAATACATCTTTTGAAGAATACTAATAAGAAATATGATCCCTTTCAGAATGCTATTCCACTGTGAAACTAAAATCATACGACTAGTTTGATACTGTAACAGGCATTTCACAGAACGCTCTCCCATAACTTACAATATTGCTAACTTTCAAGATAAATATTTGATTTCAGTAAAGCGAAAAGAAATGAAGGAACGGAAAATAAAATATTCTTTCATTCAAGTTAAAACTATGTTCAATGCGAAATCAATATTCGCTGAATTGCTGTGTGTGCCAAAATCTTCCTTTTGTCCCTATCATGCATTTCCCATGCATGATAAAGATCTGATACTCATTTTTACGAATTTTTAGAGTATGTAGGTTAAATTTCACAGAAAGTTTGTTAAAATAAAAACGCAGCTATTTGAGCATAGAATAACTATTTAAAATCAAAACGAAATGCAACGGCATTGTTATTTATTAAACTGTTTTATTTCAAGCTCGTAGTTTTTTAATATTTTTATCGTTGCAGCTTGTAATTTAATAAGGCTGACATGAATCGGGCAATTATATAGAGGGAAACAGAAGTGGTTTATTTCTTGAAATCAGAACGTGTATAATTAATCAGCAATACGACTACATTAGCCTATAAATTAAAAAACAACTAAATACACAACTAAAATATAACTATAAACAAAGTACACATAAAATGATGCAAAAATAAACTGAAAATAAAACTTCTTTAAGTACAGCAATTATTTATAAAATGCTTCCACAGGTTTCGAAGACAAATTAAATCCACTTTTTTCAGGATAAAATATAGGGCAACCACCTTTATCACAGTGAGAGGGGAGTCTATCATCAGAGAATTGCTCTAAAAATGCCGTTTCCATCTAAAATATTTAAAAATCAAACCAAGGTGTTGACTCATTTTACCATTTTAAATATAATTGAAAACAAAGGCTAAATGATAATCGAACCAGTTATAAGTAAATTTTATGACTACTCACTTATAAATGCTAATTATATTGTAAAACTGAGGCCAGTTTGTCTAATTAAATAAGTCGTTTGTCAAGTTGACAATTTATGTATCGAACTACTTTACACTGCTAAGTGACTCGAAGTGCAGCCTGACACCATCAACGGTTGCACCTGCATGCATCCAAATCATTCGCAACAGGTTGCATTAAGTACATCTTTGTGCATGACGGCCAGCCACTTGTGTGCCATGAAGCTCTTGAAACAGGGATGCACGTCTGGCCTGGTGCCACTGTCATCGCAACTGGACCAATAAATATCACCGGGTCATATTTACGGATGAATCTCGCATCTGCCTGTGGGAAATGACAGTCTCAGACGGGTGTGAAGGTTTCCCGGGAATACCACTTGTCAGCCCATATCACCGAGCGTCACACTGGGTATCGTGGTTTGGGTGTTATGTTCGACCAGCGGACAGCTCTGGTGCACATTGCAGGTAATCTGACATCGGACCGGTACGTTACACAAGTTGTGATGCCTGCGGTTCGGCCACTAGTTCAGAACATCCACCGCACATTGTTCCAGCAAGACAATACCACACCGCACCGCGAACTTTCAACAGCCTGAACAGAATCCACATCCTGTACAGGAATACCACCCGTAGATAAAAGAAGTATGTGATGTGGTTGATGAAATGATTTATTTCTCATTTATAAAAATAAGATAAAAGGAAAATGATTACCTACCATGCATGAAATAAATTATGAAATAAACATCTTGCTGCGAAGCTCTGAAAATTACTGCACGACGCAGCAAGCGATTCGTTATGACAAAAATGAAAAGTAACAATGATACATTTTTTATGGAATATTGAAATCCATAACCAAAAGATGAAACTAATATACCCGTTAGATATTATATTAGAAACTTTTAAAATTGATCAATACAATTTTTATTGCTTACATTTATTTTTCTAAAGATTTTAGTTCTTAATCAAATTTTCAGAAAAGCTTTATTTGTTCGTAAAGTATAAAACAGTATTAAAACATTTAATCGTCTTTGAAATAGCTTTCGATAAACTCAGCTTTATTATTTCAAGAAATAGTCTCAAAATTATTTATAACGTATTCATAGAAATAAAAACAGATTTAACACAAAGAAATAAAAAAATAGAAATGACTAACATTAGAGGCAAATGCATTCTTTTCTGAAGGCACTAATGGCCTTATCAAATCCTTTTTATAGTATTTTATATCCTTACTAGCTTCAACTGCGTAATGCCAGAATATCCCATTTTTCCATCCAATGCACGATTTACTAGATTGCTTAAACAAATACAATTAATCTAGATCAAAGATAATAATAGTAAATTTTTCATGAATATTCAAATTTCTATAATCTATAAGAAAATTAAAATAACTAATGTTGTCGTCAATTAATTTATACGTAATTTCGAATATGTATAAAGGATCTATACATAAAATTGTTACGGAACAATACATAATGGAATTATGTATAATGGATCTATACATAAAATTGTTTAATCAGATAAAATCAATCGGGATCAGAGATAATAATTGTGAAGTTTTCATGAACATTCAAATGTATATAAATCAAGGGATGTTTCAATAAATGATGTTGTTGTCAAGCAAACTGTACGTAATTTTGTTCTCCGTATAATGGATCTACATATAACATTGTTTAATCAAATAAAATCTATCAAGATCAAAGATAATAATTGTGAAATTTCCATGAACATTCAAATGTTAATTAATTATAGAAATATTTTAATAATTGATGGTATCGTCAATCAAACTGTATATAATTTTGTTATTTGCATGATGGAACTACACATAAAATTGTTTAATCAAATATAATAAATCGGAATCAAAGATAATGATTGTTAAATTCAAATGAAAATAAACTATAATAAAATGTCCACAACTAATTGTGTCGTCAAGAAATTTGGGAAATTTTTTGTATAAAGTATTTAGACATAAAATTTCAGAGAGCCTAAGCCTAGGGATCTACACATAAAATTTTAGTATGTCTGCACATTTCAAATATACGCACACAGACATACACACACAAACACACGCAGACAAATATGCACATGCACACGAACCTATATATTTTCAATCGTGTCCAAAATATATTCGAGAGGTTCAAAAACGCACTTTTAGATAAATATAAAAATATAAAAAATTCCTGACAAGTATTGTTTGCGTATACAATGACAGAAAAATGCAAAATTGTCACTATTTCTAATATATCAATATAATTAACAGTTTGGATGAGGTATACATTTCAAAAGTGAAAAGAAAAAATCTGATAGGGCAGCACATGCGTTTCCTTGTATAATGCAATGAATTTACTACTTTTACAATAAAAAATAGGTTATTCTTATAGAAGATACTCATATTTATTTCAAGATATTGAATTTTCGTCAATTAGTCGTCATTTTTATTTATTTAGCGTCAATATTATCCAATTGGCGAAATTTTCGTTAATTTAGCAACATTACAAAAAGTCGCCAAGTTGGTAACATTCCACCAGATTCGTCGCCAAAATCACGCCAAGCGTTATGGACGGAGAAATAAGGTATTCTTACAACAGATAAATGACTATTGGCGATCAAATACAAAAGTATTACTCAAAGCATATTTTTCATGAATGGAACGAGCTAGATTCAAAAGAATGATGTTACCAAATTTATCTCTTGATATTACATATGAAAAGGGAACATATTTCTTAATAGGTAATATTTTTTTTTATTTTATATGATTTTTTGATAATTTTTTTTTAAAAATGTGCAATATCTCGAAAACGGTTCATGCTAAAGTTCTAAAATTTATGTCAATCGGTTTCTAATAAAAAATTACATAAGAAATGACTATTTGCATAATTTTATTAAAGGTTTTGATTTTTTGATGATTTTTTCAAAATTTCACTCGAAAATTTAAGGAAGTTCTGAACATTCGATTGCGTATAAAGACAATAAGCTTCCAGCATTCAAGGACTGTAATTTTTGTACCAAATTTCGGTCTATTCATTCGTCAGTTATCGTCTCCATAGACTCATTGATACACATACACACACACATACTCCTCCCCACACACATATACTCCCCCCCACACACAGACATCACCTCAAAAATGTTCGATTCGTGATCAGGGATGCTTGAAACATGCTCTCCCGTCAAAAACTCGAATTCGAATTTTCGACCCCGTCACAATACTTTCCTTCAATACTGCCGCCGTGTTCACGCGGAGTACGATCACGTTAAACATGTGGGTCCGTAAGTCCTTCCGAGAGGTTGGTGGTAGGGGAAGGAGGGTACGGTCCCTGTGGATGTCTCCCCCACTGGGTTCCGGTCTAAATTGGATGGCACTTCCCGGCTGTCCAAACAGTTACCTTACACCTTTCTGGTAGGTCGGACGGTCTGGGTATCAACAACAACAACAATACTTTCCTTATACATTACTGCATATAACGAATGTAAAAAAAATACAAGATGTTATAAATGCCAAAGAGTCTGAGAAAAATTGAGAACTCCGTGGATTTCGTATTTTCTTCATGTTTTCACTTTCTCCCTTCACTTCTAAATAGAAAATCCATACATTATTTGGAGAAATTTCTGAGAAAAGGAAACAGTCTTTGTTTTGACATACTACATTTTGTGGGTGCTATTTCTTTTTGAAGAGTAGTAACTGTTTTGAATAGTTCTTTGATTGTCTGAGTATTACTAAAATTATCGTTTTCTTAATCCCTGCTTCATAAAAGGGCCAGCACTCAGAAACGTCCTAAAATAGAAACATAGTATTTTATAATATTTTTCCATTACGTATTTAAGGATTAGAAGATTAGCACTTCTGGCATTTCTTTCTCAGTGTCGAAATACATTTTTTTATCAAGTTCCTTAACTATTGCGTTATCCTTTACATATTTTGACAGTCTTGATAGAAAAATTTGTTCAATATACTTTATATAAAACTTGTTCAGTTTCGTTATTTTTATATTCCATTCAGTATGCATTATATCGTCATGTATCAAATGTCGTGTTATATCAATTGTCGTAGGGGGGGAGGGGGTAAAAATTTCGAATGTCGGAATAGATTTCCATGTTTGGGACAAACATTTGCATTTTGACAGACATTCGGATATATCTGAGTAATTGGTCAACAAAACTGACATACATATTGGGGTGCGCAAAACAAAAGAGAAGTGTTCTTTAAGTTGACATTTTAGATTAACTTATCATTAACATACATATTTGATCTGGCTTAACATGGCCGTAAAATCGTACATAGTGAAACTCATTATTAAATTGTACATTGCGTTGTTTGCCGATGATAACCCTACAATTATTTAACTTTCGCGAGAGTTCGGTAAAAGAATATTAATTAATATAATACTAAATTGATTGCACCATTTTAACTTTAACAATAAAACATTTATTAGCAACATAACATACTCATTAAATTCATTACACAATTATTAATATTATTTCGGCGGAGGGAGACAATGTGAGACCATTGTAAAATGCCTAAAATGTGTTTAGACCTGTAGTTTTTAATGGGCATATACCTTCATTTTCGGCTTTGATCATAATGCTTGCGTCAGCAAATCGGACTGGCCGTAACTCTGCGTGTTTGGCTCCGTCTCGTACCTTGGATTACACTGCAAATTGATCTAGTCACCGAAGTCGTTCTCTAAATCTCTAGTCACACTCGTAGTCGACACATCATTTTAAGTTTCGTGCTCCTTAATATCGAGTTGTTAATCTCGTCCAGTCATCGTGCTGTACTGACCAAGTATTCTCGTTCTTATGTCACAGGTTGTGGCTCATTTGCCTCAGAACTGACATCCCCCTTTGCTCTCATTTGCGGAATTCAGGGTAAAGCTACAAACACCTTCTCCATTGGTCAGCCTTTTATCCAATGTCGTTACTTCACATTATTCTTAAGAGGACGACCCCTCTGTCTCGACGCCCCTAAATTTATGATTCTATCTGATCTTTGGGTTCACGTGCTGTAAAAACTGGCGTCATTCAGACTGGAGGTATTGTCTGATGTTTCAGACACAATAAATAATGTACATAAAATTGTCTCACCATAACAGTGTGAGATCTATTTCTGGTCTCACACATATAATTATCAAGTTGAATCAATCGTCCCAACAACTTAAAATTCGGTGTGTGTACATATTTCATAATTCTTGACTTAATAGAAAATAGCCTCGTCGTTAGATTAGCAAAAGAGGGATTGCACAGTTAGAGAGATTGCAGAGACCATGCCATGACTTTCTATTGGACTAAAAACTGTTATACTGCTGATCATCATTAATACACTTGTATGGCATAGAAAAACCTGCAGTAATCCAGTAAATTTTATCACGTTGTGAAATTGTTGGTAACCAGTCGCTGATAGACTGGTAATAGGCAGATTCTGTAATATGTTAACTAGATTGCCTACCACACCTTAACCCCAATAATTGGTAAAACAGATAGAACTGGATTCCAAAAAAGCATTAGAATAAAGTCGAAAAAATTACTTCGTAAGTTTGACGCTACAGACATATTTTTGTCCTATCTGCAAAATATATTTCGCTTCCCTTAAGGACCCTATTGAAAAATTCAATAACTATCATTTATCAAATTTATTGTCAGTGCGAACTATAGTATACTGGTCAACATATACATGCTTTGACGTACCGATTGAAATAACAATGATATTGGGTCAAAATCCAACGAATTAATGAGCCCTTAATCGTTAATTATTATTGGATAATAGTCATAGGTTTGATTTTATTTCTGCCTCCATTATTCAAAAGTGCTCTTCAGTTTTCTATTTATATTTTTCTGGAGCTTTTCATATCATTAAAAAAGTCTATAATCTGGGTAATGATTTATCAGCGATATCCTATTTTATTGGGTATGGCATGACCATATTTGCCAAATATTTTTCTATTTCGTTCTTTTTATAGTCTGAATGTTCAGTTCACAAACTCATCATTTTATTTGATTTTTCTGTTTGCATTACAAGCTCATGCATTTCCTTCATTTTCTATTTCGTGTTTCACTTCTCCTTTCCAGTACAGTAGGTGGCGCTACTGCATTGATTTCTGTCGTCTAACTATTTTTTTTCTGGCCGCCTCAGTATATCGCTCATTTGGGTGTTGGAGTCCAAACTTGTTCTCATTCAAGAACTAAATCTAACGAGTTTCGAAGCATATGTTATAAATAACATTATTTGTGTTTTATTTTACTTTGTGATCTGGTTAATAATATTGAATTGTTGGATAATAAAAGATGTTTTCAAATTAGATTGACCTGAAATTACCCATATAAACTGATGAAATCCAGGAACGTAAGTGCTTCCAACAGCCGTTACACTATGAATGTAGTTTCTGATTGATTGTGGGACAAGTGGATCTAAGCAATATACAAAAAGTATACGTATGGCAAAGCTGACACTTTTAAGATGTCCTGATTGCATTCGGAAAGATTTTGCTATGTGTGGAAGCAAAAAGTTTTACACATTTGTATATACATGCCCTACTGAGCGTTTAGCACAGCAATCAAGTGCAACAATGGTCTGCTAGTATTACTGTCTTTCAGTTCCCTCTGTATTATATTTTAGAAATAAATCCTGATAAAATCGTTACAGCGGTTATTACTAACAGTATCGGATTAAGACGGGAAGAAATCCAGAGGAAAGTGTGAAAAATGTATATTCAATTACCCCTTGTCTCTCTAGTTGCATCCAAGTCACTCGTAGCACTTGAAGAGGGTTTCTACAAGAAGGCCATATTATTTAGTTGAAATGAACCCCTCCCCCCGTCTTCTTCCCAACTTCTTCTTTCTCCCCTCTTATTTCCAACTAGAGCTAATCCGCAATATTTAACTTAATATTCATGATAAGCATGTCCAAGTTAATAAAAAATATCTAATTTTGTCGCAGAAACATTTTAGCTGATGTCCAATATAATTAGAACACAAACGTTGTGAAATTTGATATGTTCACATAATTATGTCCTATTGATAAGCATTGATATTTTCCGACACAGCAACAGTCGGATAGTTCATCCGGGAAAATGCTTGTTCGATCTTATACTATAGATATATTAGAATTGCAATAATTTATATTATTATAATTCATCTTAATGGATATCATTCATCGGCGTGACTAATCTGTTATCCACTTAATAAATAAAGTTTTCAGAGACTTTTTAAAGAACATATTTTGCAAATGAAAGCTAATAAAAATATTAATTATGTATTTTGTGCATTTTGCTGCTGATAATCGTTCGAGAAGATCTAAATAATATAAAATGTATGCTGCTGAACATAAAGTGGAGAGTCAGAAAATATATTAGAGCGTGAAAAATTATAGTGGATTTTGAAAAGTAGTTTGGAGTGTGAAAAATTAAAGTGGAGCGTGAAAAAGTAAAGTGGAGCGTTAGAAAGTAAAGTGGAGTGTGAGAAACTAAAGTGGAGCATAAAATGTAGAATGGAGGTGAAAAAAGTAAAGTCGACTATAGAAAAATAGAGTTCAGATTGATTGAAAAGGAGAGTTCAGAGGGAAAAGGAGAGTTCAGAGGGAAAAGGAGAGTTCAGAGGGAAAAGGAGAGTTCAGGGTGTAAAAAGAGAGTTCAGAGTGGAAAAGGGGAATTCGGGGCATAGAAGGAGAGTGGAGAGTGATAATATAGAGTGACGAGTTAAAACATGGAGTGAAGCGGAAAAAAGTAGAGTGCAGTCTCACATTTGAGATATTGGTAGTACTATTGAGGATTAAGTAGAACTGTTGTATATACAAACGAAATAAACGATAAATATAAAACATAAGCATAATTAGAAATTAAACGTCCCATATATTTTGCAATTTTTGACAAATATATGACATTGTTCCTTCATTAAGAATAAAGTGTTATTTTATTATTTAAGTGTACCATAACAGAACAAAAAATTAATTCTGAACGTAGAATGGAATGTCGCACTAAAAATATTCTCTACAATTCTGGAACCAGTGATTTTATTATTCATAATTCTAAATTATGAGATACATACGCCATCTTAAAATATATATTTATCTTTGCATGATAAACGACGATAAATACTGTTACAAGTGCCAAAGATTCTGCGAATAATTCAGAATTTTGTGAGTTTGCATTTGTTATATTTCTTCTCTCTCGATTCCAGCTAGAATATCCATACATTATTCTATAGAATTCAGAGAAATGGATACCGTCTTTCGTGTGTTCTGCCAAAGATATTTTCGATAGTTTCTATTTTTCTGAGAAAATAAGAAGTTGTTTGCAAAGTTTTAAAATTCTCTAGGTAATCTGAAAAGCCTTTTCCCCACAGTCGTACTCCATGAAACTACTACTTATCGATAAACTTTTATGGGTAAACATACTTAATGACATAATCATTTAGTTATAAATAAATACTTCGCTATATGTAACGTAAAAATGTACACACTTTGAATTCACATGTTTAATTTATATTAGTCAAGCAAATGTGACCGAAAAATTAGTCTCGTCAAAGAAGAAGTCGATCTAGGAGTTTGACCTATTTGAAGCCTGCCATATTCATAAAAATTACAGTACCATAGTTAATGACTTGTCCAATACTCCATTTTTGTCCAAGGTCTGGCAGAATTCACTGTAACTCCCCACCCTTTTAATTTTTGTCTATTCCTTTGGGGTTCTTATGTGAAAAACCCAGACCACACGACAAACCCGAAGGCTTACTGTAGCTATATGTGTTGTTGTTGAGACCCAGACCGTCCGACCTACCAGAAAGGTGTAAGGTAACTGTTTGGACGGCCGGGAAGTGCCACCCAATTTAGGCCGGAACCCAGTGCGGGAGGCATCCATAGGGACCGTACCCTCCTTCCCCTACCGCCAACATCTCGGAAGAACTTACGGACCCACATGTTTAATGTGATCGTACTCTGCATGAACACGGCGGCAGTTGTGGCAGCGTGCAAATCCAGCGCGCAAACCACCGGGCTACCGCGCCCGAAATGTGCCAACAGCACGCGATGTTCCCAGGTGGTCACCCACCCAAGTACTAACCGCATCCGATGCTGCATGACTGTAGCTATATGTGTGGCCGGCGGGGTTCTTATGCGTCGTTTTAATATCTTTTCGTTTTTTTTTGGGGGGGGGGGGGTCTCACTTTCTCTTGTTCTGGCTTGACTCGTCTTGTCGGGGTATTCCTGTTGTATTTCGACGCATGCCAATCTTGTGTCTTACTTGTCGTTTCGGATTGGCTGGGAGGTTCTTCGTTCTGCTTTCTGATTTGCTCTCTCTTAATCTTGAGTATATAATTTCCATGCTTCTTCCTTTTGTTCACATTCCTCTATTGCACTGCGGGTTTCTTGTTTCTCTTGCACCGACGAAGGCGATCCAGCGTATCCTCCCAACAGCTGTATGCTGCATTAGTGTATTATTTTTGCTTTTATACGTTGCTCAGGTTTTTCTTATCCTTCGCACAAAGAGTATTGTACTTACTGGTAGCGTGTTTTAAATAGTGTAGGCGTCTGCCTCTGTCCATGAGTCTGTATATATTTTTCTACTTATGAGTTTATATGTCTTTCGAAAAATTTGCAGTAACCGAATCAAGTTTGTGCCAGTATGAAATTGTTCAACATAAGCATTCGATAGATTTTCAGAAAGATCAGCCAGGGGATTATTCTTGTGTTCGAATATTTTCTGTATAAACTAAAAACAAAACCGTGAAATAAATATGATAAAATAATATGTTCCCTAAAATTACTTAATTTCACATTTTGAGAGGAAATGCACGTTCAAGACCTTTTGATTTTATTTCGATCATATGGAAATATGACTGTGTGTGTGCGTGTGTGCGTGTGAGTGTGTCTGTAAAGTGTGAACATTATAATTTCGGAACGAATCGTTAAGAAATTTTAGCTTTTAGATACCTTCTGTAAAATAATACACTAAATTGTATTTTCTGTTATTCAGATAATTTAGCTACGAATTACGTTCAATTTAAAATTTTTATTGCTTTACTAATATACAGGGTGATTATAATTAAAGTTCCCGGTTTGAAAATGGTTTCAAATAAAAAGCACTGGTCAGAATGTTTCGAAATTTTGCGTGAACACTCGTGAAGCAATGGAATTTTGCTTGGTGAAGAAAAGAACAGTAGTTCAAAAAGTCGTCGTCAGGAGAATAATTGGCGCTTTACTACACTAGAATGCAATACAAAAGTAATAAACGTTGACTTACTCATTGGCTAATGACGTAATAAATGTTCAATATGCTGTCCTTCGCATTCTGAAACGAGCTGAAAGCGCAAAATAGCGAGTTCAACAACAGATTTGAGTGTTTCTGTAGAGATGGTGTGGATGTGATGCATGATGCTAGCTTTAAGTTCCGCTCAATTGGTAATGTGTCCATTAAACACCACATTCTTCAGATGTCCCCAAAGCCAAGTATCACATGGATTGAGGTCGGGGGTACGTGCTGGCCATCTTACAGGAAAATGGCGGCTGATGATTCTGTCATCTCCAAAATGACTGCGAAGTAGCCTTGCAGTGTGGGTATAACGTGACTTTTCAAAAGACGTTCATATCGATGGCCATTGACAGAACAGGTGACGGAGCCATGAGGACCAACTTCCTCAAAAAGAAAAGGCCCGATAATAAACGCTGCTGTAAATCCTCACCACAGAGTAACTTTGGGGGAATGAAGAGAGTCACCTGGTGTAGTTCCTGTCGATTTTCGGTTGCCCAGATTCTGCAATTTTGCGTTTTAGCAGTTCCGTGGAGATGGAAGTGTGCTTCATTAGTCCACAAACGTTCCAGGGCCATTCATCGTCCACTTGTATCCGAGCCAGAAATTGAAATGCGAACATTTCACGTGCAACATTGTCCGCAGGTAGCAACTGTTGAATATGGGTCAGTTTGTAAGGATAACATTTCAAAATGTGTTTCAAAATTTTTTGCACCGTACTGGAGGGTACGTCTAATGATCGGGCAATTCCACGTGCACTCGTAGATGCATTAGCGTTACGCTCTTCTTCTAACGCTGTAGTTACGTCTTTCACTATCTCTCCATCCACCGCTTTCCGTCCCCTGCCAGGTTTGATGTCCAAAGAGCCAGTCTCTTCAAATTTTAAAATCCTTTTGAGCAAGCTTTTGCCACACAGAGGAACAGATTTTAACTTTTTCAACGTTCTGAACTTTCTAAGAGCTACTAAACAAGAGCTATTATTCTCATAAAACAATTTGACAAGAAGAGCACGATCTTTTAATGATAGAGTCATTCCGACAGAACAATAGAGATTTTTCATTAAGTTATGAGAAACAAGTTCCGCTCTTCCTTTTTTATAGCAAACGTTTATTGCAACGTCACTGCCGTATGCAAATTTGCAGCAACATTTGAAGAGCAATTATGCAAAACAAATTAAATCCACTTTTTGTGAAAAAATATACGGCTTACATTTGCTTAGAATTTAACATTGTTTCAATGGATGAATTTTTTTTTTCATTACTTGCATGCATATGATGATGAAAGATCGACTTTTAATTCAGTATTCGAAAGACAGCATATTGAACTTTTATTACGTCATTAGCCAATGAGTAAGTCAACGTTTATTACCTTTGTATTGTATTCTAGTGTAGTAAAGCGTCAATTATTCTCCTAGCGGCGACTTTTTGAACTACTGCTTTTTCTTCATCAAACAAAACTCCATTACTCCACGAATGTTCACGCAAAATTTCAAATCATTCTGACCAGTGTTTTTATTTGAGACCATTTTCAAACCTGGAATTTTAATTATAATCACCCTGTATTTAGGCCTGTCATAAACAGGGAAACAAAATAAAATTAAGTTGCAACTTTTATTAATAAGTTTTTTATTGTTTAATGCTGTATGGCGCTTAATGCGATAAAATTTATCATAGTCGAAAATTCATTCTGTTAAATTTTGTACCGCAAGTGATACTATAAGTGTACAGAGTTTATTTCTTCTAGTTTGGGTGAGGGACAGCCCAATTGTAAGCACACGGGATTGAACTCGAACGACCCTAGTTCGATTCCCGTCTCTACCCAAATTGTCCCCGTGTTCTTTCAGATTACGGGAACGATAAATATGTGGGTCCGTAAATGCTTCTGAGATTTTAGTGGTAGAGGAAGGAGGGTACGAACCCTGTAAATGCCGCCTCCACTGGGTTTCGGTCTAAATTGGGTGGCACTTCCACACCATCCATGCAATCATGCCGCCTTATACCTTTGGATAGGTCGGACGGTCTGGGCCTAAGAATAAGTATAAAAATCCTTGTAGTTATAGGTCATCAGATGGCTCTTGGACAACCTAGAAAGACTTTTCGATACCCCACCCCCTTTTATAAGTCCTCTTGAAAGAAATCTAAAATCTCTCTCCTTTAGATACTGCACGGTGAAATGATACTATAAGTGTAGAAATATTCTGTTTTCTAGGTCATTATGCTGTTTTTGGAGTGTCTGGAAAGTCTTTTAGAGAAATCCATTTTCTCAGTGGCTGGCATTTAAGAATCAGAGTCCATTAGATTCTGTACCATAGACGATGCTATAACTGTGCAAAGATTCTGTCTTCTAGAATCTGGAGGGTTTTAAAACACAAAGAATGTGAGCAATCAATGATATTTTTTCAAATAGGAGTGCAGTATGGTTTTCCTGTAAAATATTAGCTTCAAGTACACTATAGACATAAATGATATTCAAAAAGTTAAATTTTCACAAATCAGCCGAATACATCACACTCATTAGCATGGATAACCTGTCATCAGCTTAAATCTCTCTAGAATTAAAAAGAAATTAAATCTTTTACAAAAGAAAGCAAGAAAGCTAATAAAAATCATATTTTTTGTTCGTTTGTGATGATTTTGGCTCAATGGAACTAAACAACATGGAATATAAACACATGAGAAGTCCCTGTGGAACCTCACACTCATGAATTTCATAACTCAATTCATGATCACACAAACTGCTTGATATATAACCGTATTAAAAGAAAATTATAAAGCATATTCCATACAATATCGATTTATTGCAAAAATAAATCTACACATATAAGTTGCAATCTTTGGAACTCGAAATTTTATCTGTGAAACTAGAATAGGGCGTCGGACTTCAAATATGCCTTAAAACTTTCATACCAGTAATTTTAATATTTGTTTTTCTCAGTTACCAAATGCTTAAAATCCTTATTTCCCCTCACTTGACATACAGGAATAAAAAGGGATGATACATATTCTTACAAATGTCATGAATATTTGAAAAAAAACTTAGAATTGTGAGAATTTGCATTTGTTATATTTCCTTTTTTCCATCCCTTTCAAACTGGGAAATCCATACATTATTCTTGAAAATTCAAAGAAAAGAAACAGCCTCCGTTTTGACATTCAATTTATAGTGGTTTCTATGTCTCTGAGAAAACAAGTAACTATTTGTACTAGTTTTAAACTCCCCTGGATAATACTGAACGCAGCTATATACTAATTCTTTAGGATATGGTTAATAGAATTTATGTTTTAGAGACAGTTTTGTTTTACGGAGTTACCAACTACGCCGATTCATATTTATGTTGCTTAAGTTTCTCTTATAAAATTAGAGAATGAAAGGAAATTAAACTTTACTTTGATCTCTAAATTAATCTCTTATTTAATCTCTATTGGTACTTATGCAACTTATCGACCAACATAGGGGTATATTACAAATTGCTGCAATCTCTTAATCAACCGAAAAATTTCAAGTTGGAAGAAAATTGTGACGAAACACTAGGTAAACAGTAGCGAAATATAAAAGTATGGTAATAGATGAACATATATTTTGATAGGTTCAAAAACTTTTGATTACCCATTCAAAAATGTACATTCCTAAAGCATTTTCATTAGTTTTTCTAAAATTTAAATGATGAATATATTTTATATGCATTTCGATGGATTGAAATTTTAAAACCTTTTATCCAGTCTTCATTTGTTTAAGGTTTTGCTTGTGTTAACAATTTACAACATACTGGAAGTGTGAATGAATAATATCAGCCAATTAGTTTTGGATTGAACTCGGGATGAAAAAATGCAATACATTGGCTCATATGGGACCTAACTTTTCAAACATTTTTAAAGCAAATTTAAAATTCACAAATTGCTTAGAAAATTTTAGGAAATAATCAAATTATCCCATAAAATATATAAAAAAAAATTCGGTAAAATATGTTCGGTAGTTTTTTAAGTAAAAATTAATATAATTGCACCCATCTTATATGAAGAGATCATGTGATACATTTCAAAATAAAATATGGCATCCAGCTTTTTCAAAGTATCAAAATCATGATTTTAGAAGTTCTTTTTAATTTATATTTAATGTTGCATCCGTCCTAAAACCGCTTTAATTTTGAATAATTACTGTGCATCTATATACTGGGCCAATGCAATTACAATATTTTTTAGTTTAAATGATCATCAAATCCTGATTATTTCTACAACGAAGCCTATTTTTAACGTATGCAGAATGTAAACACATAAAGACGTAAGATGAGCTGTATAAGAATTGCTGAATTTTTTTAACGCTAAATTATTTAGCTCTGGAATCTTAAATATAGCTGATATGAATGAAATATTCATTGATTTTACATAGAGAAGCAGATGATTTTATATTGTCCTTTTTGATGCAGTGTTATGCATGAAGTTAGAAAGTAATTTTAGCTCCATGGTTTTAAGTTTTAAAGTATAATAAATTATTGTAATATTGTGATAATTTTAAAAATACCACCGCTGAATGAAAGGAATTGAATAAAAGTTTATGAATGAAATATTCACTGCTTTTATATAGAGAACTAGGCGATTTATATTTCGATGACGTCATTTGAATAAAATTCACTTTTTTTCCGACGAAATTTCAAGTTTTCAAATATGTTAAATTATTGTAGTATTGTGATAAATTTTAAAATATCACCGATGAATGTATCGCATTTTAGAGATGTTAAAATAAAATTGCATTGCAGTTGAAAGTGGTTCATAATCAATGCTTTACACATAATTGACCTTTCTTGTTTCGTTTCACGGAAATTTAAATTAGGAATTATCCTGTTTACTTTTCAAAGATTTGCATTCAAGGACGATTCTGTTTCCTTTTCAAAACCTTTGATTTGTAAAATATTTCGTTTACTTTTCATTAATTTAAGTTTTACAGTGTTTATATAACTTTTTAAAAGATTCAGTTTTAAAAATAGTTTCTTTTTTTTTCAACATTTTTCATGAAGAAAGGAAAGATATTTCTCAAAATAACCAAATTCTTACAAAACCATCGTTTCTGCTTTCTCTGTAAAACTTGGGTAATTGCATAGAGAAAATATTGGAATCATGTCGAAAATTTCAACTTGGGTTTTCGACGGATCTACACGCTTGGGGGCCTCTAGAACACAAAATAATATATTTTTGGCGTGACGTCTGTATTTGTATATCTATGTGTGTATGTCTGTACCTCTACAATGCATATATCCACTCCAACTTAAAAGCTATTTGACTAAAGTTCATAAAATTGTATAAGTCACTTGTAGATTATCCTGATGCCGGTTAGATTTTCGTACGATTGGGGATAAAAAACCTGCTCTTTATGCAAAATAGCCAACAAAAATCATATCGATCCACTCTAGTCAAAAACACTAATAGACCAAATTTCACAATATTTGGTAGATAAGTCACTTATAGGTTATCCTGGGGCTGATTAGATTTTAGCATAATTTGAGTTAATGAAAATGACGCCTAATTGATGAATTAATTATTAAAATATTTGAATATATGGACTTTATCGGTTATTTAGGATGCTATCAATGTTGAAATGTTGATAATTGTTCTTTTAGAGTTTCGTAAAATATAAGTTAATTAGGTTCGAAATAGTTCTACATGTTGTCTCCCGGAAAAGCGCCAAATGTACAATTTAACGTTACAAACAATGTTCCGTGGATTTTTTCATCTCTCTTTCATCGTTAACGAATTAAATTCATTGCATTATATAAGGAAAAGAGAAAAAGAGTGCTGACCACATCAGATTTTTTTTTCAAGTAACTACGAAATTAATAGATTGAAGCCAAATTTCATCGATCGCAGACATATTCACTTGACAGCATTTATCTTTTCATTAGTTGATACCACCAGGAAAATTCGTCAGAGATAAGAATCTAGGGATTTGATCCCCTGCAAATGATGAAGAAAATGATCATGCCAAAGATGAAGGAAAAAAGTTGCATTTCTTCTACGAGTGGAAAATAAAGTGCAGTTTATTTTATCACATAAAACTTCTTTATCTGCTAATCGTTAAAAATCAGTGAACCGTTTGTTTACGAGTCGCTATCATTCAGCCACTAAACACCATCTGTATTCAATGCTGTAAGGATAACTGGCAAAATATGTGACAACATTTTTCGTGGTTTAAAGCTTTATGTGAAAAGTATTAATTGTTTGAATTGTTCTTGAGTTTCTAGGTAATACTAAAAAAATCTATTTGCTTCCTTTGTGCTTGATGAAACTAGTCTCAATATATGTAAAAAATTTGTATAAAATATATGTAAAAAATTGGAGTGTTCCTTAAAAATTCTTTCCAGATAGTGTATCCATTTATTATTAGTAAAGCTTTACTACCCGCTATGTGCCAATAATATTTTTACTTTCTCTGCAATACATGATAATGTATAGGGAAAGTATTGGAATAATGTCAAAAACCGCAACTAGAGTTTTCGACTGATCTACACGGTTTGTGACCTCTGGAACACGAAGATGTTATGTTTAGCGTGACGTATGTGTGTGTGTTTATCTGCGCAATGTATGTATCCAGTCTAACTCAAAAACTAATGGACCAAATTGCATAAAATTCGGTAGGTCACTCATATGTGACGCTGATTTGTTTTCGGTATGATTCGGTATAAAAGAATCCGCTTTTTAGCAAAATGGCCAGCAAAAATTGGCTTCACCCACTCTAGCTAAAAAACTAATGCATCAAATTTTACAACAATTGGTAAATAAGTCACTTGTGGTTTACTCTGGTCCCGATTAGATTTTGGTATGATTCGGAAAAAAATAACTTGCCTTTTTTGCAAAACGGCCCGCAAAAATTGTCAAAATCTAAACTAAAATACTACGTATGCTCAAATATATCAATTAAATACTTGTTTTTTACATAATGTTTAACGATGGAAAGAATAAGACCAACCCCATTACACTAGGACTAGTCGTTCTCGAGATAATTTAGTTTTTTCGTATTTTCGCCTTTAACAAAAAGTCCAGTTACCAAAGGACTACGAAAATTGAATTGAAAGTGAAAATTCAGTGTAATTTAAAATGATTATGGCAGTTATTTTGTGCAATGAAACTCAATTTAATGAATTATTGAAGAAATAAAGAAAATCTGCAGATGAGTCTGCAGGAAAAGTCAAATGCTGTCCAGATCAGATTTTTATGCTACTTATATTAATATTTTTATGCAAAACCGAATCCCTGGTGACATGGTTGACTGAATTATTCTCCGAGTAAAATCCAAAGACCAAGTCAAGATCCCACTCGCTCACGGATTTAGGTTCAGATCATAATTTGGTCCATTCTACTCCACCACCTAACAGAGTATGGTTCATGATTCCAGAAACTCGCCCGAATAAACAAATGAGCCCGACAATGCACCACTCCCAGAAGTATGTCATATTTCTCCAAATATATTTGCATTTTATTTCCTCTACAATACATCCCTTACAACCACTCTACAATATACAATACATTTAAAAGAAAGATCTTATGAAATATACAGCAGTCAAGTGAAAAAAAGTGTATGGAACAATGAGAATTTTGTGAATTTGTATGTAAGCCTTCTTCCCTTATTTTTAGATAGAAATTCTAAGCGTGAAACATGTAAATTCAAAGAAATAAAGAAGTCTACTATTGACTTGCAATTTTGCATTATTTTTATTTCTATTTGAAAAACAAACAAATAAATAACTAGTTGCATCATTTTTTCATGTTCTAGGTATGCTAAAAATCTCATTTTCTTCACTACAGCTTTATAAAACTGCCACCTACAAACAAAAAATCTCGAGAAAATATATCAATTTAATCGAAAATAACATACATATTTAGTTTCCGAAGGAAGTAATGAGATTAATTTTAACTTTTGTACATAAAACTGCAGGGTTTCTAAAAATTATTTTTTGCAACTTACTTTGGTTGAAAAATACCCACTCAAAATTTATACAGTTTTATACAACACTGACAAATATATCCTGCGTAACCCGTAACTTCAAATTCGTGCAAATTCTAATAGCATTTTAAAGGAATTAAAAAATCCGTTTCTTTCATTTGCACTTGATAAAACTAGTGCCATCTGTTGCAAAATGCATTTAAAACATAGAAAGTTAATTAAAAATTATATCCAGATACTGCATTCAAAAAGTATAAGATCAGTATTTCTAAAATCTTCATATCCTTTATATTCAAATTATATATTTATGCTATATATATGCGTTTGTATATATATATATATATATATATATATATATATATATATATATATAATTATACTTACAAGTCTCAGGTGTTCCACAAGGTGACTGTAGTAGCAGTATGTTAGCTAATTTATACCTATATCATTATGAAAAATTCTTTACTTTTACAAATTATAAAATTTATAGATATATAGATGATCTATCTGATTTGTTTAGTATTTACTGATAATTATGTCATAGATATAGATTTCTATCCGGATAATTTGGAATTAATACCTAATGAAACTACTATTAGTAAAAATATTATTTATTTGGATTTAAATCTAACTATAGAATCTACTAAGGGGATAGTTACTAATTTATATGATAAAGAAGATTCTTTTAATTTCAATATTAATAAAACATTACCTTTTAATTCCTGCAACTCGAATCAATTGTTTAGAAATATTATACTTAATCAACTTTTTAGAATTTATAGATTATCAGATAAAAAATTTCATGCTTTGCACATAAATAACCTCCTACTTACCAGTAAATTATATGAATATCCACCGTATTTAGTAAATGGTATAGTTAATAAATTTCGATTAGCCTAAATTCTTAATATTCTCGCCTTAGTATCTTATTTTAGCCTTACTTCTACATTCTCTTGTTTTTACATTACACTATATATTCATCTTTCTATTTTGCAGCTTATATAGTTGAATATCACATTTTACTGCCATTGCGTAGTACGGTTTTTATTACTCACTTTGGCAACGGTAAATCATTTCTTTACTCTTCAGCGTATGGCAACATTGGTCTCGTCTTTTTTGCTTGTCACGGTTGTACGTTGGGGTGCATTTTAAGGTATTTTTGTTTCCTTTCTATTTTTTCAATCTTTATGCTTGTCGCCCTATTACCATATGTTTATAGATAAAATCCATCTTGTGTTTCAGAAACAAGCATTTTTGTGTTCATTTCGTTTAAAATATTAGGAATTGATAATCAATTTTTTCGAAATGAACTATTCTTAAGCCTAGAACTCTTCCACGTGCAAGCTTTAATGCTTGATTATTTTGGTATTCCTTTTTTTGATTCCTCTCCATTGACATTTATTCATTATCTTTAGCTTTCTGAACTGTAATATGTATTATAATTTCCTCTTTATTGTGGAATTTCATTTTATTTCATTGTATTCTGTAGGCGTAAAATTTTTTTAAGATAGTGTATTATAAGTTACTTCGTCCATTCTACCACTGAATTTACTATTTTACTATTTTTTATATTTATATATATATATACATACATATATATATATATATATATATATATATATATTTACATAATATATATATATATATATATTTACATACTATATATATATACATATATATATATACATATATATACATACCATCATCATCATCATGGTACTACAGCCCTTGTAGGGCCTTGATCTCCTTTAAGTTTTTTGACCATACCTTTCTATTGGCCGCTTTCCTCTTATAATTGTTAACACCAAGCAATTTCAAATCCTCCTCTACCTGCTCCTTCCATCTGACCCTAGGTCGTCCTCGAGATCTTGACCCTCCTGGGTTTCCTTCCAAAAGCCTTCTAGTGACTCTCTTCTCCTCCATCCTCATCATATGTCCGAGCCATTGCATTCTTTTTTTTTCTTATAGTTGTAACAATATCTATCTCTTTATATCTTTCATAAACGTCTTTATTTGCTCTACTCCTTCAATATCCATTTTCACATATTGCTCCAAAAATTCGGCGCAGAATTTTTCTTTCCCATATTCCCAAAAGATCGGTATCTCTTTTAATTAAAGTCCAAGTCTCCGATCCGTATAGAACAATTGGTCTTATTATCACTTTATAGATGAGTATGTTAAGTTTAATATTTACATAGCTTGGCCACAATAGTTTCTACAAGGCAAAATAACATCTGTTTCCAGCAGAAATTCTTGCTCTGATTTCTAGTTTAATCTCATTATTATCAGTAACAAGTGAACCCAAATATCTAAATTTCTTAACTCTTTCACAGTTTATTCCTTCACAGTCAAAAAGTTTAATACCTTGAAATCTTTCGCTATTTCTCGTATTTACCATATACTTAGTTTTTGAGTCATTCACACTTAAACCAACTTCCTTTGAAAACAAAAGCAGATCAGAACAACACTCGCTGAGTGCCCTTTGGTTTCTGCAGAGCAAAACCAGATCATCTGCAAATGCAAAAATTTGGCAAGTTCTGCTAAAAATTGTCCCTCTTGGTTGAATATTGGTTTTTCGGATTACATATTCCAAACACAAGTTGAACAGACCAGTTGACAGTGGATCTCCCTGTCAACCCTTTTTTTAAATCGAATTCTTCTGATAATGTGTTTTGAATTCTTATTTTTGTTGAAGTACTGGAGAGAGTCAATCAAATCAATCCTATTAACTTGGGTGAATACTCAACTCCTTTTGAAATCAAAGACAACTTAGCTCTGTCAATACTATCATAAGCTTGTCTAAAATCGATAAAAAGTTGATAAATATCAATGTTAAATTCATAACATTTCTCTAATATAGTTTTTAAAGAGAAAATATGGTCAACCGTAGATCGGTTTTTCCTGAAGCCACACTGGTAATCTCCCACCAGTTTTTCCATGTCTTCTTCCAACCGAATACTAATCAATTTTGCAAGGATTTTATACGCAACATTTAAAAGATAAATTCCACGATAATTATTACAATTCGTCACGTCACCCTTATTATGAATTGGGCTATTGCCATTTGCCAACTTTTCGGCATTACTTCATTATCCCATATTTCATTAATCATATAATACATCTCTTCCATGAAAACATCACCTCCATATTTAAATAGTTCTGAGGCAAGATTGTCCTCTCCCGGACATTTAAAATTCTTCAGCTTCTTAAGAACACCTTAAACCTCTCCTCTTTCTTGATAATCCACTCCCTCGGATCGCTCAATTTCTACCTGTAAACTCCCTTCAGAACCATTCTCTTCAGCATTAAGCAATTCCTCAAAATATTCACGCCATCTTCCCAAAATCGCCGTCCTTCCACCAATGTACTCTACATCCTTTGCTTTGCAAATACTTGTTCTAGGTTGAAATCCTTTTCTTACCTCCTTGATTCCCTTAAAAAAATCTCTAGTGGCATGTCTTTCATGTTGTTCCTCTATAACTCTCAGTCTGTTTCCTTCCCATTCTGTTTTCTTTTTCTGAGGAGTTTTTTTTTGTTTCACTTCTTTTCTGTTTATAATAATCCACAGTATGTCTAGTTTTCCTCTGCAGCATCCTCTCTCTTACTTTATTTCTTTCTCTAACATCAGTTTCGCAATCCCCGTCGAACCACTCCGTTCTTATATCTCTCTGCCTCTCTCCCAACGTCTCTTTCACTGTATCTCCAATCAGGTCTTGAATACTTCTCCATCTTTACTCTACAGTTCCAGCTCTCAACCGGTCCCTACCAACTTCCATTCTCCCATTTAACGCACTACGATGACACTCCCCCAACACCTCATTACCACTAAGACATTGTGTATTATACTGAACCAGTTTCTCGCTCTTTTCTTTTCTGTTGTTTGCAAGTCTTTGTCTATATTTTATCCTAATCATAAAATGGTCAGAATCTACATCTGCACCTCTACATGATCTTACATATAGCACATCAGATGCATGTCTCCGATCTATCAAAACATGATCTATCAGATTTTCAGTATATCCATCTGGAGATTTCCATGTTGCCTTATGGATATTTTTATGTGGAAAAAATGTGCTACTAATTGGCGCATGATTACTAGTCGCAAAGTCAATAAGTTTAGTACCGTTGTCATTAGACTCACCATGTAAGCTCTCCCTGTCAATTACTGGTCTAAAACACTCTTTATTTCGTATTTTTGCATTAAAATCTCCAACTGTCATCTTAACATCACCTTTCGGTGCTTTATTCCATGTCCTCTCCAGTTGTTCATAAAATTTCTCCTTTTCCTCCATATCAGAATTCTCTGTTGGTGCATAAGCACAAATTATTGTAACATTGAGCATCTTGCCCTTTATTCTAATGGAGCAAATTCTTTCATGCACTGGGTCAAAGTTCAAAATGTTCTGCTTCACAATTTTATCAACTATAAATCCTGTGCCATATTCATGTCTATCTCCTCCACTATAAAACATTGTGGCCTCCCTGAAATCCACGATATTTCTGCCCTTCCATCTAATTTCCTGCAATGCAGCCACTGAAATCCTATATTTTTGCAGGACATCTCTCAGTTGGACAATTTCTAAGGACGGATGACACTGTCACCCATAGCAACCACAAAATGAAAGGAAGCAAAATGTGGAAAATTAAAATACGCAGTAAGAAGAAAATTAAAGGGCACAGTAAGAAGAGGGGTGCGTATGCAAATTGTTCATTTCCACGCCTGTTCGTCACGTTATAGCGCTGGTAAGAGATTTAAAGGATTTGACGTCTGTGGACAGTTGTTGTTTCAAGTTTTACGGGATAGATTTCATTGACGAACTTGAAGTTTTCAGTATGTCTTTCCGATATTACTTAGAAGATTTTAAGCGTGGCTGTACTATTGGAAAGATTGAAGGATGATGAAAAATAACAGATGTTGCCAGGGAGTTCGACATCGCCCACAGCGTTGGTTCACGGCTGTGGCAAGCTTTTAAAATAACTGGAATGCGTAGGAAACGTCACAAGAGAGGTCTTATTAGAAGTACGACGCCTGCAGGAGAAAGTTACATTATCCTATCGGCAAAAATGGACCGGTGCTCCACAGCTCAGCAGGTGGCAAATCAGTTTCTTGCTACCACAGAACAGCGGATCTCCCGAAAAACTGTAGCCAGGCATTTGGGAGAAAGAGGACTATACGCCCGCAGACCTGTTCTGTGTGTCCCATTGTCCAGACTGCACAGTACCGCCCGTTTGCAATGGTGTCGTGAGCATCGCATTTGGACCGAAAAGGACTGGAATTGCGTGCTATTCTCAGATGAGAGTTGGTTCAGTCGGTCATCGGATTGTAGACATCAAATGATCGGCCGCGATAGTGGTACAGCTAATCGTCCAGAAAATATTCAGGAAATAGACCAATATCCGACATGCGGTATCACGGTATAGGCCGGCATCATGATCAATGGCCGCACGCCCCTGCATGTGGTTGCAACTGGGGCTATGACCGTCCAACGATACATTGGTGAAGTTCTACTGCCACATGTTTGCCTTTTCCACGGTGCTGTTGGTGATAAATTTGTTTTCATGGACGACAACGCACCATGTCATCGAATTCTCGCTGTTCAAGATTGTCTAGTCAGGTAGGGTATTCAATGCGTCGTATGGCCAGCACATTCTCCAGATCTAAAACTTATTAAAAATGATTGGGATGCTTTGAGGAGGCGACTTGCTGATCGAAAATATCCTCCAACAAACGAGAACACTCTCATCAGTGCACTGATAGAGGAGTGGGATAACTTGCCTCAACAGCCCCTGGATAATGTTTTGCAAAGCATGACGCAATGTGTGGAATTTTGCATCGCACTCCACGGTGGACATATCCCGTACTGACACCTTTCTCACAGGTGCTTGCTGCCGTTCACATGCATTTTTCCATTATCCGTACACAACATCAAATGAACACTTTCTTCCTTTCAGATGTTTCAAAACCTTCTGTATTTTTTAGAATAATAAATGATCTGTATTCTAAATCCTGAATAGTGTGGCAACAATATATTTTTCCTGCTAGGCCTCCACCCCCGTTTAATGTTGTGCTACATTGCAATTTGTGATCCTTCCTTAGCAATTGTCCAATAGTGTGTGTGTATATATATATGTATATAATATATGTATATATATTTATATATATATATATATATATATATATATATATATATATATATATATATATATATATATATATTAGAAAAATGTAATAATAAAAATTCAAGTAATATTAACATCACCATAGAAGCAAAACAGCGGTCATATTGCCGATAAGAGAAAAGAACAGCACCGGACCAAATTCGATGATTAATCAGAATTAAATTCATCTTCATGTCTGAGTATTTAATTCTAATTAACCCAAACAAATGCCTGTTTCAGATTGAGCAATAGTACATTACTATAAATGCTCAAACTCGGACTACAGACATCAAATGATGAAAAGATGACGATAGGAAACATTAAAGAAATTTGTATTACCATGTGGCATGAACCCTTCTTTCACTACGTGTATATGCTATCAATCTCAGCAGAATGAATCATCTAGAAGCACCGGAATCAACATGTCGAAATACAACCAGGGAAGCAGTACGAAAGTCCACAGCAACACTACCAGACCCGCCCAGTGAGTCAGAGCAGGCGACAGGACAATTACCCGTATAAGCAATTTATAATATGAACATGAAGCAAAGATGAAAATTCTTACTAAACAAGTGATTCATAGAAGAAATGGATAAATTAGAATGCCACTATACACCACTATAAGGGCGCTCAAATCGTAGTTTCAAACTGGCTAAAGTTACAATTTTTTAGCGAAAATAAAATTCAAAACATTAATATTTATGTATCCTATTTTCCGATTTTTTGATTTTCTAAGTTTTAAGCTTATTTTATTATTTTTCATTTTTATTTATTTATATACTTAATAAATAATTTTTTTTTGTTAGCCACTATAATTGGGAAAGTTCTTGGATGTTATCGAGTGGAAGTTAATACACTGAGTTAATAATTTTAATAACAATTTTGGGTGGTTATGCATTATTAGTCGCTATACTCAATAATTCCATAAAATGTGCTAATTTATAATTTTCATCAGAAATTTTATTGATCCTAAAAACCTGGTTTACTATAATATTTCTAATATATATATATGTATATATATATATATATATATATATATATATATATATATATATATATATATATATATATATATATATATATATATATATATATATATATATATATATATATATATATATAATAATAATAATAATAAAAGTTTGAATGTCCAATGAAAGAAAAGTGAGAAGCTGTAAGTCGAGAAACCTAACTTTCTAACAAACTTACAAAACAAAAGTATAAATCAGCAAATCTTCAATCAAATGGAAAAAAAATACAAATTTCGAATCATCAAGTTAATGAAAATTATCAAAAATCAGTGGTATGGAATCGATAAAAGGAAAACAGATGAAATCCAAACATTAATGTTATACACGTGGACAAGGTCTAGGCGTAAATTATGGATTTGTTCTCTTCTTCAAAACTCTTCCTCAGATCCAAGTGTTTTGTCGAAGCAAACGCACGCAAAAAATGTATGTTTCTGAAGAAATAGATAAATTATATCTATAAACTATTTCTACTTGGACAACATACATGAAGAAGAAAAAATAAAAGGAAACAAGAATACCTGGAATATAACACAACAAATCCACGAACCTGTCGAACCCGGGAACCCATATATATATATATATATATATATATAAACTATTTCTACTTGGACAACATACATAAAGAAGAAAAAATAAAAGGAAACAAGAATACCTGGAATATAACACACATATATATATATATATATATATATATATATATATATATATATATATATATATATATAAACTACTTCTACTTGGACAACATACATAAAGAAGAAAAAATAAAAGGAAACAAGAATAGCTGGAATATAACACAACAAATCCACGAACCTGTCGAACCCGGGAACCCATATATATATATATATATATATATATATATATATATTTTCAAAATATTTTAATCCTCTTTTTAGTGCAGCTTTGCGCCTTTTAAGTGTGATTTCAGATGATTTTGAAATGTTGTATTTCACGGTGTTTTCATATTATATATATATATATATATATATGTATATGTATATATATATATATATATATATATATATATATACATATATATATATATATATGTGTATATATATTAACTGATACTATATATTTTTTTAATTATTTTTGCAACACCTTTGGAAATTCTAAAAGTTTGCTCACGAAATTATAATGATACACTTAAAAAGAACGATAAATCTGAAAGGACGAGAAGCAGATGCTTCCATCGGGATCTAAATTACTACTTGGAAGACACCGGTGTCTACTAAAACGTTACTTCAAAACATATAATTTCCATGTTTTTCCCTGCATGATCCGTAGACCCCATAATTCTTTTGAGTCCCAGAGACGTGTACTTCAAAAGATTGATATTTGCATGGAGAATTTCATTTCACTTTTTTTCTTATTTCAGAAATCCTGAATGCCTCAAAAATATCCAAGTATTTCCCTTCAATAAAAAATAGTATTTTGATGCATGCAATATATCGCAAATATAAAGAGAAATGCACAGATTAAACATGTTATCAAAATTTCACGAGCATAAAATAAATCGAATAAGGGCAGCAACTAATTTTCTAAATAGCACAGACACTATTTCTACTATAAGAGCTGGCAATTTCATCCTAGTAGCCCAATTGGTCCGTACGAAGATCCGTGATTCGAGTCCGGTTGGAACAGAAAGGTTTTTATAATGGGGCCTTAACAACCTTTCAGTTGATCGTCTACTTAGTTAGGAGAAATATAGAGTTGACTTCGCCAATAAGAACCTGCAATTATGTCCCAGTATGTCAATTAGGGTAACTTCAACTTTCCAATATTAAGATCCATGATTCAAGTCTCGTCTAGGATAGCAAAATTCTTTACACAAGAGCGCCAGAGCAAATCGACTCTGCAGATTGTTGTAAAGATGCTGGAGGTATGAGAGTAACCCTAGTACAACTAGTGCGTATTCAGTGAAGTCTAGAATATTGAGCGCTGATTTTAAAAATCTGGAGGACAACGACCATATAAGCTAATAGGGAGAATAAAAATGGCACTGGAAAGCTAACCTGAAGAAGAAATAACAGGAGGTGTTCAGCCATACTGTAAAGTTAATCGTCAATCTGACATTAGAAGGATGGAAATGCAAAGTCTACTTCTACGATCAGAACTAGCAATTCCCTCCCAGTTGTACAATTGGGAGATCGCCTGCTGGCATGTACGAAGATCATTGTTTCGAGCCCCAGCATGAACAGCATGTGAAGTTTTTTCATTATAGACGCAAAACACTCCTCCCCTATTCATCGCTTTTAAAATAATAATAAATTAGTAAATATATTATGATTTGTTTGATTGCAACGTACAATGATTGATAATTCCAAATATATCATTACTAATGCTATTATCCACAATACGACCACGATACTATTTACCGTATTTCCCCGAAAATAATATCTAATCCGAAAATAAGCCTTGGCATGCTTTTCAGGATCCTCGTAATTTAAACCCTACCCCTAAAATAAGACCCATTTAAGATCGTCAGTCAGACAGACACCAGAAGTGCGCACTGGATAATGAACGGACATAGTTGTGATTAATTAGACTCTTTATAATTCAATACGTCGGGTTTTGTAACGGAAGTACTTAACGCATTCCCGTGAAATAAAGAAAGTTTTTCTGAATTTTGTGCCTGAAGAAAAAATAACAAGAGGTGGTCACTTCGTCACTTTTGTGTGGTCTACCATTCTTAACAATTTTTCGTCACTTTTGTGTGGTCTACCATTCTTAACAGTTTTTGTCGCCACACCTGTCTCGCAAGTCTCCAATTAACACTTGATTTAATAATAGATTTAAAGGGAATAATATTTTGATTCCCAAATAAGATGAGTGCAAAAAGAAAGAGCTATTCCGTCGAGTACAAGAAAGAAATCCTGAAGGACTCCCGGGGCAAGAATCTTACAGTTTTCAGCAAAGAGAAGAAGTTGGATCTCCGAATGGTTCGAAAATGGCGATCAGATTACGATAACTTCTGTCAATAGTTACATGAGGGAAATACTAAGAAGCTCAAGCTTGGAGCAGGTCGCTAACCATTATTTTCTGAATTAGAAGACATCTGTGAATGTATTGTTGACAGAAGAACAGAGGTTTGGGTTGTTATCAGGAACGATATTCAAGCATTTATCCTTGCAATGGCACCACAGTTTGACATATCCCTAGAAGACTTAAAAGATTCACAACACTGGGTAGTTGGCTTCTTTCAGCCATATAAACTGTCTCTAAGAAGATCGACAACATCTGTCCAAGTTGAGAGATACTGAAGTTATTAAACGTGCACTTGCAGTCAAGCCTTTTATTGATGGCATCGATATTTATTACTACAGCCTCTTCAAGACAATTCTGACACTATCGATGTGACAATAAATGATAAGGTTTTGACTCGCACGTGTTCCAAAAAAGAGAAAGATATAAAGTGTTGTATTACATTTAATGGAGTCGGTATAACAAAAGTAATTTTTATGTGTATGTATATTATATTTATAAAATGGTGTAAATCAAAATAATTTTGTAAATACACTTCATTTCAGCATAATAAAACATGTCTGTCCGTTTGTTTGTTCGTAATTTGGCGGCGTAGCGTTAAATTTAAGTGACCCATAGTTACAAAATTCGGTGCAATAACAATTCAGGTCACTTGCAGAAATATCTTGACACGATATTTTAATTGTATATAATTATTTTAGCTATTTTACGTTGAAGCAAAATTTTGAGCAATTGATGCATAAACAGATTTATTAGCAGTCGAAAATATTATCAGAGGGTTTTCGGTTGAACACCGTAGGGAAGAACGAAGACTTACTTGTTCAAAGATCTTTAAATTCAATTTGTAGAACAATTCTTTCATATTTTATTTTAAATACATCAAAATACGCATTTTATGACATTTCATTTTTATTTCCGTGTATTGGAGAATAAAATATTTACAAGATTTTAATTTTTGGCAATGGATAAAGTAATATCTTCTTATTATAATAAATAATATTAATACTACAAAATATATACAGGGTGAGTCGGAATTGTTTTTACAAAAGCAGAGGGGTGATAGTACCCCACCAGATGAGCAATAATTACCATGGAACATAGGGTCGCATTGCACTCAGAGAGGCAGAAAAGAGTAAAATTAGAATACGAACTTGCACGTACACCAGTGTTGGGAAAGCGAATGAACGATACCAAACGTTGCACAAACAGATTTATTGTGCAGCGACAAATTCACAGCAAGTGCTCACAAAGTGGCGACCACGCGTGTCGTTGCACCGTTCACACCGGCGAAGGAATGACTGACACAACCTCTCAAAGATTCCGGATGTTGTGTTAATGTGGTCAGCGGCAACAACGATGCGCGCGACAAGATCTTCCGCCAAGTCCACAGGCGTCTCGTACGCTAAAGATTTCATGTGGTCCCAGAAGAAAAGGTCCAGTGGGAATAACTTGCAGCGTTGAAGTTATGCCGGTTTTTAAAGGGCAACGTGTGCTCTTATTGGCTATCGCCGGAACCTACTAGGAGCCAGTTATGCTGATTCTGCTCCCTGGACATTTGCATACGGTAACTGCGTTCGTGTCTGGCGTAGGAGATACTACGTAAGCAGGTACACAATGACGTCCGAGGCGCTGACTGCGTCATGCTCGACGCGGTTCGACATGCCTCCTTTCTGCCTCTCAGAGTGCAACGCGAACCTATGTTCCATGGCTCATATTGTCCCCATATTGCTCGTCTAGTGGGGTGCTATCACCCCTCTGCTTTTGTAAAAACAATTCCTACTCACCCTGTATGTATATCCAATCTGTCACATAGTCTACGTTGTACCATATGAATAGTTTCTGTAATAAATAACACAGTATGCATACAGAAACGTAGATCTTATGCATCATCGAAACAAGGATGGCCCTTGAAAAGGTCCATGGTTTCGGATTTTTTTTATTTATTTTCTTGCATTCTTTGTAATTTAGTCACAATGTAATTTAATGATGATAAAGGCATAACTCCATGTGTTGCTATCTCTGCTTAATATTATACAGCTCCATAACTTTTCTTATACCGTTATTTTTATGTTAATACAGGACACAGGAGGTTTAGTGCCTTTACTACATATAACTGAACTTTTTGTGATACTTTGAAATAATTTGATTTGGGTGCTGTTACAAGCTTAACTACTATTGTGGATTTTTCTGCATGATGTATCACAGATCAATCTGCATGATGTATCACAAGACATATACAAATATATATATATATTTGTATATGTCTTGAAACTATCCAAATGCAAATGATATGATATCATTTTAACTTGTTCTGCATCTGCTTATACTTTGCAAAACGTACTGCCTGTAAGATTAGAATGTTTTCTCATCAAATTTTATGGATGGCTAAAAGCAGAAAAATATGATTTAGAATGCAAAAAGTTTCGGTATTATTTTTATTGCTTTAACTGCAAATGTTTCAAAGCGAATTTCAGTAATAATATTTAGAACTGAGATAAATTGTAGTAGAAAATAGTTTCCTTTTTGTTATAAAATCCAGAAATTTTTAAATTATTAAGTTAAATTACATCTTATTTCATAAGTTCTTTGGACCATAATACCTTCGGACCATTTAATGCGGGGGAAACATAAAATGGTCCAAAGTTATTAAGCGGGGAAACTCGTATAATTCTATTATAATTGGATATCCTGTTAACTGTGTGATAATTGTGGAAAGCAGGTAAATCCGTAATAGCTAAAATAAAGTTAACCAAATTACAAACGTTAACTTTTTCTTTATATTGATATATTTTATTCCCACTATATGATGCATATGATATCGAATATTGGACAGCTGGATAAACAAAAAACTGTATGGGATGTGCCTTTATGTGAACTTGACAAGATTAATCAAAATTATTCCATTCAAGACAAATTTGTTGACACTTATAAGCACAAATTTAAAAGAATACGTGATTATTAGTACCAGCGTTGTAAGGTCGAAATGATGCAAGTTGTGTCCCATTGCAGATCCTTATCAAATTACAACATGCAAAACTGGACATAATGTTTTTTTACAAAACGTTTAACTACATATATTGTATAACCTGTAAAGAATGTTCCTTGAAATACATGGGACAAACAAAAAACCATTTAAATATTCGGATTAATTCACACGAAGCCAAATCAACAAACTAAAAAATCATGAGACGAAAGAATCCAATTTGGAGTTGTTTCATTTCACTATACATAATTTCGAAAATATTCTGGTGACCATTCTCGATATCCTGACTGATTCTAAAGAACGACTTTGGTGGGGGAATGTACATATCAAACAATAAGGTACTGTATTTCCATACGGATAAAATTCTATAAATTTCAATAATACGCACAACTTTGAATATTATACTAATGTAAAACACAATTCAGTTCTTTACAATATAGAACATCGTATAACGAGACGTTGGAAAAGAGGTTCTCGTTAGATCACCGAAATCAAGCAGCATCGGGCGCGGTTAGTACTTAGGTGGATGACCACCTGGGAACACCACGTGCTGTTGGCAGATTTCAGGCGCGGTAGCCCGGGGGTTTGCGCGCTGGATTTGCACGCTGCCACAACTGCCGCCGTGTTCATGTGGAGTACGATCACGTTAAACATGTGGGTCCGTAAGTCCTTCCGAGAGGTTGGTGGTAGGGGAAGGAGGGTACAGTCCCTGTGGATGCCTGCCCCACTGGGTTCCGGTCTGAATTGGGTGGCACTTCCCGGCCGTCCAAACAGTTACCTTACACCTTTTCTGGTAGGTCGGACGGTCTGGGTCTCAACAACAACAACGTTGGAAAAGTAAAATTAAAAAGGTAACGTACGTAGACACATTGAAACGACTAGATCTCTTTGTTGATGCAATTAAAAAGTTTGACAGGATTAGAGCATCATGGATAAAAAGAAATTGTATTTGGGATAAGGAAAAAGTATGTTAAACGAATATGGCAGGAATGGAAAAAGAATCCCATTGTTAAAGATCAAGAAAGGGAAAATCGTACCCTATCTGCTAATATTGCCATCTTTTTTGATATGATACAACTAAAAGCTAGTATCCTTGGGATTAAATTAGAAAAAGATGTTACGGAAACAAAAATATCTGATGTGAGCAGTACATGACTTTCCCTACAGACTTAGATTAACGCTCTCTTTATTTTAATTAAATTTATTTCACTTTTAATCCAATTTTCGTTCTCATTCGGTAACCGGGCTTATTTACAAAAGTGGAGTAGGGAAAGTATGAAAAACTAAAATATCTCGAGAACGGCTAGTCCTAGTGTAATGGGGTTGGTCTTATTCTTTTCGTCGTTAAAAATTACGTATTAAATCAGCATTTAATGGATATATTTGAGTATACCCAGTTCTTTAGTTTAGATTTGGACGATTTTTGCGGGCCATTTTGCAAAAAAAGGCAGGCCATTTTTTCCAAATCGTACCAAAATCAAATCAGCACCAGGGTAACCCACAAGTGGCTCATCTACCGAATTTTGTGAAATTCGGTCCATTAGTTTTTAGTTAGAAAGGATACAAGCTTTTGCGGGCCATTTCACAAAAAAAGGCGGGTTCTTTTATCCCGAATCGTACCCAAAACTAATCAGCACCAGACTCGCTCACAAATAACTTACCTACTAAATTTTGTGAAATTCGGTCCATTAGTTTTTTAGTTAGAGTGGATACAAAATCTGCACAGACACACAGACACATACACAGACGTCACGCTAAAAATAGTTTTTTCGTATTCTAGAGGTCTCGAAACGTGTAGATCTGTCGAAAACTCGAGTTGCGATTTTCGGCACGATTCCAATACTTTCCCTATACATTACCATGTATTGCAGGGAAAGTAAAAGAAAGAATATTTTGTCACAACTTTCCGAGATAAATTTTACGACTCTATACCATTTAAAACCATTTTGAAGAGTAATGTCAACCATCTGCCTATAATGAATACTGATGTATGTTATGTATCACATACAAATACGTAAAAACAAATGGAAGAAAAATATTCAATTATAATAAAATAGGACAGCATATGGATAAGTATGAAAAACAGATGTGTTGTTGCAGTTCAAGCGAATACATCAATCAAGATCACAGACATGTTGTTACAGGCGAATTGGATATGGTAGGAGAGGATAATTTTGTAAAATATTTAAAACTTGGAACTAATTTTAGAGATCAAGAATTTTACCATAATAGCATGTTTTTTTAAAAAATACATTGATGTTTTTATTTATAAACTAACTGTTAAATTCAGCTTATCTATCGAGACATTCCAAGAATGGAAACATTCTATTTTAGAAGGTTTTAGACATTATTATCAAACAGAATATAAATACGAGTCGAATTACAAATTGGATAAAGATTATTTGGACAAATTTAAAAATTAATTTGCTATTACTTATATGGACAAGGTTTTATCCAACTACGCATTTACATGTATAAAATATTACGTCGATATTTTGAATAATAGTTACAGCAATGAGATTATGTACAAACGTATAGGACTATCTCGTTTGGTTATCGAAAACAAGATAAGAGCTTTATATAAAAGGATTGGTTATAAAATTGGTAATATTAAATTTCCTTATTTGGTGATGATCCCTAAGATGCATAAGTCCCTAAATAAATTCGTCCGGTTAGTGTGGGCATTGGGACATACTTAATCTTGGCCAATACCAAGTTATTGAATATATTAAAATCCATTATGTTAATAAACGAATCAAGAGGAGCAGTTATGGTGTCAAATATTTACGAAGTAATTGAAAAGCTAAGTCAAATACCTGACCGTTTATATTTGAAGAGTTATGATTTTACAGATTCATTTCATAATGTCAACTTAAAAGATCTCTTTGATATTTTGATTGAAACCCTTGAAATATATGACATGCAATCAATCGTAACCTTCAACAAGTACAAATATTTGATTAAGATCGTTCTATTTGAAAATATCCTTTACAACGGTAATGCATTTTACCAACAAATACATGGAATCCCTATGGGTGGGGGATGTTCATCCATGTTGGCAGATATATATCTACATAAGTATGAGGAGGGAACACACATACTAAACGAGGTAACATACTTCAGATTCGTTGATGATGTATTGGTTGGCTCAAAGGAACCAAATAATAATTTCGATTTTAGCTTTTACCCAATGAATTTGGAATTGATTGAAACTATTATGGAAAATGCAAATATAATAAATTTTTTGGATATCAGTATCCAATATGCTGAAAATTATACCATATGCTTCAAGTTATATGATAAAAGGAATTCGTTCAATATCGACATCAATTACATTATAAATTGGAATACAAACTTAAGAGTATTTTCCGCAATTTAATCCTAAAACATTTACAAAGTAATAATAAACTTCATACATTAAAAAAAGAACGCATTATATGCGAAAGAAAATTAATTAAGGCAGCTATCAAACAGCAATATCCAATACAATTTCTAAGGCATTACTATAATGCATTTTACGGCAATAGAAACAAGGTATTTTATGCTAATTTCGGCGAACTGACATAACAAGAATGGCAACTTTGAATGGTAAATATGTGATATTTAGGAAGTATATTGGACTTTCCAGCAATAGATTTGTGCTGTATCACTATGAAGTTATGTTAAAGATGTAGGTTGACGTTTATAGATGAAAGGTCGCACTCTCGTTTTGGGTATCTTGGTAGTTCTTTTTAGGGCTTAAACCATCTGGTTTAATGTCATTTTGTTTTCTCATTACGTTTTCACATTTTCTTTTGTGATGGCTGATATGGAAATGCTTCAGGAAGGTATTAATTCCGGGAGTGTTTCCTAGGTGTGGAAGCATGCTGTAACCTGGAACAAGGGGTCACAATCCCCCTTGGCCATTTCGTACTTTACCTGTTTGCAATACCCTCCTTTTCTTTCATTTTTTCATTTGAATTTGATAATTTGATATATATATATATATATCCGCACACACACACACACACACACACACACACACACATATATATATATATATACAAGGTGCGGCTATTAGTTTCCAGGACTGACGTAACTGTACGAGAACTGTAACTCGGCAGAACGTATTAATGCTTGTATCTGGAAGGTAGTGTATCTGTGCATGCCCCATGAAGTGCACGTCATTCTGGAGCAAGAGGTTGTTGTTGAAACACGCATTAAAGCGTAGCTGTTAAATTGTTGTTGTCGAAGTGCAGATATGGAGCAGAAGATTAACATTACATTTTGTTTCAAATTTGGAAAAACTGCTAAAGAAACCCATGAAATGTTGAAACAAGCATAAGGTGATGAAGCATTATCCCGTTCCCGCACTTTTAGATTGATTAGACGTTTTCGGGACGGGCGCGAAATCGTCGAAAATGATGCGCACACTGGGCGGCCGATTTCCTTGCGCACGCCGGAAATAATTGAGAAAGTTCGTGAGCGTAATTAATTCGACATTAATTCGATAGCGAAGGACTAATTCATCATGAATTTGTTCCACCTGGCAAGACTGTCACAGGACAGTTTTACTCAAAAGTTCTTGCCCGACTTCGACAAAGAATTCGCAGAGTAAAGCCTAGTTTTCGACAGAATGGAGTTGGCTTCTTTTGCACGACAATGCCCGGCCTCACATTGCGATGCCTATGAAGCGGTTTTTGGCCCAGCCTGAGGTCGCGGAGAAGAATCATCCTCCATACTTTCCGGACTTAGCACCCGCAAACTTTTTTTTGTTTCCGAAACTGAAAAGTTTGATGAAAGGAACAAGATTTGAGGATCTCGGAGACATCAAGATAACCGTGACGTCAGAATTGAAGAGCATTCCGAAAGAAGACTTTAAAAGTTGTTTCCTCCATACTTTCCGGACCATTGTTGTTGTCATCCTCCATACTTTCCAGACTTAGCACCCGCAAACTTTTTTTTGTTTCCGAAACTGAAAAGTTTGATGAAAGGAACAAGATTTGAGGATCTCGGAGACATCAAGATAACCGTGACGTCAGAATTGAAGAGCATTCCGAAAGAGGAATTTAAAAGTTGTTTCCGAAACCTATACAGCCGAGCACAGAAGTGCATTACGGCAGGGGGAAGTTACTTCGAAACATATTAAATGGGTATGCAATTTACATAATATTTTCCGGAGTTATTAGATCAGTCCTGGAAATTAATAGTCGCACCTTATATATATATATATATATATATATATATATATATATACTATGTGTGTGTGTGTGTTCGTGCACATAATACAATAACATGCAAAATTTTAAGGCGTTGGATTAATTAGTTTTGATACTACAATGCGTGCCATGTTAAAATAACAATTTTGCAAAAAAATGATATTAAAGTTTAAAAAGCTTGCGTGATTTGTGAGTGATTGTGTCACGCATTTTATTACAAAACGCTTTTTAATTGGAATACTTTAGATTTTATTAAATCTTTTTAGATTTTTTTAAAAAATTATAGCAAATTAAATAAATGATGTTTTTAGGTTAACAAAGTAAGCTACCTTGCAGGGTGAGCTGCCCTTTAATCTATCCCGAAATGAAGATTTTCTTTTATGCCATAAAATCAGAGTTTAAAACAAGGTTTGTAACCAGAAAGTTTCGCATAAAATTTTTACCCATTTAAAATCTCCATTTTTTATTCATTTCTTTTTATCCATCTTGATGTATGTTGTTATCCAGCAATGTAAAAGTATACAGATAGTTTACTGTATCAAAACTTTTAGCCTAAGTGCAACTTTTAGCATAACTTCATGGTATTTATATCGAACATTTTTAGTATGCTTTGCTAAGATCGCTCTCAGATGAATAAAAAATAATGCTTGTATGAATAATACACTTTATATTCATTTTTAAGAAGATGATTAAAGTGTTCTGGGTTGTGTTAGAAATACCCGGATGAAAATGGTTTGATAGCATCATAACTCGTTTCGTCTGCATATAGTTTAAAAATGAACTGCTTTTAAAAGATTAAAATGCTTGTTTAAAATTTTATGCCTAACGCAAAAAAATAGCGTTTTTATTTTAATTTTATCCTATTTTGTTTTATGTTATTTATTTATTTGTTTTATGTTTTGTACTTTTACTGCAAATATATGAAAAATATTTCCTTCTATTATTTATCGAATCTAGATATACTATGTTAAGGAAAAATATGTTTATTACAACTTAAAAAAATATTTTTATGTACATTTAAATTACAAAAGTAGGCACATTTAAATTACTAAACTATGCACATTTAAATTACTAAATGTTATTCTGTTCATATAATGAGTTCATAAAATTAAAATTAAAAAATTTCATTTCAAAAAGTTCCTGTCAACCGCAGCGCTGGTGCCGATAAACTCCACTGACACATTATGCCTTCACATTCGGTCAATAATTACAATCATTATACAATCCTATAAAAACATAATTGCTATACGACCCCAAAAAAACGTAATTAATATAACATTCCCTAAAGTGACTAAGTTGGAATGACTCGATTTTAAATGAAAGACTAAACAATTTTCTAAAATATATATGGGAATAAAAATTCATGGATGGGCTTACAAAATATTTAGCAAATCAAAATTCTCAGACATAATACGAATTTATAACGTTATTTTGGAAGTAATGCAATATATATTGGCTTGCTTATCTTTTGCAAGCGGCTCTTTTAATGTGTAGTACGCGTTTGAACTAATTAAGCGCATTAATTCTAAAATTTCATAAATTGTAGTCCAAAGTATGACTAAGACTTTGTAACTGTGATACTTCTCAAGTCAGCAAATAAAAAATCAAAGTTGCACAGTGGCAACTGTGCCACCACCTATAACGTAGAACTACGTAAACATTCACTATTTGATGGTACTATTTCACTAATTCTACGTCCTTAAAATATTCAGCGAAGGACATTCGACGCAGCCCAGTAGTACAGAGGGTGTTCGCACATTTTTGTAAAGATTTTGAAAAATATATATATATATAAACAAAGACAGGAATTTTATTTTCTAATATGTTTAATCTAATAGCCCTTTTGTTGAACTATCATATTACATCTTGATTTCCAAGATAAAAGAGCTTTTCTGAAAATATCAAGGTTGATTTTGTTCCACTCGTCCACCACAATCTTCCAGACGCCATCCAATGTTTCGGGATACCGCTTATAAAGAGCTTCTTTTAAAAGTCCAAATGCACAGTAATCCATAGGAGACAGGTCAAGGGACTTGGGTGGTATACATTTAAATGGAATAGCCTCAATTTCGCTTCCATTTCTTATTTTTCAAACATATAGCAATATATTTAGAGATATGGCTGGTATAGGTGGAACTAAACACAGTGAAGATTGTTTGAGTAAAGTGATGGAGTGTCTTTTTAAAAACAGGTGTTAAAACATATTTCTGATAGTAATCCGAGTTAATTTTGACATTTTTCAACTTTCCTTATTTTAAGTTTTCCGCTGTAAAATAATTCAGCAATAGCCATAAAACCTTTAACAAAACTTTCCTTGTTTTCTCTGAACCAACCTTTGTTGGGTATGCATTTTTTACCTTTTCCCCAGTCAAATATAAACTTTGACGTTTCTTTCCTTTTTTATTAATTTTGTCACTTAATTTACGTGTAGAAATATTAAAACCATGCTTTTCTTATATTTTTTTAATAATCGAAGAGGAGTATTATAATTTAATAAGAGTATTTCTCTTCGAAAAGCGCAAAAATATAGCCTTCGATCCATAGTTTGTTTTCTAGCGACAATTTAAAGCAGATAATATTTTTAATGATACAGACGATAATTAAACCCTATTCCGATTTGATGCCAGTCAGGATTTTTTTTTATTTAAATTCCGTTCATGGAGAAAATCAAAATCGTTACAAGAATATGTGAACACCATCTCTAGTAGTAAAGTTTGAGACATAATACATTCATTATGTAGCAGAATTGTTAGACTGAAGATGTACATTGCTATTCCATGCTAGGTGTGAAAATTTGATTATTTGGATCGATAACGTCAACCTCTATCTGTTTCTTGTTGTTCAGGCTGAATATTATATTCATACGAACTGGGAGGTTATGACTCAAGAGTCGAACTCGGGTGAAACGATTCTTGGATCGCGGATTTTTGACGCTCAGTACATTTCCTTGACCTTTCGATTAATGCGATGCGATGGAATGTAGACCTGGGACCAATGCTATCATTATCTGTTCTCTAGTTACCAATCTTGAAACGATGTGCAGCGAAATAAAATCACTTGAAATTCGTCTTAACTTTCTTACGCTACTACATCGAACGGTTAAGATATAAAGGATTAACACTTGTTTGGTTATAAATGGGACTCTATAAACTACACTCATGATCATGGAAATTGCAGCACCATGAAGGAATTGACAGTCTAGAATGAAACGTACGGGGTACTCTTAGCGGGGTAGGATATGCAATTAATTAGAAATGCAGAGTGAATGCGCATGTCTGGGCTTTCATTGTCCTCTGAACGGTCATAGGATAAGTATAAATAGAGGGTTGTGGAAGAGCCAGGCAAGTTATCGGTGGTATCGGCAAGTTATCGGTATCGCAAGGTATCGGTGTTCGCGAGTGGAAAACTGTTCTATTGAAGTCAATATGCCTCATCAACGTCAGAGGGCGCCTTATGCGCAAACTACAGATTTCGAATGGGGACGCATAATCGGCCTAGAATAAGGAGGATTTTCGTACCGGGATAGTGCTGCCCGCAAGGAGCATAATGCCATTATAGCAATGTGAGTGGAGAAGCAGTGGACAGAAGAAAGTCGGACAATTTGAAAATCCGGCAGTGGATCATGCAATGTGACAACACGCATCTCTTCCGCATGGGGAAACGTACAGCGTCTTCTCTAGTGTTAGTGCTGCCCTGGAACACTGCTACAGGTGCGGCATTGTCTACTTCTACGGTTCAAATGCGTCTGCTACACAGACGACTGCAAGAAACCATTCTTTTCGGAGGAAACCGTTGACTCTGAACCATCGACGTCTCAAGTTACAATGGGCGGAGGAGTACAGACCATGACAGACGGATTGGCACCAGATTGGGATTTCGAACGAGTCCCTCTGCAACCTGGAATACAATGATAGCCGCATGCGGTTTAGGCGGTATTGTCGTGAGCGTCATCTTCCTCCATGCGTTTTAGAGCGTCATACTGCATGAACGTTAAATGTGATTGTGTGTGGGGGGGGGTGCTATTGGCTATCATAGGCGATCCCGGCTGCTTCGCATTGCGGGTACTCTCAACAGCAACTGCTACATCAGGAAGGTTTTGGAGGCCGAAATTGTAGCCTTCTTCCAGCATTCTCCTGGCGCTATATTCCAACAAAACAACGCCTGGTCACATGTTGCCCTCAATGCCCAAACCTTTTTACTGCACAGCAAATACAGCTTCTTCTTTGGCCTGCCCGTTCTCCAGAAAAGTCACCAATTGAACACGTATGGGATATGGTCACTCGGCGACTGGGCCATGACTGTTCTCCAGTAGTCACCACCAATGAACTGAGGACTCGGATCAAAGAAGCATGGCAAGAAATACCCCAGAAATACATCCAAACTCTCTTTGATTCGATGCCGTAACATTTAGAAACTCTCATTGTCGCTTGGGGCGGCTTAACAAAATATTGATTTTGTGCCAGCAATGTGACTGTATTAGTCTGAAACGGTAATCATTACTTTATATCAACATAAGTAATTTGTGGTATAAATGTTATTCTAATCTCATCATTCTTTCGTGGTTTTGCAATTTTCATAAACATGAGTGTATATGATGTTGTAATATTTATTACTGTGAAAAACGGCATTAATGTTTTCAAGCTCTAACATCGTGATAACATAACGATGACATGAGCATATGATGCTTTCAAAATGGAGATCTATAGAACCCGTGAGGAAAAAACTGCGGAATAACTTGAGAATGTTGGGTTATACTTTTGGATATTTAACAATTTTAGGAGTTTTGCTATTTGTTTAAACGTGTTCAGGGGTCTTATTTACATAGTCATTCTCTTTTAGTTATCCATTTTCCAATTGTTTAGGTTTTTGATATTCTTTGTTCAAATATATTCTATTCCATAGGTTTTGTGTTAAAAACGGCGAAAGTTCGTTCTTTTTAGGTTTTAGCAATTTAAATTTATTTAAATTGGCTAATTTGTGATTCCATTTATTGCCCTTTTTATTCCCTTTAATTTGATTCCAAATTTATTGCCCTCGGTTAAAAATTGGTTAATTCATCGCAATTTTACAGTTTTATTCTATTTTCAGCTTTTTTAAATATTTCAGAATCGTCCATATTTAAATTATTGCCGAATTCGTATTTTTCCAAATCGTTTCACTTCATTTCTTTTTAATTTTCGTCTACTCCGAAATTCCATTGCTCTTCTTTAAAATTTCGAGTTTTTAATTGGTTGACCGTAATATTAAAATCGTCTGTCATTAATTATTTTATCGTTCATCGATAATTTTGTTTACAATCTGTGGCAGCGATGTTTCGCAGTATATAAGCAAAATCGCGTACTTTTTCGATCTCTTACTCTTCCCTTTTTTGATTAGAATGGAGATGTAATACTTTGAAGTGGCAATTGCGCTACGGCGCGCGCGCGATTCATAATGGAACGAAATTTGTTCAGTTTTTTCAAATATTCTCCTTTGGAATGCACCGGTATTTTGTCTACGTCCAGAGAACAAAAATCATTTTTAACGAGCCTCTGAAAATGTAGCATCTTCCATGACTGAATGGAGATGTTTTGAATTCCTGCCTCCTCAGTCTTGCTAATTAGTTTCCTGTCTGCTAAATGTTGATCCAAGAAGTTCCGCGATTTATGCGATGTCCGCCGAGGAAGTGGCAATTTGTTTATTTACCCGAGTTGTGCAGCTCTTTACATGAGGAATGGAATCAATATTTCCGTGCTCAATAGACGGACATATATTTTTGGTTTTCGTTCTGATGTCAGAAGTTCGGTGCTGCAACTTGGAGAAATGATGTTTATTGCTGGACGTCCGGCTGATTTGGAGAATCTCCGGTGGAGTCTGAATTCGTGGAGCGATCGTTTTTCCAGATTTCTACTGGACAGAAATAAGATCCTGTGCCATGGATTTTCCTCTTCTGGTTTTCCCTGGGTCTGCAGCACGTTTGGTAATTCTGCCTCCCTCCCGCCGATCTCTGCCGTTCTTCTACTGGACCCTTGGTGATATAATTCTTTTCCTTCAAGTTTCAGACTAGTTTACTTTTGCCTTATTTAAAGTTTTATTGAGTTAGCACAGAAATAAGACCCATTTAGACTTATATATTTTAGGTCACCTGAACCTGAGGTTAAGTTTAACTTTTGTTCTAAATTTCCCTTTTGGCTAACTTATGTTCTTTTATCACAAATTCTAGTTTAGGCAAATAATTGTATAAGTTTAATATTGTTAACTTTAAAATTTAATATTCTAACGTTTTTTTTTTACCACTATACGACCGGCCATTCCATTTATTTTTATTATTTAAGATGTTTGATTTTAGTTAATGAGATGTAAAATATTTTGAAAATTATTTTAAAAATGAAGTTTAAAATTTTAATAAACGTTAGATTTTGAAAATCTAAAATCTGTGTTCTTTCTTTTACTTTTAATGTTTTTATTTTTAGGAAAGTTCCATTTAATTACATGTAGAGTACATATTTGTACACGTAGGGAAACTGGTCAATAGGTCCACTTTCTGTTTATTTAAGAATATCGGTTTATTTTTAGAACGTTTTCAGGTCAGAGGAACTTTAGAACTATTTCAGAGTGTATTTTAGAAGCATTTTTAGATTTATTTTCAGATGACATTTAGGTTTTAAGAACCTTGAGTAAGAACTTTCAGGAATTTAGAATGTTTAGAATCATTTAGAATGTTTTTAGTATATCATAATTACAGTTTTTCTACCGAACAATTGGCGCCGTTTGACCAGTCTAGTGGCTTATTCATGCTAACTGTAATAGATGTTCTTAATAATTTTTGTTCTTAAAAATGAAATTTCAGTAAATATGATTCCACACCTGTTTATTCTAAAAGTGATTACTGTTGATATGTTCTTAAACTGAGGCATGATGTTTTAGAATGTTCTTGATTTAAATTAGAGGAATTTATTTTAATATTTTGATTAAAATTGAAATTTTAGGATTAATTTAAATATTTTCATTTAGAATTTTTTGAAGAAATTTTTGGATTTGACTTTTTCATTTAGAATTTTTATTTAAGCATTCCTTAATTTAAGTTAATTTGATTTGAGTTTTATTATTTGAAGTGTTTGAAATTAAATTTAATTCATAAGTTTAGGAAGTTTTAAGTATTTGAAGAACGCACTTTATAGTATTTACATTTTTTGTTCTAATCCCATCTCATTAACAATTTTTTTTATTTTGTTGTTCCTGTAACCCACGCTCCCAGCAACTTAAGAATTGTTTTGATGAAATAGAATGAAATTAATTGAGTAAATTTAACATGAGAATATTTTTTTTATTAAGTTAAATTATATAGAATTAAAGCAGTAGTTTTTCGACTTAGAATTTTTTATGTTCTGATTTGGAATTGAGATTTAAATGCTCACTGATATGTGAATGTAGATGATGAAATGCTGTTGATTTATTGAAAAATTGGGTAATGCAGGTGTTTTTTTACACTCCAAAATGAGTGTGACATAAATGTCATCTTGAGTTATCTTGTTCTTCACATTGATCATTTGTTTGGTTTTCATACTCAAATAGAGTGGTGACAAATCAGTTTGTTTGTTCTTAATTCTGAATCTGATATTTTAATACTGTCTTTAAAATTTTTGGTCGTTAAAGTGGAAAAATTTATTTTATTTATAGGAGAATTAAATTTTTTTAAGTGGAATATTTAAATTTGTGCAATGCAATTTGAGTTCTTTTGGTTTTGAAATTTAAATGGGGATTTGTAATTTGATTTTTTCTTTGGTATTTTGGTTAAAGTAATGTGATAAACTTGGCTGTTAGTGAATTTAAATGTACTACTTATACTTGATGGATATTTTTGTGCTATTTTTTTGGGGTTCAAAAAAGATTCACAACCTTTGAGAGGACTCACAACCCTCGGCCCCTTGTCTTAATTTTTTGATTTTTATGAGAATTGTTTGAGATTACCAGAGTTGCAGTTATGATATTTGAGTTTATTGTTGTTGAGAGTGCAAGATGTTGCACAATATTTATTGGAGTCGCGTTTATTGATATTGGTGTAAAATGATGCATAAGGTCATTTTAATGTATATTTGTATTTTGAACGATCTAATTTGCCAAGTAATCAGTTTATAGTATAATTTGTAAACAAGTCGGTTAAATTTGTGTTCAGTTCCAAATTGTTAGGGAATTGAGTTTGTTATTTTGGGGGTAAATATTCCACAATTTTTTTGTTTGTAACTTGAGCCAAAATTGATATTATTTAAATAGAGTAATATGCTTCGAATGATTGTTTTCTTTCTGGAGTAGATAGAGATGGTGATGAATTTGATGATTTGTACTTATTGGTTGTTATGTTGAAGGTACCTTTTCAAAATTTATTGTTTAGATTATTGGAATTCTTTGGCTGGTCCAAAGTTTTCGTTAAAATTAATGTTTATTCATGACAGCTAATGATATAGAGATCTGTTTATTATTTTTCTACTGCTTCTCTTTGATGACGTATTTGTTGGAGCATTTTAAAATGCATTGATGAACTTTTCATAATATAGAGTTACAATGAAGTTGAAGTATTTAATATTGAATCTATATGTAGGTTTAAGAGTTTAGACGAAATGTTGAGAAATATGATAATTGTTATTATGAGAGTGTTTAGTGAAGTGATTATTTGATTATTGATTTATTTATAAGGAATTTGATTTTTGATTTATTTATAAGGAATTTGATTTTCTATATGATTTTTATGGCTCTTGTTACAGATGTAGTTGAGATTTTGATTTTTTTTTCTCCTTCGTTTCGCGAAATTTTGTCATGTGTTAGCTAAAATTTTTCATTTTTCAAATGAAAAATTTTTTTGGGACGTTCGAAGGAGTTGTTGGGTTATACTTTTGGATATTTAACAATTTTAGGAGTTTTGCTATTTGTTTAAACGTGTTCAGGGGTCTTATTTACATAGTCATTCTCTTTTAGTTATCCATTTTCCAATTGTTTAGGTTTTTGATATTCTTTGTTCAAATATATTCTATTCCATAGGTTTTGTGTTAAAAACGGCGAAAGTTCGTTCTTTTTAGGTTTTAGCAATTTAAATTTATTTAAATTGGCTAATTTGTGATTCCATTTATTGCCCTTTTTATTCCCTTTAATTTGATTCCAAATTTATTGCCCTCGGTTAAAAATTGGTTAATTCATCGCAATTTTACAGTTTTATTCTATTTTCAGCTTTTTTAAATATTTCAGAATCGTCCATATTTAAATTATTGCCGAATTCGTATTTTTCCAAATCGTTTCACTTCATTTCTTTTTAATTTTCGTCTACTCCGAAATTCCATTGCTCTTCTTTAAAATTTCGAGTTTTTAATTGGTTGACCGTAATATTAAAATCGTCTGTCATTAATTATTTTATCGTTCATCGATAATTTTGTTTACAATCTGTGGCAGCGATGTTTCGCAGTATATAAGCAAAATCGCGCACTTTTTCGATCTCTTACTCTTCCCTTTTTTGATTAGAATGGAGATGTAATACTTTGAAGTGGCAATTGCGCTACGGCGCGCGCGCGATTCATAATGGAACGAAATTTGTTCAGTTTTTTCAAATATTCTCCTTTGGAATGCACCGGTATTTTGTCTACGTCCAGAGAACAAAAATCATTTTTAACGAGCCTCTGAAAATGTAGCATCTTCCATGACTGAATGGAGATGTTTTGAATTCCTGCCTCCTCAGTCTTGCTAATTAGTTTCCTGTCTGCTAAATGTTGATCCAAGAAGTTCCGCGATTTATGCGATGTCCGCCGAGGAAGTGGCAATTTGTTTATTTACCCGAGTTGTGCAGCTCTTTACATGAGGAATGGAATCAATATTTCCGTGCTCAATAGACGGACATATATTTTTGGTTTTCGTTCTGATGTCAGAAGTTCGGTGCTGCAACTTGGAGAAATGATGTTTATTGCTGGACGTCCGGCTGATTTGGAGAATCTCCGGTGGAGTCTGAATTCGTGGAGCGATCGTTTTTCCAAATTTCTACTGGACAGAAATAAGATCCTGTGCCATGGATTTTCCTCTTCTGGTTTTCCCTGGGTCTGCAGCACGTTTGGTGATTCTGCCTCCCTCCCGCCGATCTCTGCCGTTCTTCTACTGGACCCTTGGTGATATAATTCTTTTCCTTCAAGTTTCAGACTAGTTTACTTTTGCCTTATTTAAAGTTTTATTGAGTTAGCACAGAAATAAGACCCCTTTAGACTTATATATTTTAGGTCACCTGAACCTGAGGTTAAGTTTAACTTTTGTTCTAAATTTCCCTTTTGGCTAACTTATGTTCTTTTATCACAAATTCTAGTTTAGGCAAATAATTGTATAAGTTTAATATTGTTAACTTTAAAATTTAATATTCAAACGTTTTTTTTTTTACCACTATACGACCGGCCATTCCATTTATTTTTATTATTTAAGATGTTTGATTTTAGTTAATGAGATGTAAAATATTTTGAAAATTATTTTAAAAATGAAGTTTAAAATTTTAATAAACGTTAGATTTTGAAAACCTAAAATCTGTGTTCTTTCTTTTACTTTTAATGTTTTTATTTTTAGGAAAGTTCCATTTAATTACATGTAGAGTACATATTTGTACACGTAGGGAAACTGGTCAATAGGTCCACTTTCTGTTTATTTAAGGGGACTCGGTACCCTTTGAACAATTTTTTTTGTTTAAGCACTTTACAATACTCTTTTTGCATATTATTAAATGATTTTATTAAGGAAAATTATTTTATCAAGAAAAAAGGCAATTTTACTGATACAATTTGAAAAATTTAATTTTTTTTTAAAAATTTAAATAATTTTTAAAACCTATCTTCTCCTACAATTTCTAACTTTTTGCAACCCTTTTTTTTATAAGGTTCTTTGAAGTGTCTTCTATAACTTTAAGGATCGGATTTTTAAAAAGTTATTTAGTTTGGGAGAAAAAAAATAAAATGTTGATACTTATGTAAAAATTCAACAAAAAATTGAGTTTTTTGTACATATCTATTTTTAAAAAAAAAACTTTTGATTTTATTGCAAATCCGATCCTTAGTTTCATAAAATGCACTATAATGAACATCCAGAAAAAAAATCAAGTCAATTGAGAAATATATATTTAAGTTTTAGCATTTTGAACATATTGATATACTGAAAAAACACGAACTGAGAAAAAGCACTTTAAAGGTTTTACCTTTGAAAAATTATTCCAAATCCATTTTAAATTATTTTAAATGTTATTTTAAATTATTTATTATACACTTACCTTTAAAACTGTAGCTGTTTCATTGAATTTAACTATATTTATTTTATATAAGTGACCATTAGCCGAAACCTTAGTTGTCACACATTGAAAAGAAAATCGAGAAAAAATATAAATAAAAATTGATTTTACCAAATTCATTATTATTTTTACACCATGAAATACAATTGATTCATTTCATTAGGATATAGCTTAACTATAAATATGATGATGTTTATATTATAAAAGAAATACAAGATTTGAAAATATATATTCATATCATAAAAACACACAATATTTCGTAACCTTACGCATATCATTTCTGCATAACTACCATTATTTCTTAACTTTCTTTTAAAAATACCCTGCACTGTATGTTACACCTTCCTTTTTTTTAACTAATATGTCTCTTTTTAAAATTGCTTTTTTAACCAGTTTACGTGCAAGTTGATATTTTACACTTCGTCGTTTTTGTCGAAACATTTTTTTTTTCGAAAATCGAGCGCAACACCGAGATTCATGGAGCACTTTCCTAAAGGTACACCTAAGGCATTCTGTGCTTCTTTTATGCAGCGCAGTGTACATTTATTATATTCACACACAGCTTCCATTACACAGAGTTTTACACGTTTTTTATGTACAAATGTTTCTTTAGGACATTTTGCCCACGTCGCACTGTGTAAGCTTTCGTTTGCATTTTGAGTTCCACAGTTTATGCACGATATTAACTAACGAAAGCAGATCGGAAAAAATAAACAACGTTTCTTTATCAATTAAAATTATGATTAAGCACTTTCATCTTCTTCCTGGTAGAAATATTTTGTAAAACAGGGAGTATTCAGTTGCAGATGCGATGTAAACAGAGCGTAAACAAAGAAGTAGGCGTGGTATTTAAAGAGACACAGTTGCAGTCAAAAGCCTTTTAAATATATTTATAGTTCTCGGATCTTCACGAAACTTTGTCAGGATATACTAGGGATGTCAAGGTATATTTCAAGCAAAAAATTTGAAAATCGGTATTTTCGTCATTTTTCGCCAAATGAAGGGTACTGAGTCCCCTTAAGAATTCAGTTATATTTTTAGAACGTTTTCAGGTTAGATGAACTTTACAAATTTCAGATATTTTTGAGTGTTTTCAGAAGAATGATTTAGAAGTTTTAAGAATTCAAAATGTTTTGAATATTTAGAATGTTTTTAGTATATCAAAATTACAATTTTTCTACCGAACAAGAACAACTCGCGTTAACTTCCAAAAATGTTGTTCATTTCTTTCTGATAAAAATTATTTACAGGGCATTCAATTTTTAAAAAAATATTGAATATATTATTTATTATTTAATATTTTTCCATCGTATTTATATTTTTCTAATGTAGGGCTCACTAATATTTTAAGTGCTAATTTTTCATGATAATTTTATCATTATTGATCCAATTAGTCAGACATATCCGAATGGCCCACATTAGCGTCTAAAATGTCTCTTCTAACATCTCGTTTTTAAATAAAAGGTGAAATATAAATAGACTATTTGATTACCAATTTTTAAGACCTCCCGTAATGCAATTTTTATTTTTTGGATTCCAAAAATAAATGCTCGAAAAATGAGGGGGGGGGGGATCCCTAGTACTAATCCAAGATGGACCCAATATTGGCTCCAATTTTGGACCAATATGAAAAATTGAACATTTTGACGGAATTGGCCCAATTCTGGCTTAAATTATTGGAACAATATTACGCCAATATATCCAATGTAACGCTAGTATTAGCGTTATATTGTAATAAAAGTAGTAGCCAATATTGGAGGTCAATGTAACTCCAATATTTGCCTAAAATTGGGATTAAATTGGAAATATCTTCAATGTAATCTCCAATGTAATGCCAATATTGGCTCAATACCGGACCAATATTATAAGCTACTAGGGACCTTATTTCTACGAAATCCTTGAGAAGTAATAGTAGTCTTATAATTACTGATTGAAATAAAAGTGATGTATTTAAGGGGACGGTGGACTTTGGAATAAGCAAAAATCGACTAAGAAAAGTTTTTTCTTATAATATATAACATTGTTTTACACATTTAACCTTTTGCTTACGGTTGAGACAGCGTCCATCATAAACGAAGAACCTCCCAAAAAGACAGGTATTTGACATACCCTATTCCAAACAGTTCGACCCCCTTTGCAGACATTGGCGTCCATGGAAATCGCCGGCAGAAACATTGCACCTGCTGCAGCAGGTGCAATGTTATGGGTATTTCAAATACCAGTCTTTTTTGGGGAGGTTCTTCGTTTGGGATGGACGCTATCCCACCCGTAAGCAAAAGGTTAAATGCATTTATTTCGAAAAGGAATTTTCAAAGGTTTTACATTTTTAAAATGCTCCATGCGTCTTAATTTTTGTTTGAGATGCATGAAATTTGGTAAAAAGACACCTTTCATACTTTTTAATGAAACTGGGTATGCATTTTATAATTGAACTTTACTAAAGTAATTAAAAGTGAATAATAACCCAATTAAATCTTGAAAATTAAGGTTTAATGCAGAAAAATATTTTTAAAAAAATAACTTTCTAAGGGATTTAAAAATGAATACCCAAATGTGTTCATAATGTGTTGAGTGATCATAATGTAAAATTAATCAAAAATTTGAACAAATGGCATGCAAGGAGCATTTTCAAATTTTCATTTAAAAATATAAATTTAAAAAAAAATACAAAAATTATAACAAAATTGAAAAAAATTGAGTGGTACTTTATATAATAATATTAAGAAGAATATTTATACAAATTTTCATGTTTTAAAGTCAATAAATAAATAAAAAAAATTTCAACGACGTCCATCGTCCCCTTAATTTGATTCTCTGGACTTATTCAAGATTTATCGCGCTCGCAAATACATATACACACATGGTGATCATAAGAAAATGGTTGGTTTATATTCATAAATTTCCAAAACGTGTAAATTAATAAAAATGAGTCCGATTTTTAACTCCATCATAATACTTCCTTCACGTTTAATATACATTGCAGGGGAAGTATACATGAAAAGTCAAACTACATAAATTTCAAGTTATAGCATTCAAAATAAGAAGGAAATTTCTCCTAGAGGACTGACTCATCGATCGCAGATTTAAAAAGCTTAAGGCAATAAAAGACATTTTTAAGTGCAAAAAAATGTTTACTTATATCTTACGATCTTGCCATGAAATACAAATCCTCGCAGACCACAAAGAATGTCCATTCTTCATGGGCTTTATCAGTAATCTCTTGAGGAATGATCTGTGTGACATTTTTTTATCCGAACTTTTATTCAGAATTGCAATTTTTTCTTACATTTATGAAAAGCTTACTGAGTGTTTAAAAGTTCGTTATACACAGATATATATATATATATATATATATACACAGAGTCGTATATACACAGAGAGTCGTATATACACAGAGAGAAAGAGAGAGAAGAAAAGTATGTATGTATGTATGATTCAACATCACGGGAGAGCGGCTGAACCGAATTTAATTAAATGTTGTGGATAGTCCTGACATAGCCCTACTAAAAATTGCCTCACACTCTCTCCCAAATTTTGCTTTACGTTCACTAGATTTGCAACTTTGCTTGCAACATCCTTCTTTTTCTGGAAATTATCTTTATGTGCGTTAACAATTTCACTAAAGTTGTTTGTATTGTTTAGCATTGTTAGTCCTTTGATTAATTTTTCTACTTGGCCTTTCAGTTTGAGTTTGATCACGAAAATTCTGTCAGCTTCCGACAAAGCTGCGTGCTCTGCTATTAAATTAAATTTGTCCATAAATGTCTGCAAACACTCATTCTGTGCTCCCGAATTTCCTGAATGTTAGCTATGAACTGCGATGACAAAACATTATTTTTCTTACTGCTAACTATCACTGAACTGGATCTGTCACTCTGACCTGTAGTTCGGGTAGGCGACGGCGAAGCCACTCTATCACTAGCAGAGGTTTGAGCAGAATCTGCACTCCTGCTCACACGATTTGTTTTTGTGAATCTAGGCATTCTCACTGTTTTCAATATTTTTATAGATGAGAGTCAGTTTTGAGAAGAAAAATGATACAGATAAGTGCTCTGATAATGCAGTGAGTGTTTTGATAAACAATGAATAGTTTTGATAAATTGTGATTTGCAAAAATAACAGTAAGTGGATTTTATAAGCAATGAGTGGTTTTATCTCAGCGTAAGTGGTTTTATCACAGAACTGACAAAGATTTATGATTAGATAATTGTAAACATTTTTATGATGAAAATCTGGTATGTATTGATCAATAATGCTCAGAAGAAGAATTTGAGCATTCAGTATTGAAATACACTTTCCACTAATAATTATTATTTTTATATAGGCCCACACTTAAGAATGAATGAAAGATTTATAAATGGGTCAGCACACATAAAACAAAAACAAACACTTTTTGAGTTTAAATAAAATGATCATTCAGTAAGTGTGTGTTTTTTTTATAAAAAATATAATTTTATATCATTATATGTCAAAGTCAGTGTCATATATATATATGTGTGCAATTTCGGTGCAAATTTTTTGGTCAAAGTATTTCTGATTAAAGTGGATGTGATTAGCAGATAAACAGAATGGAATTAGATACTATAAGTACAGTGACTTACTTGAGCGTTGTTCCCCAATGAACCAGAAATTCGGCTGCCCAGGCTTACAAAACGTAAACTGGACACACAGGCACACAGTAAAATAACAACAAAGTTCAAATTGGGAAGCAAGAAACATATTATCATAATAAACTCTTTTATTTATATTTAACAAATGTAATTAAAAAAATAGTAAATAAATTCTTATTATGGGCCATTTCCTGTATTAAATATATCAAGATAATATTTGGTCCTTGCACTTAAATGGAATATGAATCTATCCAATTACTCTATGTAATAATATATTTTTCATATATATAAATATATGCGACACAACATTTTTCATAGAAATTAATTTGAAAACCATTTATCTCGAGGAATTAAAATATTGAAGAGGATTACACTTCTTGTAATCCTCCACGATACCAGAACCAGATATCGGTTCCTGCCACTTTTCAAGACCATAAATGCTCTCATTCATAGCGGCCCGTCTAACTTTGAACACCTGAATTCACCATCACTGTAAAGGATGATCACAAACACACACTGGTTGGATTCCAGCCGAGAAAATTCACTCAACGATCTTGATGGAAATGATCCAAATACTTTGGCTGTATTCACACATCTTTACGGTAGAATGTCCAAAAAAATCCCGAGACTTAGCACGCTTGGTTGGAGCAACCAAAAGACTCTACGAAACGGAGCATCAACCTAGTCATGAAGGATGTCATCGCGCTCGACTTCTTTGTCGATTATCCAAAATTTTCCGAAAATTAGATCTGAAAAAAGTAAATGAGTAATTAGTAATTTTGAAAAAAAAAGAAATTGTCTTGGCCCACACGGATTATAAGATTCCTTGTGAATCAAAGTTATAATCCGAAACACAAAAATGACCGTTGGGTCATCAATTCCTTTGTATCCAACATTTTCAGAGCGAGAATCACGAGCTCCTTCTCCAAAGAAATCCCAGGGCCAAGAGACCCCACTACTGTGAAAAATGGTAATATAGGTCGCATCGACCTTCAAGTCCTTGCTCAAATTCAAGTGCAACTTTTCAGACGGCCGATCTGGAACTTCGCGCAATCACCTGCAGAAAGGAAACCGCAGCCCCGGCCATGAAATAAAGTAATAAGAAATTAGCCTAGGAACATCCGCTAAAGCAAAAATCCCACACTTTCAGCATAAAAGTGCGAATGTATTCAGAATTAAAACCTTGGAATAAAAATGGCTTCCGAAAGAGAACGATTTCGAGAAGAACTGAAAAATGTCGTGTTTCACACTCAAACCGTCATATATCAATATGACACAGTTTTGCATGGTAAATCCCGAACAACGCCGGGTAATTGCTGCTAGTCTTTCTCTCTCTCTCTCTCTCTCTCTCTCTCTCTCTATATATATATATATATATATATATATATATATATATATATATATATATATATATATATATATATATATATATATACATATATATATATATATATGAAATTATTGAGTACAGTGACTAATAATGCATAACCTCCCAAATTCGGTATTAAAATTATCAACTCAGTGTATCGACTTCCACTCGAAAACATCCAAGACTACTTTTCCAATTATTGTGACTATAAAACAAAATTATAATTATTTATTAATTATATAAATAAATAAAAATGAAAAATAATAAAATAAGCTAAAGGAAAATTAGAAAAATAAAAAAATCGGTAAATAAGATACATAAATATTAATGTTTTGAATTTTATTTTCGTTAAAAAATTGTAACTTTAGCCAGTTTGAAACTACGATTTGGTCGCCCTAAAAATGGTGTATAGTGGCATTCTCGTTTATCCATTTCTTCTATGAATTACTTGTTTAGAGAGAATTTTCTTCTTTGCTTCATGTTCATATTCTGTTATGCTTATAGTCCTGTCTCCTGGTCTGACTCGCTGGACGAGTCTGGGAGTGTCGCTATGAACGTTCGTGCTGCCTCCTAGATGGTATGTCGTCCTGTTCGTTCCGGTGCTTCTAGAATTTTTTGTGCTGTTGAGGTTGATTGCATGCACGTGGTGAAAGAGAAAGGGTTCCTGCCACATGGTAATAGAAATTTTCCTAATGTTTCTTATCTTCATTTTTTGGTACCTGTAGTCTGAGTTTGAACATTTATAGTAATGTACTATCTGAAACAGTCCAATCTGAAACAGGCATTTGTTTGGGTTAATTAGAATTAAATACTCAGACCTGAAGATGAATGTAATTATTTTTAATCTTCGAATATGGGCCGGTGCTAAACTTTTCTATTATATGGCATATTGTAAAATGTACCGTACAGAACTATATGCTAATTTTGATGATTTGCTGCAACTCAACTCTATCCGTTTGGAATTAGATACTCTGTAACCATGAGCTTATCTATGTCTACATCTGGAAAATATCATCGGTTTCTTATATGGACTTCTAACGACGTAGCACATATACGAACATCCTTTTTAAAACTTCATACATGGTTAGAATATATTTTTATTCATACTTGTTTCATTTTATATGCTTTTATATGTTCTTGTGACTTTAAGATCTTCATTTCGGGATTCCGTTTTTTTCCCCTGGCATACTATTGATTGTTGTTTCGGGCGTGTAGTTATTTCTGGGAGTGTTTCCTGGGATTAAAAGCATGCTTAAACCAGGAAAAGGGGTCGCAATCCCCCTTGACCTCTCTACAACCCCGTAAACACACAACTTCTAATGGTATTAATCCATTTTCAATCTCATTTTTTCTTATTATATATATATATATATATATATATATATATATATATATATATATATATATATATATATATAATGGTTTTACACATGCATTATTTGTCTTTGACTGGTTTACTCATTTTTGAACATTCACCCATTCTTATCACCTCACTTTCCACTAGGCCTGAGTCTGATACTGTTTGCTATTTTCGAATGACTATTTTCCACTTGTCCTGAGTCCTATACTGTTTGCTATTTTTGAGGGTCTCCATGCATATTATGTGTCGTTCAAGTGTATTCATTCCGGTGCCCACTCGCATTGACGAAGTGAGGTGAAATGCTCAGTCACTAGTTTATCTTACACGTGGTGCTATGCTTTTGATTTCGTGTTTCAGTTCGAGGAGGTATTGTTTTTCAGATTTGTATAATTCATTTGATTTATTTTTCTCCTTCCACTAGCCAGTAGACAGTTCCAATGGTGTCTATAGTTAAATACTATCGCCATTGTCAGAAACTGGCTATTCTATCGGTTTTAATTCGAATTGTATGGCTGTCCTGATGAGAATGCAATTTCGAACTAACCGCCATTTTTTGTGGGGTTTCAATTGATTGTTATCTATTCTTAATCTCTTATCTTAAGCTGATTGTTATTGCCTATTCTCATTTTTGCCGAGTTTTATTTTTATTTATTTTTATATACTTTTAATTGTGATTTTTGAATCCTAATATTCTTCTCATCCCCCTTTCCATTGTAGTGATATGTTACCTTCTCTCTTTATCCTTAGTCTTGGCCTATAGTTACTCATTTGTAACAGATATGCTAGAGATGGGTTTTTTTGTACATACAGTAGTTTATGCATTATTTTCGATTAAAATCCTTTAATTTTTATCTATAAACATATATATATATATATATAGATATATATATATTTTCTTAAGTTACTCAAGAGAGATGCAAGAATCATTAATGCTAACGTTAGATTATTTTTATTTAGTGAAATTCAATTCAAATTTCACTTAAAGGTAAAAATATACAATGATACAACCCTTAAGGAATAATTTTGGAAACAAGCAGTTTAAAAATAGCGAATGTCATGTAATTGCAATTTAAAATGAACAAAAGAATGAACATTTAGGAAAATGGCTGAATATATATTGCTTTAAAAACATTCAGCAGCGGAAATGGAAAATATTTCTCACAAGGGTATAGTAAAAGTTTTCTTACTTACAGTTCGTGGAATAAAAGGAAAAACAGCAGTTTTTTGTAGAAAAATCCATTGCTGTTACGCATTAAATTGTTCTTATAAGTTTTGGATGGAAGGGAAATTAAATGAAGAATGGTGCGAAAGTAATTCAGCGACCTAGCTGTACATCAATATGTCTCTTATATTTATTGACTAATGTAATCCATCAAAAGAACATTTAAGCGGACTTATTTTTACTTTCCTTATATACATAATGTATAAGGAAAGTATTGTGAAGGGGTCGAAAATTCGAATTCAAATTTTCGACGAGAGAGCACGTTTCAAGCATCCCTGATCACGAATCGAACATTTTTGAAGTGATGTCTCTCTCTCTCTCTCTCTCTCTCTCTCTCTCTCTCTATCTCTTTGTGTGTGTGTGTGTGTGTGTGTGTGGGTGTGGGTGTGTGTCAGTGAGTCTGTGGAGACAATATCTCATGCACGAATCAAGTGATCCAAGTAAAATTTGGCACAGAACTCATAAACAGTGAATACTAGAAGACCATTGTTTTTACACGCAATCGAATGTTCAGAACCCTCCTAAATTTTGAAATGAAATTTTAAAAAAATTATCGAAAAATTATCAAAATCTGCATGTGTGTGTGTGTGTGTGTGTATGTGTGTGTGAGTGAGCCTGTGGAAACGATAACTGACGAACGAATGGACCGATTCGAACGAAATTTGGTACAAAAATCACAACCCGTAAACATTAGAAGGCTATTGTTTTTATACGCAATCGAATGTTCAGAATCCCCCTAAATTTTCGAGTGAAATTTTGAAAAAATCGTCAAAAAATCAAAACCGCTAATAAAGTTACACAAACAGACATTTCTTATGTAATTTTTTATTAGACAACGATAGCCATAAATTTTAGAAAGCTAATATGAACCGTTCTCGAGATATTGCACATTTTTAAAAAAATTTATCAAAAAATCATATAAAATAAAAAAAAAATTACTTCCTATTGAGAAACATGTTCACTTTTCATATGTAATACCATGCGATAAATGGGGTGACATCACTCTCGTGGATCTAGCTCTTTCCATTCATGAAAAAATATACTTTGAGTAATACTTTTGTATTTGAACGCCAATAGTCATTTATCTGCTGTAAGAGTAACTTATTTCTTCGTCCATAACGCCTAGCGAGATTTTGGCGACGAATTTGGTGGAATGTCGCCAACTTGGCGACTTCTTTAAATGTTGCTAAATTAACGAAAATCTCGCCAAATGGATAAAAATGATGCCAAATCGATGAAAATGATGAATGAAAATCAATGACTCATTGAAGAAAATTTAATATCTTGGAAAGAATATAAATATCTACCATAGAAAATAATCTCTTTTTTTTTTTGCTGTAAAAGTAGTAAATTCATTGCATTATATAAGAAAAGTCATATGGTGCCCACATCAGATTTTTTACGTTCATTGCGCTGAGCTAAATAAGAGTACGATGATACTGATTGTATCTTGTACCACTGTTCTTTATTAATGGATTTAGCAATAGATTAAATAAATATATATATTTAACTGATGCAGCCTATGAAAAGTATGGTGATCGAGATTTAATCACAACAAAAATGTTCATGGTAATTACATCGGTGTAGTCCCTAGATATCAGAAATTACTTTTAGTAGTCTGTGGGTGAATTTTAAGTAGTTGGACCTTAGTAATCTCAAAAACTACTTAAACGATTTGGTTCAAATTTAGATGACACGTTTCATGTATTATGCAAATGTAAATGTAAAATAATACTCGGAATTTTTTTTTGTTTAGCTATAAAATAGAATTTTGTCAAAAACATTTGCTCTTCGTAATCTCCATAATAGTTGAAGCAATTTAAACCAAATTTGAACGATATACTGCATATATTGTGTAGAAGTGAACTCAGAACAGAAAATTTCGAAAAAGTGCTCAGTTTGCCGTAGATATAGAATGCAACTTATTTCGCGTGACATACATGCATTAAAAATGATTGATTCGTATTAAAAAATACTCAAAATATATACATCCATCAAAATCTGAGTCACATTTTTGAGCCCCATTACAGTACTTTTCTTTTACGTATACTATATACTGTAGGGAAAAAATCTACTTAATGTTAATGCACAATAGTAAACCATAGTACAAATAGGGCTACTTCTTTGGACCATTCAGCAACAAACGACATATGCTTCCAAAGGCGAGCATAAAAGGAACAATATTCTAAATGCCCAGGTTGTTACAGCTATCATCATAATCTATACACGAAAGCAGCATTACGAAGATGATGCTCATAAATAACTTGTATTACCCTATTGCTAAAATAGAGAGTGGATGATACGATAGTACTGACTTTTAGTCATAATTCTATATTTTTATCTGAATGGAATGGGGTCTTGAAAAAGTTTCACTTAAAAGTTATTGTAAACAACCACAGTTAGTGGTATTATGATCAGCTTATTTCGTATCATCAATTTAGGCATCATGATACTAATATTGTAATCACGTTTCGAGCTATGTTATACTTATGTAGGTGAAACTTAAATATACTTTATTGGCGAACTTAAGTATCGATCTGAATGGTGTCTAGTCTCTGTAAGAACATTATTCCATACATTTAATAAAGAAATAATCATTACAAGGCAAAGATACAAACACACACAAACACGTACACGCACACACGCACACACACACACATATATATATATATATATATATAAATATATATATATATATATATATATATACATATATATATGTATGTATATATATATACTTGTATATATATATATATACTTATATCACTTCATACTTTAAATACAAATATTTAATTCAATACTTCATCATAACTCCCATTAGTGAATGTATACTATATTTTATCAAAGCCATTATATGGTCATCACAAGAGCTTTCATTGGTATTACTTTTCATTTATTTAAAATAATTTTTTTGTACATCATTATATTTTTGAACTCTCACAAAAAGAGTCACGGATATCAAAATGTAGTGACTTTTTGTAAATAATAGCTATTTACTTTAAGTAGAGAAGTCATAAATTAAGTTATGTAGTAACTTTTCATCATAATAATTGTTAACATGGCTGCAATACCCATCATTACTTCTTTATGCGAACCCCCTTTACCATAATCAATAAATCAAAGACATTACTCATTAAAATCCACATGTTTAACTTTAAACAAATTAGCATTTATTAACACTTCTATTATTTTATAATTAAAATTACATAAAGTTACAATAAAATTGCTTAAGGAGGAAAACACACCCGTGTGAGACCAGCTCATTTTTATCTTATTTCAATTAGCAAAACGATCTAATGCACATTAAAATAGGCACATACCTTTGCATTTTGCCCTCGTTTTGCTTTTCTATTAATCTGCTTCGATATCACTAACTGCCTTTGACTATATTTGTTTCATTCTCACGCACAACTACTGACATATATCTCACATCTAACAATTGACTCAGACTTCAACTTTCTGACTCACCACTTCAAATGTCATACGACTTCAACTTTCTGATACATTCTCTTGTCTGATGCATTCTGATTATTACTTCGTTGATCCTCCATTCTCCCCAGCATCTCTTCTGCCTCGGGTGAAGATATGTCCTTTGCCTCTATTTGACTGTACCTCAGTATAAGGTTGTACCGATGTGTCATTGATTTTTCAGTATCGAATGAAGCTTGGTTTAAATCTTCGTCCGTGGATAATTTTTATGCCCCAACCACACCTGCAATTTGGAGGATGTGTATTTATTGGGGTCGTAACTTTCCGGACCTAGACTGTCGAAGTTGGTGACTATATGTCTGTACCTTTGTTTGGTAGCAAACATCAAAATATGCATATGGGCCCTACTGGTCTTACAGTCACCATGCTGAATACCGCATTTAAAATACTCTCTAATGTACTGTATAACAGGTTTATACCACGTGTGACAAAAGTAATTAGAAATTACCAGTATGGATTTGAAAAGAGAGAATCAACTATTAACCAAATCCAAGCCTTAAGGCACATCCTAGAGAAAACAAAAGAATATAAAATTGACACCTTCGATCTTTGTGTTGATTTTAAAGCAGCATATGACAGCATCAAGTGATATAAGTTTTTTAATGCAATGGAAGAATTGGGAATCTCAGCAAAATGAATCCCTTTGGTTAGATCAACACTCCGAAGGGTCAATGCAGGATCAAAATTCGGAATGAATTATCCGAAGCCTTCTATATGGATAGAGATCTGAGGAAAGGTGATACACTTGCGTGCTAACTATTTAACGTCGCCCTTGAGAAGATCATCAGAGATGCAGGTATTGCAACAAAGAGAACCATTTTAAGAGATCCCTGAATATTTTAGCTTATGTCGACGATCTCGACATTATTGGCAGATCCTGTCACTGAGGCCTTTATGACTAGAGATACAGAACTAACTATGAACTAAAAGTAGACAACGTACATGAAGATAATCAAGAAAAGTACTAACACTTTACCTCTGGAGGTGAATGTTTATTCTTTTGAAAGAGTCATATATTTCAAACACCTTAGAACGACAGTAACCATTGAAAATGAAATCAGCACTGAAATTCATAATCTATTGATGATGGCAAACAGATGATAGCAAACTATGGCCTAGAAAGCTAACTTAAAACACGACTACTTAACTATACGACCAAAATTAACATTTATAAAGCTTTGATACGAAACATAGTATTATATGGCAGCTACATAGTATTATATAGCTGGTCAGTCAATAAATCTACCAAAAGCAAACTACTGAACTTTGAACGAAAGATTCTCTGAAGAATTTCTGAGGCTGTTCTTGAAAATAATGCCTGACGCATCCGCTATAACCATGAAATTTATAATAAATTCAAACAACCTGGCATTTCTAAAGTCATTGCAGCATACCGTATTAGATGACTTGGGTATTTATTCAGATCCGAAGATTCTATTAAAAACTCATATTTAGTATCTAGCAGGCATTAGTAAAAGAGGCCGACCCTTTATCCGATAACATGACAATGTAAGACTGACCTCAAACTGTTGGTAGTTACCAATTGAAGAAGTGTGGCATCTGATAGACCCCGCTGGCGAAAACTGATTAAAGCGTTTCTGGCCAGCTCTAATTTATAGTGTCCATTAAGACGAAAAAGAAGAAATATACGATTTGTTTGAAAATGCTAAAACATAAAATAACTAAAATAATTCAAATTAACAGAAATACTGCCAAGGTGTACTAAATTCCATGCCCGTAGGACGCTTATATTTTCCACTAGAAACCGCACACACAGACACACATATAGGCAGGCATATTCTATTATTACATACTATATATAGTGATGTAGTATGTAATATTCTATTATTACATACTACATCACTTTGTCCATGTTAAATGTGTCTACATTCTAAAAATAACAAACCACTATACATCTGTTGTTTGACAATTAAATTATATATTTCGTCGACTAGTTAGTGCGCACAATTTGTAATTTCTCTCGAATTTTACGTTGGTGAATAAGCCATTAATCAAAATTTTTGATGAAATAAACTTTCAGATAACATTGGAAACGTATGAATAAATCTGCATACTCTTTTCATAGATTAGATTTGAAAATCATTAATTAAATGTGCAACTGTTGAACCATTTCAATTTCCGGACTTCGATTGGGTAAGTATAGCACAAAATGCCAGAGGTCAGATTCCGCGTTTGGAATAAAATGAAAAAGAGCAATAGTATTCAAATGTAAACAATTTTTTTTTTCTTTCTCATACTAGAAGATAAAAAATATGACTTCTTCCAAAGATTTTCAAATTTTAAATTTTAGCTGAATTTTGGAGGTCTTTCTTTTCACGTTTGGAAAATATTTTTAAAGAATAATTATAGAAGAGCTTGAAAAAGATAGGATGAAAAGAACTGCTTTGGAAACTTCCATTTCTAAACAGATAAAAAAAATTAAAATTAAAATTTAAGAAACTCCCGTAAATTAGGAATTAATTGAAGAAGCAGTTATTATCTGAGAAGAAAAAGTTTGTCGCTTTTAAATCAAGAAATAGAAACACAAATTCCAGACTGAATTCAGTTGTTTTGCAGAGTTTTTATCTTAAGGAAAATATAACTATAATATAGTTTTTTGTAAAACTCGCGTTAATAAATGCTTGAAGATGGAAAATAAACAGGAAATAAATGTGACTAAATATTTTGCAGAATCAGAATTAAAGAATTTTTCATTTGCATATTCTCAGAATTCTAGTGCTGACGTAAAGCTACCCTCAACTGCTTAATGTTGCGAGCGTGTAGTCTCCCTCCCTGGCGTCTTTTCTTTCGCCTCTTTCGAGAAACCAGACGGAGAAAATATCCATAGAGGCATCCTTTCCAATGACGTGAGTCTAGGGTTGCTAGAAGATGAAGCCAGAAGGAGGGTTACCAGATTTGGCGATTTATCCCCCATTTGGCGACATCTGGCGACTTCCCGAAGGTTCGAGAAAGACAGCGAAATAACGAGTATTCTAGGAGATATGAGATAATTCCAAGAGCTTCTATACAGAGACTATAAAAAGACTCGTCACTCCGTTGGAGAGCAGATGGCGCGATGCGAGTTACATTGAGCTGTGATTTTTGTCATTGTTTTGAGAATAGTAGATGCTATTTTATGAAATGACTTTCGTCAATGTTTCGAGAATACCATTAGCTATTCAAAGAAATTAGTGAAGCATTTGAGTATTGTTTCATTGTATATTGTTCTTGTTTATGCTGTGCTTGTGAAAAAACGTTTTAGTTATCCATAAATTTGAGCTCATCATTATATCATGAGCCACACCCATGATTTCAGAGGATACGCTGTAACGATATTGAAAATTTTACTGTAGATATGTTTTTATGTAATATGTTGTTTTCTAATATAAAAAATTTTATGTATGTATGATATAATTTTGCTGTTTTTGGGTTCAATTTGAGACATAATAACGATACTTTACCCAAAACGGAAAAATTTATTTACTTAAAATCTGTGAGACCAACCAGTAAGCACCATTTTCAGATTTTAGTATTTGCTATCGAACAAAAGACGCAGACGAGTGACGGCAGTAAGTGCACTCTTACTAAGAAATAATGGTGGGTTATTGCGGCGTATGATGTGTTAACCATTATATTAATAGTAATAAACAATAAAATTAATTCGCCACAAAATCTTTTCTGAGTCATGGGAATTTTCTGAGACTTTAATTTCTGTTCTATGGCTAGGTAGTGAAAATTACAAAAAATCTATCAATACTCTGAAATCTCGTTTCGTTAAATAAATTTTAATAGACATGCATCTATCAAAACTGTTAAATTTGTGCCCATGCAAGCATTTTAAAAATGTACATTCCTTGAGGAAGCCCTACGATTTATGCGTAGTCGAAATACATAGTATTGACATCAAACCATATTTATATCGTCGTTTGCTTTTCGGAATTCTATTGAAAGAAATTCCAAATGATGTTGCACTTCAATTTAATCAAAACCAAAACAACAATTCAAATAACAGATTTATTATATTTTTTGAAACGCGAAGTTGAAAGTCGTAAAGGAATACAGACTTTGATTCAAATAAAGGACGCATATTAATTTCATAAAGAATGTAGAATATCAAAAGTTTTCCTGATAAATATCAAGATACTTTCACACATTTAGAAAATTTTAAGAATAAAAGTTCGAAACAAAATGTGCTACTGCTTTGAATGCTATCATTATTGATTGTTTTATTTTGCAATAAAGAAGCGTGCCATAAGTTTGATTATTGTTCTTCTCGCTCCATACGCGAAAAGAAAAGTATCTTACAACGCAATGGAGATGTTATTTTTTATGCTTTAAAAGATTATAATTAGTTATATACTGCCGTTTAAAAATTGATTGGTCAGTATGACATAAACGATATCGAAAAGTATTGTGCGAACAAGCATATGCAGCTGAAAATGCATCAAATGAAACAATTGTTAGTACAGTAATATAACTAGAAATAGATACTTTAATTGTTAAACAGATTTTTTTTTTCAGACTGTAAGAGCCGCAACTTCCCGTCCTAAAGCAGAATCGAAGGTTTGATTGCTTCCGTAATCCAACGTTCTTTCAACGTTCTTTCCGGAATTCAACGTCATTTGACAAAGAATTTTCAAATAATTCAAAATTGCCTCTAGTTGAAGGGGAATTATTAATATTCCTCCGTTTAGTAGGATATAATGAATCAGTATTACGTAGCGTAAACTTAAGCTGGAATTACATAAACTTGAAAACAAACCTAGAATTTTAAGCGTTATAATCCTCAAAAATGTGCAATACATAAATGGATATTTCCAACAAAAATTAAAGTACAAATTCAGTCTTTAAATATCAAACTTTCTGATTTCATTAAAGAAAATGATTGCCACAGGATAAATATTTTAAAAAGTTTCAATAATTATTGAAAGTGATAGAATTGTCCAGTCAAATTAAGTACAAGAATTCTTCTGTTATATTAACGAAAATCTTCTTCAGATGGTCAATAAACGAATCTGTTAATATATCAACTTCTGATAACGATGCTCTTCAAAAATTTGATTCATCTATGTGTGCGACCAGATATAGTTCTCACACGGTTATGGTGAGACAGTTTTATGCCAGTAATTTATTGTGTCTGAAACATCGGACAATATCTTCAGTCTGAATGACGCCAGTGTTTACAGTGTGCTGACCCAAAGGTTAACCAAAATCATAAATTTAGGGGCATCGAGACAGAGGGGTCAAGTGAACTCAACTGAAGAAAATGTGAAGTAACGACATTGGATAAAAGGTTGACTAATGGAGAAGGTGCTTGTAGCGTCACACTGAATACGGCAAATGAGAGCAAAGGGGGAGTGTCAGTCCTGAGGCAAAAGAGTCACAACCTGAGACATAAGAACGACGATAAAAGATAAGAACGATATACATTATGAATACAGCACGACGACTAGAGATGTAGAGTGTTCTGTAGATGTTCCAAAATAATGGCTTGATCTATTGATTTGTGCAGTGCAATCAAAAGTACGAGATGGAGCCAAATACACAGAGTTACGGCCAGCACGAGTTACTTATGCAAGCATTATGGTCTATGGTCAAAGCCGAAAGTGAAGATATGTGCCCATTAAAAACTACAGGTCTAAAAACATTTAGATATTTTAATACTGTTTTCACATGGCCTCTTTAAGCCGGAACAATTAATAAGAAGAAGAATTGCTGTAATTAAGTAATTTAGAATTTTATGTTTTAATGAATGTTTTATTGTTAAAGTTAAAATAGTGCAATCAATTTAGTATTATGTTAATTAATATTCTTTTACAAAACTCGCGAGAAAAATAAATAATTGGAGGGTTAATAGCGGCACACATCGCAATGTACAAGTTAATAATGAGTTCCACGAATACGAGCAATTTACGACCATGTCAATTTAGCAACAGTATTCTTTTAAATATTTATTTTGCGCACTATGAAATTTGAATCACCTACGAAATTTGAATCATCTATGAAATGTCTCGCGATACAAAGTGCAACTTCCATGGAAGCATGAGAACAACTATCTTTTAGATAAATAAAATAATTCTAAAAATAGGAGACTCATTTCTTCGAATAGTTCTAGAAAATTGAGCATTTATGTCATAATTCTAAATCCGTAATAGAAAATTATTTAAATTTGGGAATTGTCGAAGAAGTCGATATAGAAAAGGACAAAGAAAAGAATTGTTCTGCTAACTATGTACCCCATCATCCTGATATGAGAAGACAAAGAAACAACCAAATTGCGAATTGTTGTCGATGCTTCGTTGCATCCACCTTATTTTCCTTTCCTGAATGATTTTCATTCAGGAAAGGAAAATACGCTACGCCCAGATACGAATTTCACTTCTTCGTACGAACCACTTCTCGCTATTCTGCTATTCTTCTTATTAGAGCGAATTCAAAGACACCATTCGATAGGAAATAATATCTCCTATATTAATAAGTAAAAAAACCTGATGTTGACAGCACATGACTTTCCCAGCAGACTTCTATCCACGTTATCTTTATTTTATTTAAATTTAATTCACTTTTAATTCCATTTTCGTTCTCATTTGATAACTGAACTTATTTTCAAAGGTGGCGTAGAGAAAATACGAAAAAACTAAAATATCTCGAGAATGGCTAGTCCTAGTGTAATGGAGTTGGTCTTATTCTTTTCTTCGATAAAAGTAACGTATAAAACAAGCACTTAATGGATGTATTTAAGCATACGTATTTTTTATTTTAGATTTTTGCGATTTCTGAGGGCCATTTCATAAAAAATGGGAGGTTATTCTTTTCCGAATCGTACCAAAATCTAATCAGCGCTAGATCATCCTACAAGTAACTTATCTACGAAATTTTGTGACATTTGGTCATTTAGTGTTTTAGCTAGAGTGGATACATGAAATTTTACGGGCCATTTCGCAAAAAAGGTGGGTTCTGGTTTCGCGAATCCTACCAAAAACTAATCACCACCAGGGTCTCACCCAAGTGACTTACATACCAAATTTTATGAAATTCGGAACATTAGTTTTTTAGTTAGAGTGGATACATACATTCCCCAGACACACACACAGACAGACACAAGCACAGACGTCACGCTAAAAATAGTTTTTTCGTATTCTAGATGTCCCTATAAGTGTAGATCCGTCGAAAACTCGAGTTGCGATTTTCGACATGATCCCAATACTTTTCCTATACATTAACATTTACCATGTATTGAAGGGAAAGTAATACACTTTGTGCGAAGGGTAAAAGAACTTGAGGAACGTATAATAACACAAATAAAATGATAATGCAGGATATAGCTGTTTCGAGGATATGTTGGATCCCCTTCGTTAGTGCAAGAAAAACAACAAACATGAAGTCCAAAAGAAGAAAGAGTCATAGCCATTCCTCTTTCCAATTTTTTTTATTGACGAAAGGATCCATCGTATCATCAAAACAGCTGTCTGCTGCATTATCATTTCATTTGTGCTTACATACATTGCTCAAGTTTTCCTTAATAACTTTCATACATTCATATGCAAAAAAATGTGCATAAAAACTGTTCTAGAAACCAACCTAGAAATTCAATATAATCGCCTCAGTATCTAAATCAATAGACTGGCATCTGTGCAGTAGTAAAAGAGTGATTCGATTCCCGACTGCAGTAAGAGTTATTCATAATATACTTTATTTATTAAATAGAACCTAAATTCTTTTCAATATTGATTTATTTCTTTTTGTTGCCAGAAGACTGTTTTTATAACTAGAAATATATCTTCAAGTTTCAAAAATCTCACAAAATACAGTACTGTTGAAATGGAGAAAATAAACAGACTTTCTGTAAAATGCGGTGCTATTTGTTGTGATTTTGGCTATTGGCCTGCTTATGTTATTTTAGAAATAGTTGATTCAAAAACTATATATATATATATATATATATATATATATATATATATATATATATATATATATATATATATATATATATATATATATATATATATATATATATATATATATATATATATATATATATATATATTCCAAAGAGACAAAGAAGGAAAAAGAAAAAAGGAGAATTACAAATAAAGGTGTATACCTCGTAAACACACCTTTATTTTACTACATTTAGTAAAATAAAGGTGTGTTTACGAGGTATTAGCAATGTCAAGGGGGATTGTGTATAAATATATATATATATATATATATATATATATATATATATATGACTACGTTTTAAATTTGCTTCTTAAATATTTTATTTAATCTTCAACAAAAAAAAAAAAATTTCTAGATTTATAAAAAATAATGTAGTTTTAATACTCTTCACAAGAGACAACCTACAGTTTTATGATTACCACCAATAAATATTCAAACTTAAATTACCATACGACTCAGTAGCGTTGGCAGAGGACTGTTTAGGAATAAAAACGCTTAAATGAACAATTACTTTATTTTCCATGAGACCCCGGAAGACACAATGCATCGCATCGAGATTGGACCCATCATGCTGTATTATCGGAGTCAATGATGTGCAGGCAGATATCAGAGCTTAGTTATTGGCAAGCCACGATGTCTCCTGATATAACGTCATATACGTTGCCCACGATATATCATAGATCCTCAATAAATTGTGATACAGCTTTGCGCATGATATATCGTTGGCCCAGGATACATCCTGATACATCATCGACCACGATATATAGTCGAAACGGAAATGTAAAAACAGGTGTGACGATATGAATTCATATCGTGATTTAATGATATATAGCCCAACCTTATTTGCAACCGAATTTTTATATGTGTTTCGTAATCACCGAGCATAACTGCATCTACGTATCTGCAGTATTCAGTTAATTTATATTTTTACATTAGCCATAATTACCACCGAGTATAGCTTCGTAACTACTCAGCATAGCTGTATCTGACCATCTGCAGTATGCAGATAATGTATATTGCTTAACATACTTTCGAATATATAATAAAACCAGATAAGAATAAGCCATATGTAATTTATTTTCCTCAATCGATCAACAAAAATACTTCATATTGAATATTACACTGAAATGTGTTATGTTAAAATGATTAAGAAGCCATTTTCCCATTTAATGTAGGATATTAATAATGATGGTGTTAAAAATATTGATCTCAAATTTAAAAATAAATATTTTCAATATTTGCCCGAAAGAGTTGCTGCTTATAACAAATTCGGTTTTAAAGAGATACAGCATTTCCAATAATATTGGTTTTGTAAAAAAATATATATATATTGTGTAGTAAATTGTAGAATTTTTATTTTTTATGGTTTTAAGGAAGGGGCTTCAATCTTCTGAAAGTGATTGAACAAATTTAATGGAAAGGTTAAGAACTGAAAACAAAACATTTAGAAGACTTTTGTTTCAATAAAGTTGATTACCGCGGATCCAGAAATAATTTGATACTCAAAATATTTCGACAAATTTCTTCTTATATATTAGCCTTTAATACTATTCCTAGAATGATACATAAATCATCATACCTAGAATACATAAAATATGTTAAGGAAAACTACAGTGATGGATGTTAATTAAGATAGTTGGATTAAAGAATCCAACTGTCTTAATTTATGTTATCGTTTCCAACAACATCGAAAGAAATCCGTAGCGACAGCCATATGTTGGTTATATGAGATTTTCGTGATACATTAATCAAATATCTTGCATCTATTTGCTATTCCTTTAGTTTGTTTCATTTTTACTCCATGGTTTTGTTTGATTTTTTAAGTTTCCGGTGTGGCAACGCATTTCCAGTTAAGTTGCGTGATCAAAATTTTTGTTCGCAGGAAATATCTTCGACTTCTAGCGTGGTTCTTCATTATGTCTAATGTTACAAGCTTAGGACGATTTTACCATCAAAACCGTTTAATATATTTTTAATTTTGTGATAATTTTCTTTACTAACGAAGATTTTTTATTTGTTACCAGCAGGTAGTTTTTAACACTTTCCAACATAGTTGTAAAGAGTTTATGACTTTGTCCATTCTGTCTGTCTGTCTGTCTATCTGTTCGCACGATAAATGCCGTAAAATTGACTTTATCAAAATGAAAGATTAGTATGTTGTTGAGACGGTCTGTGGGACATACGGTAATATAAAAAATTAATATTACCCAATTAATTTTGGATTTAACCGGGGTTGAAAAAATGAAATACATTGTACCCTATGGGACCTAATTTTTCAAACAATTTTTAAGCGGAGTTCCCAAATTGCTTCGAAAATTTTACGAAATATTCAAATTATCACGTAAAATGTATAAAAAATTCATCAAAATATATTAAGTAGTTTTTTTAAATAAAAATTGAAATAATAATTATATCCATATTATATGGAGAGATCACGTGACTCACTGCAGAATAAAATATGACATCCATTTTTATTCGCTGTGTGAAAATCGTGATTTTTAAGGAAAGCTATTTAGTGTTGCATCCATCCTAAAATCGCTTTATTTTTACCTATTTTCTGTGTATCTAAATACTGTGTCTACGCAATTACAATATTTTTTATTTTAAATGATCACTAAACTTGATTATTTCTACAACGAAGCTTAATTTCAACGTATGCAGAATGTAAACAAATCAAGCGATTGTAAGATGAGTTGTATAATAATTGGTAATTTTTTTCATTCAAAATTATTTAACTCTGGTGTCTGGAATATAAGTGATAAGAATAAAATATTCATTGATTTTTCATACAGAAGAAGGCTATTTTATAATATTGCCTTTTTTGATGAAGTTTTAAGTTTTCAAGTTTAATAAATCGTTGTAGTACTGTGACAATTTAAAAAATATCAGTGCTGAGAGTATCGCATTTTAGAGATGTTTAAATAAAATTGCATTTCAGTTGCAAAGAGTTTCAAAATCAATTCTTTGTGCGTGTTTTATCTTTCTTGTTTAATTGTATCCAAACAACTTGTGTGACTAAATACATTAATAAATGTAGTTTGTGTCGCTATATATAAAAACATCTATTTAATATCAAAAAACATCTATTTAATATCTGTATATCAAAAAATCTACTTATAATCGTTAAGCATAAAGATCTATTTAAAGGTATCTATTTAAAGGTTTATTAAAACCACACGTGTAACAACATGGAACAGCAACCCTGCAAAAGTAAACATAAGAAATAGTAGAAGTTGCAGTTACTCTCCATTACACTGTGAGAGATAATGATATGGTTATAAAGTCAGTAAATACACACATGAAACAAATTTGAGTGACATTTTGCATAATTAACACATATTGCTCACATGAAATTTTCTGCGAATTGCAAGGCGCACCTGTATCCGAACGGAAAAAAAATTGAGGAATTAAACAAGGAAGATCAATCATGCTTAAAGCATTGATTATGAAACACTTTCCAACTTCAATGCAATTTTATTCAAACATCTTTAAAATGCAATACATTCCTCGGTAATATTTTAAAACTTATCACAATACTACATTAATTTATTATATTTGAAAACTTAAACCTTCATCGAAAAAATAAATTTCATTCAAATGACGGCATTGAAATATAAATTGCCTGGTTTAAACATCTCTAAAATGCGATACATTCCTGGGTAATAATTTTAGAATTATCATAATACAACGATAATTTATTATATTTGAAAACTTCATCGAAATCAACTGAAATTCAGTCAAATGATATCATAGAAAAAATAACACGCCTGGCTCTCTCTATAAAAGTAGCATTTCATTCATAAATAATTTCCCATTCATGTCATTCATCACAATACTATAATAATTTATTTTGTTTAAAAATTAAGACCATGGAGTTACAAGTAATTAAACTCTATGCTTAAAACTTCATCGAAAAAAAATCAGCCTTCTCTTTGTAAAATCAATGAATATTTCATTCATATCAGCTATGTAGACTCCATGAGCTGAATAATTTTGTGTTAAAGAAATACAGCAATTCTAATACAACTCATCCTACATATTTTGCAGTTTACATTTTACATAAGTGAAAAATAGGCTTCGTTGTAGAAATAATCAAATTTAGATGAGCATTTAAACTCAAATATATTGCAATTGCTTTGTTTCAGTATGTAGATGCACAGAATTTAAGCAAAATAAAGTGGTTTTAGAACGGATACAACACTCAATATGAAGTAAAAAGAACTTTAAAAATCACAATTTTGAGACAAGATGGATGCCATATATTATTTTGAAGTGGGTCACGTGATCTTTTCATATCATGATCACGTGATCGCTTCATATAAGAGGTGTAATTATCATTTTAATTTTTATTTAAAAACTACTGAATATATTTCCCTGAATTTTTTTTATATATTTTACGGAACAATTTGAATATTACCTAAAATTTTCAAAGCAATTTGTGAATTTTAAATCCGCTTAAAAATGTTTGAAAAATTAGGTCCCATAGGGCTCAAAGTATTTCATTTTTTCATCCCGGATTCAATCCAAAACTAATTGGGTGATATTATTCATTTACATTTCCATAGTTCCTACGGACCGTCTGAACAACGTACTAAAATGTCATTTTGATTAAGTCATTGTTACGACAGTTATCGTGCTAACGGACAGACAGACCGACAGACACACAGACAGACAGACAGACAGACAGAATGAACAAAGTCATAAACATTTTTCAACTTTGTTGTAAAGTGTTAAAAATGGCAAAAAAACTAAAAGCTAAAATTGCTAAATTCTGCACCCGGAAATATTGGCAAAATCTTTATTTTACAAATTTAACTAAAATGTTTTTTATTTTAAAATGTGCAGACGAAAAAGGTCTCCGAGAATAGGAAATAATGATAGCATTGAAACAAAATATTATTTCAACTTTACAAAGACGTTTATAAAGCTCCTATGTCTTCTGAAGAGTGTTGTTGAAAACAACTATTTTAATTGAAATAGATTTATACATAGGGTTAGCCTTATTATTCGGCTTAAGCCGCTTCACTTTGAAATATATTTATCAATCCCTGCCCCTACCAAGTCTTCTCAAGTTTGTTGTTGCAAGCGAATATTTTAATTGAAACTTATCTAACCAGAGAGCTTTGTCCTGCTATTTGCCTTAAGCCGCTTCACTTTTAAATATATTTATCAATAACAACCTCCCCCCCCACCCCCGACGTCTTCTCAAGAGTGTTGTTATTTTAATTGAAATTGATTTAACCATAGAGTTTGTCTGTCCTGTTATTGGGCTTAATTCGCTTCATTTTTAAATAGATTTATCATTAACATCCTCCCCAATAAACGTTCTAAAAATATGTAATTATGCCTTTAGTATAGCAATAAACACCAGTAGATATGTTCTGCTATCACTAGAGCTCATTTGTTGCGATGTTTATTGTCACAAAATCCACAGGTATTAGGCCAATAGTGGCGTACTCAGTAATTTTTCCTGAAGATTATAAAAAAAAAATTATTTTGCGAATTTTTTAATCAAATATCAATAACAAATAATAATTACTTATTCATTAATAGTAATATCCAATAATAATGTATTTATGTATTATTGCAATATGTATATTTCCAGCTAGCGTACCAATGACAAATATTTCGAAAAACCTTATCACTTGTCTTATTTTGATATCGCCCTTTCATTCTAATTTCATTTCTTTTATTTCGCACTCACTGCTGTATTCCATACTATTACGAATACAAAAAAAAGAATCTGATGTGGGCAACACATGACTTTCCTTATATAATGTAATGAATTTGCTACTTTTACAGTAAAAAAATAGGTTTTTCTTATAGTTGATACTAATATTCCTTCCAAGATATTGAATTTTCGACAATTAATCGTCATTTTCATTGATTTAGCGTCATTTTTATCAATTTGGCGAGACTTTCGTTAATTTGGCAACATTTTAAAAAGTCGCCAAGTTGTCGACATTCCGCCAAATTCGTCGCCAAAATCTCGCCAAGCGTTATGCACTAAGAAATAAGTTATTCTTACAGCATATAAATAAATGACTATTGGCGTTCAAATACAAAAGTATTACTCAAAGTATCTTTTTTCATTAATGGAACGAGCTAGATCCACGAGAATGATGTCACTCAATTTATCGCATGGTATTACATATGAAAAGTGAACATATTTCTCAATAGGAAAATTTTTATTTTATTTTATATGACTTTTTGATAATTTTTTTGAAAAATGCACAATATCTCGAGAACGGTTCATGTTAGCGTTCTAAAATTTATGCCAATCGTTTTCTAATGAAAAATTACATAAGAAATGTTTATTTGCGTAACTTTATTAGTGGTTTTGATTTTTTGACGATTTTTTCAAAATTTCATTTGAAAATTTAGGGGGGTTCTGAACATTCGATTGCGTGTAAAAGCAATAAGCTTCCAGTGTTTATGGATTGTGATTTTTGTACCAAATTTCGTTCGAATCGGTCCATTCGTTCGTCGGTTATCGTCTCCACAGACCCACTGACACACACACACACACACACACACACACACACACACAGACAGACACACATACACAGACACACACACAGACAGACATCACTTAAAAAATGTTTGATTCGTGATCAGGGATGTTTGAAACGTGCTCTCCCGAACAAAACTCAAATTCGAATTTTCGACCCCGTCACAATACTTTCCTTATACATTATATATATAAGGAAAGTAAAAATTCTTCAGAGTATCTTCAAAGGAAAATTAACTTTACAGACAACCATTGTTATTAAGTGGTTCCTTGACCTTAGCGCCATATTTGCCGAAATATTGCCAAGCTGGCGGCTTTTGTCGAGTCTAAGAATCCACTCGAATTTTTTCGATTAAGTATTTTTTAAGATAGCCCTCTTTCTAGAGATTGCTATGGAGAGAATGTACGGAAGTCATCGTTCAGTTGGACAGAGTTGACGTAATATGAATCAATGTAAATTATGAAATATGCCAGTGTTATGAGAACAGAAGCAGCTGTGTTTTCTTTTGTGTGTGCGCGAATTAGTGGAGCATTTAGATGCTGTTTTGTTATACCTGGTAGTTGTTTAGAGATCTTATAAGATAGCTATTGTGTTATAAACTGTATATTATGCCTGTTTACACTTATGAGTGTTTTTGCGCTTATAAGTTTCTGATTACAGAGTTATCAATATTGTTAAAAGATAGAGACTCAGTGAAAAAGTATACTTTATAAATTAGTTCTTTAGGTAAAGAAAGGAAAAATTTTAGGTTTTGTGTGTGACACAAGGAAGTAATTCCCAGTATAATTTAATATAGTCGAATGCAAAAGTATTTAAAGCTGAAAGCAATTAAATATACTTGTAATGTTTATAGTTCCAAGTTGATGAAGAAAATTAAGTTGATTAAGGAAATTAAGGTACTGAAATACTTACCAGTTGATTAAAATAGTGATTTTGAAGATTAAATTGATTTTAAAATGAATGCGTTTATTACAAAATTGCTTGATTTTGCCTTATTGCTTGATTTTAAACAACTTTGTTTTAATCATTCAATCAGCATCATTTTCAACCTCAATTTATTACACAACGAAATTTCATTTTTATGATATTAAAATATCTTAGTATTTTTTTCATCTAAACTTCCTTTTAACTAGTGTACACTAAAAGTTGAAATAATTTCACGCTTTTATATTGTTAAGCTGAGCAAAATAAAATGTTCATGTATAAATATATAGCCATGAAAGAACCTGTTACTTATTTGAATAATTAATTAAATAATTATCTAAGAAAAAAATAATTCCTAATTTTTTACTGTTGCTGATAGGTGCACCAGACTAAACACACCAATTCATCATACCAAATACTTGCAGACTTGTTTAAATCATGTTTAACATGAAAAAAATAAATCTTTATCAGTAAAATATGAGAAAAAAAGTACAACAGATGAAACGTGAAATGTTTTTCTCTGATAAAAACTATTTTATAAAACATCATTTATCTTTATTACACGTCAAGTATCTGATAAAAAGAATCAACAAAGATTAATTGTTAAATGTCATTCCCTCTAGATCTGCAAAAACTAAATTTTGCATATTGAATAAAAATGTCTCTTAGTAAAAGAACACTTAAAGCTTATTTTTTCTAATATTAGTGATAAAACTGCGTATAAAAAGGATATAAAAGTAACCTTTTATCTTTGTTATGAATACTATGAAAAAACTGACTTTAAAAATGTATTAAATAAATATATTTTTTTATTTAGAAAAGGTCAATTTCTACTTTCCATAGAAAATAACTACTATTCAAAACTTTCTTAAAGATTTGTGTACTTAGATGTACTAGACAGATATTTAGTTATAGGAAACACAAAGCATCCAGAGACAAGAAATCTCTTAGTGTCAAAAACAGACATTTTAAGATACAATGCTTACGTACAGTCAAACAATTAATTATATGGTCTTTGGATCCATAGAAGACGGGTTTTAAATCCAGCTATGGGTGGAATACCTACAGCAACATCCCTTCTATTATTCTAAAAGCAATTACCCTTAGATATATATATATATATATTTATAATCTAACATGTAAATATGTACAGCCTTTAAAGTCAATTAATATGTATAAATAAACAATCTTAAAATCAATCAAAATTAAATTTGTAATAATAATAGCTTGCATTAAAGTCGCAATATACGTTTAAGTCATAATATATGAATTAGGCACATTATATATATAAGTCACAATATATGTATACGTCGCAATATAACATTAGTAATTTAGATGAATCCACCATACATTAAAACAAGAAAGATCAATCATGCTTAAAGCATTGATTGTGAAACACTTTTCAACTTCAATGCAATTTTATTTAAACATGTCTGAAATTCAATACATTCCTCGGTAATATTTTAAAACTTATCACAATACTACATTAATTTATTATATTTGAAAACTTATCACAATACTGCATTAATTTATTATATTTGAAAACTTATCACAATACTACATTAATTTATTATATTTTAAAACTTAAACCTTCATCGAAAAAATGAACTTCATTCAAATGACGGCATTGAAATATAAATTGCCTGGTTTAAACAACTCTAAAATGTGATACATTCCTCGGTACTAATTTTAGAATTATCATAATACTACGATAATTTATTATATTTGAAAACTTCATAGAAAACAACTGAAATTCATTCAAATGACGTCATAGAAAAAATAACACGCCTGGCTCTCTCTATAAAAGCAGCATTTCATTCATAAATAATTTCCCATTCATGTCATTCATCACAATACTATAATAATTTATTTTATTTAAAATTTAAGACCATGGAGCTGGAGCTACAAGTAATTAAACTTCATGCGTAAAACTTCATCGAAAAAAATCGTCCTTCTCTGTGTAAAATCAATGAATATTTCATTCATATCAGCTACGCAGACTCCATGAACTAAATGATTTTGTGTTAAAGAAATACAGCAATTCTAATACAATTCATTCTACATATTTTGCTGTTTATATTTTACATAGGTGAAAAATAGGCTTCGTTGTAGAAATAATCAAATTTGGATGAGCATTTAAACACAAATATATTGTAATTGCGTTGTTTCAGTATGTAGATGCACAGAATTTAAGCAAAAATAAAGTGGTTTTAGGAGGGATACAACACTCAATATGAATTTAAAAGAACTTTAAAGATCACGATTTTGAGACAAGATGGATGCCATATATCATTTTGAAGTGGATCATGTGATCTTTTCATATCATGGTCACGTGATCGCTTCATATAAGAGGTGTTATTATTATTTTAATTTTTATTTAAAAAACTACTGAATATATTTCGCTGATTTTTTTTTATATATTTTATGGAACAATTAGAATACTACATAAAATTTTCGAAGCAATTTGTGAATTTTAAATCCGCTTAAAAAATGTTTGAAAAATTAGGTCCCATAGGGCTCAATATATTTCATTTTTTTAACCCGGGTTCAATCCAAAACTAATTGGGTGATATTATTCATTTATATTCCCATAGGTCCTACAGACCGTCTGAACAACATACTAAAATTTCATTTTGTCATTTTTACGGAAGTTATCGTGCTATCGGACAGACAGATAGACTGAATGAACAAAGTCATTAACACTTTTCAGCTTTGTTGTAAAGTGTTAAAAAAGCATTGTTATTAAATATGTAGATAAGGCATTTAATAACGATGCTATCACATTTTTAAAAAAAAGTAAAATATCTTCTAAATTAAACAAAACAGAGTGAAGTATCTTCTATTTTAGACGAGGAATGTTAATCGATTTTTAATACGGGACTTACTGTAATACTGCAGTCCTTACAAATTATTTTACAGCTGGAACTATAGGTCTAGCCCAGTTACTTTGTGTTATGGGTTCTGTAATATATTATTTAATTGTACCTTGTTGGAATGTTATCATTTTAACAATTAAATTAAAACAATTATGTTACTAACAATGAAGTTGATTCTTGGAATATTTTAAATGAGTATACAGGGTGTCCCAAAACCATTGAAATACGCTTTAATTCTTTCCCTGTTGGAGATAAGTGGGTAATGTAATTTGCAAAAATGTTGAAGGTGAAATAGGCAATAAGACTACGTTAATGAAATAGTTCTTCCATTCATTTTCAAAAAGTTATAATTTTTAAATTTTTATACGACTCCCTTAGACAAATTTGGTCAATCAGATTTTTTTTTATTTTTAATGCAACAAGATCAGTAAACACAACCGCATATCTGTATCTTTAAAATCAGCTGAATTATAATAATGGAAAAAATCTGACTTATGCCACTCTTCCGTACTATGTGAAAGGCTGTTTTATCATTGAAAATAGGGACCATACACAAATTAGCGATGGGAATTGTTTAGATCAAAAATATGTTAATATGTGTTAAAATTGTTTATCACAAATGCATCTAAATAAAGCATTACACAGACAGAGATCATATAAAGCAGTGATACTCACTACGCGGTTGGATATCCTATGCATTATCATCCAGTTTTATCTTTTTCGTGATATGTCACAAATTTACATTTCTAATATGATATATAGTCCCCATTCATAATGTTCAATTTTCAATTAAATATAACTCGCTCTATTTTAAAGATACAGATAAGCGGGTTTTTTTAATGATCTTGTTGCATTAAAAATAAAAAATTTCTGATTGACCAAATTTGTCTAAGAGGGTCGTATAAAAATGTAAAAAGTGTAACTGTTTGAAAATTAATGGGAGGACTATTTCATTAACGTACGCTTATTTCATACCTAACTTTCAACATTTTTTCAATTTAAATTTTCCTCATATCTCCAACAGATAAAAGCGAATTTCAATTTTTTTGGGACACCCTGTATAGTTTAACAAACGATTCAGTTTACTGAAATACCCAATAACAATCTTATTCTAACCATTTTGCTCTCATATATAATACATTTATATAAAAAGACTGAAGCACCTACACTAAAATCTGCCGATCTGCAAGCCGCAGCTTAAATCGAACCCATCCCCGTAAACAGAATAAAAAGTTTATGAGTAAAATGTATCCGATTCCACAAACGATTGGGGCCATTTTCAAATCATTTTAAAATTTGTTCGTTCCATTAATGTAAATAGAAAAAATTTTTCTCGGCACCTAAAACCTCGCTAAAAAATCACTTAGATGTTTCGTTGAAGAACTTTTATAGATTTTGAGATTCTCTTTTGAAAGGCATATGTCACCGTGCTGGTAAAATTAAATATTTCGATATAATGGTTAAAAGTAATTTTTCGAAACGGCGTCCGTCAGATCAAGCCGTCAATGCATGACGTCAGTGAAGTACTGAGTATTAATATTACAATGCTGATCAGGCCGATGAATTTTGTGAAAAAACACGTAATCACGAATTCTAAAGATCAAATATTTATTTTTATTTTTACTTTTCATAAAGAAGAATTAGTTCACATCGTGATTTAAAATACATTAATCTCGAATGTAATATGTTTATTGCACGAGTTACGATTCAATTTCATTTAATTTATTATTAAAAACGTCACGGATATTAGGTTTACTATTATTTTTACTTTCTCACGCAATTAGAGAAAGCGCTGTTTTCAAGAAAATTTCCGAATTCGAGATTTTGATGCCAATATATGTTTTAGAACCTCTTTAACACGTTTTGACTGTTTTTGGGGGGATGTCTGTCTGTCAGTCTGTACATCTGGGGTCGATTTTTTTGTTTACATGATAACGGCCATAAATATCAATAGATTTTCACGAAACTTTATAGCATATTTTGTTTTTAAAAAATCTAGAGATAGAATTTTTTTTAAATTCGAGCGAAATTTTTATATTTTTATTCGCAATTTTATATTTTTACAACATTTTTTTTCTTAATTTCAACAATTATTCTGAAAAATAGCCGCGATACAATTTTTGTGCCCGTGACGTCTTTATCCCACCTCAGGAGGCAAGTTACCCCCCCCCCCCCCGGGACACATTGCATGATATCAAGCGAAATATGTTGAAGTCCTTTAAAGTGAAGAATAACACCGAGAGGTTGGTGGTAAGGGAAGGAGGGTACGGTCCCTGTGCATGCCTCCCCCACTGGGTTCCGGTCTAAATTGGGTGGCACTTCCCGACCGTCCAAACAGTTACCTTACACCTTTCTGGTAGCTCGGACGGTCTGGGTTTCAACAACAACACTATAATGGTAGGGGGCGATGTAGTCCAGTGGTTAGCGCGCGGGAGTTACACTCTGTTGGCCCGGGATCGATTCCCTTCGCTGCCAAAACTGCCGCCGTGTTTACGCGGAGTACGATCACGTTAAATATGTGGATCCGTATGTCCTTCCGAGAGATTGGTGATAGGGGAAGCAGGGTGCGGTCCCTGTAGATGCCTCCCTCACTTGGTTCCGGTCTAAATTGGGTGGCACTTCCCGGCCGTCCAAACTGTTACCTTACACCTTTCTGGTAGGTCGGACTGTCTTAGACGGTCTCAACAGCAACAACACTATAATGGTAATCATTTCGACGAATGGTACCGATTCTTAAAAACTTTACTTGTTAAATTTGAAAAAAAAAACGCTATTTAAAAATAGATTCTAGTATGAAAAAGTCACACTTCAGTTAATTTTATCTTTATAAATGAAAACACTATGATATTTCATTCTTACCAAAATAATCCCATCGAAATTCAATGATCGCCCTTTTGTCTCTTTCTGGAAACAGAACCCCGATTCTATTGTAAAGATTATACGGAACATATACCATTAATAAACCGGTTTTTAAAATTACTTATCGGACAGAATAACCGCAAAATTCACCAGTTGTGCAACAGTAAATCTTGTGTTATAGTTTCACTGTATCCACAAAACTTTAAATTTCCATCGAATGTTAGGCTTAAGAACAAGTATTTCACCCAATTTTTATTTATTAATTTATATTTCCAACTAACATTTGAAATGCAGGAATAAATTCGCATATCTCTATCATAAATTAGACTCGAAAAGCAGTAGTTAAATGTTCAGCTGCGGAATGATCTCAATTCTCGGTTTTCGAATTGGTAGATTCAGCACGGAATCCAAAAGGTCAAAGTTCGCGCTGCGAGAAACAAATTGATGAAAAAGAAATCGTGAGATGTAAACTTACAATATTTTTTCGAACAAAAGCATATTTATTTTAAGACCTAATTTATATTTGGTAACATTTTTAAAACCCTCTTGTAATAAAATTGCTGATGTATCCCATGTATGTATGCCATTATCTACAAAGTACTAAAATTGGATTTTGTACGAAAATAATAAAAAAAATCTGAAGTGGGCAACACATGTCTTTCCTTATACAATGCAATGAATTTACTACTTTTACAATAAAAAAAAGTTTTTCTTATAGTAGATATTAATATTCTATCTAAGATATTGAATTTTCGTCAATTAGTCGTCATTTTCATTGATTTAGTGTCATTTTTATCCATTTGGCGAGATTTTCGTTAATTTGGCAACAATAAAAAAGTCACCAAGTTGGCGACAAAAATTTCGCCTAGCGTTATGGAAATAAGTTATTCTTATAGCAGATAAATAACTATTGGCGTTCAAATACAAAAGTATTACTCAAAGTATTTTTTCTCATGAATGGAACGAACTAGATCCACGAGAATGATGTCACCCAATTTATCGCATGATATTACATATGAAAAGTGAACATGTTTCTCAACAGTTAATATATTGTTTTTAATTTATGGGATTTTTTGATAAATTTATTTGAAAAATATGCAATATCTCGAGAACGATTCATGCTAGCGTTCTAAAGTTTTCTAAGGAAAAATTACATAAGAAATGTCTATTTGCGTAACTTTATTAAAGGTTTTGATTTTTTGATGATTTTTTCAAAATTTCAATCGAAAATTTAGGAGGATTCTGAACATTCGATTACGTTTAAAAACAATAGGCTTCCAGTATTCACGGATTGTGATTTTCGTAACAATCCGTTTTCGTTTGAATTTCATTCAAATCGCTCTATTTGTTCGTGAGATATCGTCTCCACAGACTCACTGACACATACACACATACTTTCACACACACACACACAGACATCACCTCAAAACTGTTTGATTTGTGATCAGGGAAGCTTGAAACGTGCTCTCCCGTCGAAAACTCGAATTCGAATTTTCGATCCCGTCACATTACTTTCCTTATACATTATGTATATAAGGAAAGTAAAAATTGGAATTCTCGTACAAATGTGTTTAATACTGAAATTTGATCAGATTATTATGCTTACTAATGCAAATAAGCTTGCGGAATTTCAATGAAATTGCTGAATTACTTTGAAAAATGACGGGCTCTCTGGTGGTAAGTAATAGAAACCAGAGATTCGAGAGTTTTCTTCTTTTAATGTAGCTAATAATCCGAACAACTTCAGAAAACTTTCAAAAATTCGAAAAATTTAATTAATTTTTAAATTTTTGCAAAAAAAAATACACTCTTTTTAGAGGGGATGTCTAAGCTTTCTTTTCCTTCAGATTCCAAGTTACGATTTCTTTGTTCTAAACTCTTTGTGTGAACCGGACTATCTGGATGATGAAAAAAAGAAATGTTACGATCTCTAATTTTTTATTGAAGTTGAAGGTATTGCAAAGGGACCTTAAGAGCAGAGCCCGATTTTTGAAAAATTCAATAGCTTTTATATAAATATTAAAAACGAGTTTTTCTAAATATCCGAAAATTTTCCGACAGTTCAATTTTTAAAATACCGCCCAATTTAATCTTTACAAGACTCGGTCTTAAAATTTTCGCAGCATTATACTGAATTTCCAATCTCTCAAAAATATGAAAATAATTATTTGTGACTTTATTTGATCAGTTTTAACAATTGAATTCAAAAGTCCATTTCGTTGCATTTCTTGCTTCGGTAGCTTGCTTTGGTAGCTTGTCTTGTTTCGGTAGCTTCATCAATGACTGAAATGGCCCCATCACGTGTCACATCCTTGAGTGGTCATGTAATTTTCGATAAGTCAAAGACAAAGAATGAGGGGAAGACGCTCGGTGCCTTGAAATAAGCTGGGTGTTGTGAAACAGAAGATGCGTAAATAAAAGTCTCACTAAGTATCGATTGCAGAATTTTTCTTCAATTTTTACTTTCCCTGCAATACATGGTAATGTATAGGCAAAGTATTGGAATCATGTCGAAAATCGCAACTCGAGTTTTCGACGGATCTACACGTTTCAAGACCTCTAGAATACGAAAAAACCATTTTTAGCGTGACGTCTGTGTGTGTGTCTGTCTGTCTGTGTGTCTGTGTGTCTGTGTGTCTGTCTGTCTGTGTGTCAGACTGTGCAGATTTTGTATCCACTCTAACTAAAAAACTAATGGACCCAATTTCACAAAATTTTGTAGGTAAGTCACTTGTGGGTGGGGCTGGTGCTGATTAGTTTTGGGTAAGATTCGGAATAAAAGAACCCGCCTTTTTTGTGAAATGGCCCGCAAAAGATTGTATCCACTGTAGCTGAAAAACTAATGGACCGAATTTCACAAAATTCGGTAGATGAGTCAGGTATAGGTCACCCTGGTGCTGATTAGATTTTGGTACGATTCAGAAAAAAATAACCTGCCTTTTTTTGCAAAATGGCTCGCAAAAATTGCCAAAATCTAAAATAAAAAACTGGGTATACTCAAATATATCCGTTAAATGCTGGTTTAATACGTAATTTTTAACGACGAAAAGAATAAGACCAACCCCATTACACTAGGACTAGCCGTTCTCGAGATATTTTAGTTTTTCGTACTTTCCCTACGCCACCTTTGAAAATAAGTCCGGTTATCGAATGAGAACGAAATTGAATTAAAAGTGAAATAAATTTAATTAAAATAAAGAGAACGCTAATATAAGTCTGCAGGGAAAGTCATGTGCTGCTCACATCAGATTTTTTTGTTTCCGTAACATCTTTTTCTAATTTAATCCCAAGGATACTAGCTTTTAGTTGTATCATATAAAAAAAAAAAAAACACATCAGATTTTTACTTTCCCTGCAATACATGGTAATGTATAGGGAAAGTATTGGAATCATGTCGAAAATCGCAACTCGAGTTTTCGACGGATCTACATGTTTCGAGACCTCTAGAATACGAAAAAACTATTTTTAGCGTGACGTCTGTGTGTGTGTCTGTGTGTCTGTGTGTCTGTGTGTCTGTCTGTCTGTGTGTCTGTCTGTGTGTCTGTCTGTCTGTCTGTGCAGATTTTGTATACACTCTAACTAAAAAACTAACTGACCGAATTTCATAAAATTTCGTAGGTAAGTCACTTGTGCACGAATCTGGTGCGCTAATTAGTTTTGGGTACCACTCGGGTTAAAAGAACCCGCCTTTTTAGCGAAATGGCCCGCAAAAGCTTGTATCCACTCTAACTGAAAATAATGGACCGAATTTCACAAAATTTGGTAGATAAGTCGCTTGTAGGCCACCCTGGTGCTGATTAGATTTTGGTATAATTCGAAAAAAAATAACCTGCCTTTTTTTGCAAAATGGCCCGCAAAAATCATCAAAATCTAAACTTAAGAACTACGTATGCTCAAATATAGCCATTAAATGCCTCTTTAATACGTAATATTTAGCGAAGAAAAGAATAAGACCAACCCCATTACACTAGGACTAGCCGTTCTCGAGATATTTTAGTTTTTCGTATTTTTCCTACACCATTTTTGAAAATAAGTCCAGTTTTCAAATGAGAACGAAAATTGAATTAAAAGTGAATTAAATTTAATTTAAATAAATAGAACGTGAATATAAGTCTGCAGGGAAAGTCATGTGCTGCCCACATCAGATTTTTACTTTCCATGCAATACATGGTAATGTATGGGGAAAGTATTGGAATCATGCCGAAAATCGCAACTCAAGTTTTTGACTGATCTACAAGTTTTGAGATCTCTAGAATACGAAAAAAATATTTTTAGCGTGACGTCCGTGTGTGTGTTTGTGTGTTTGTCTGTGTGTCTGTCTGTGCAAAGTATGTATCTACTCTAACTCAAAAACTAATGGACCGAATTTCATAAAATTTGGTAGGTAAGTCGCTTGGTTATAACCCTGGTGCTGATTAGTTTTTGGTACGATTCGTGAAAACAGAACACGCCTTTTTTTGCGAAATGCCCCTTAAAAATTTCATGTATCCACTCTAGCTAAAATACTAATTGACCAAATTTCACAAAATTTGGTTGATAAGTTACTTGTACAACACTCTGGTGTTGATTAGATTTTGGTATAATTTGGAAAAGAAAAACATGCCTTTTTTACGAAATGGCCCTCAAACATCGCCAAAATCTAAAAAAAAGTTACGTATCTTCAAATGTATCAATTAAATGCTTGTTTTATACCTAATTTTTGATGAGGAAAAGAATAAGAACAACTCTATTATTCTAGGACTAACCATTATCGAGATAATTGAGATTTTTCGCATTTACTTTCGCTGCTTTGAAAAAATGGCCAATTACCAAATAAAAACAGAATTGGAATTAAAATTCAAATTTAGTGTTATTTTGTGCAATTAAACTCAAATTAATAAATTATTAATAAAGAAATAAAGAAAAAATGAATTAGAGTCTGCAGGGAAAGTCATGTGCTGCCCACATCAGATTTTTTCTTTCCCTGCAATACATGGCAATGCATACGGAAAGTATTGGAATCATGCCGAAAATCGCAACTCGAGTTTTCGACGGATCTACACGTTTTGGGACCTCTAGAATCCAAAAAACTATTTTTACCGTGACGTGTGTGTGTGTCTGTCTGTGCAATGTATGTATCCACTCTAACTCAAAACCTAATGGATGGAATTTCATAAAATTTGGTAGGTAAGTCAATCGTGTGTGACCCTGGTGCTGATTTTGGGTACGATTCGAAATAAAACAACCATTCTTTTTTTGCGAAATAGCCATCAAAAATTTCATGAATCCACTCTAGCTAAAATACCAATGGATCAAATATCACAAAATTTGTTAGATAGGTTACTTGTAGGATTCTCTGTTGCTGATTAGATTTTGGTACGATTCAGAAAAGAACAACCTGCCTTTTCTTACGAAATGGTCCGCAGAAATAGCAAAAACCTAATAAAAAGACTACGTATGCTCAAATATATCAATTACATTCTTATTTTATGCACAATATTTGACGAGGAAAATAATATAACACACTCATTACACTTTACGACTAACCGTTCTCAAGATATTTGCGATTTCTAACATTTTTGTTACGCCGCTATCGGAAAAATGCCCGATTATCAAGTAAAAACAAAAATTGAATTAAAAATGCATAGTGTTATTTTGTGCAATTAAACTCAATCTAATGAATTATTAAAGAAATAAAGAAAATATGAAGAGCCTGCAGGGAAAGTCATGTGCTGCCCGCATCAGATTTTTTACTTTCCTTCAATGCATGGTAATGTATAGGGAAAGTATTGGAATCATGCCGAAAATCGCAACTCGAGTTTTCGACGGATCTACACGTTTCGAGACCTCTAGAATACGAAAAAACCATTTTTAGCGTGACGTCTGTGTGTGTGTCTGTGTGTCTGTGAGTCTGTGTGTGTGTCTATGTGTCTGTCTGTGTGTCTGTTCAATGCATGTATCCACTCTAACTCAAAAAGTAATGGACCGAAGTTCATAAAATTTGGTAGGTAAGTCACTAGTGTGTGATCCTGGTGCTGATTAGTTTTTGGTACGATTCGGAATAAAATAACTCATCTTTTCTTGCGACATGGCCCACAACAATTGCCTGTATCTACTATAACTAAAAAACTAATTGATCAAATTTTACAAAATTTGGTAGATATGTCACTTGTGTGTCACTCTGGTGCTGATAAAATACGATTCGAAATATTGATTCGATTTGATACGATATTAATACGAAATTTTGATACGATTCGAAAAAGAAGAACCTGTATGTTTTTTTTTAAGAAATAGCCCTCAAAAATTGTATATATTCACTCTAACTCAACTAATCGACTAAATTTCATAAAATTTGGTGGATAAGTCACTTGTAGGCGATCCTGGATCTGATTACATATTGGTACGATTCGGGATAAATGAACCTGCCTTTATTGCGGAATGGCTCGTATGTAAATTGTATGTACCCTCCATAGCTGACAAACTAACTGATCAAATTACACAAAATTTGGTAAACAAGTCGCTCCTAGGACACTATGATACTGTTTACATCTTGATACGATTCGGAAAAATAGAATCTGCCTTTTTTGACGAAATGACCCGCAAATCTAACATATTCAATCTAAAATAAAAAAATCTGATGTGGGCAACACATGACTTTCCTTATATAATGCAATGAATTTACTACTTTAACAGTTAAAAAAATGTTATTCTTGTAGTAGATACTTATATTCTTTCCAAGATATTGAATTTTCTTCAATGAGTCTTCATTTTTATTGATTTAGCATCATTTTTATCAATTTGGCGAGATTTTTGTTAATTTGGCAACAATTAAAAATTTCGCCAAGTTGGCGACATTCCGCCAAATTCGTTGCTAAAATCTCGCCAAGCGTTAAGGACGGAGAAATAAGTTATTCTTACAGCAGATAAATGACTATTTGCGTTCAAATACAAAAGTATTACTCAAAATATCCTTTTTCATGAATGGAAAGAGCTATATCGGGGCCTCCGCTCGAGAGAGGGGGCCGTGGCAGTCAAATTAGTGACGTCACGAAAAACGATCCACGGTTGGCGAAACGATCCCGTTTAAAGCTAGTTTTTAAAAATATTTTAATACTTTTTTTTAGCTAAACCTGACAAGATTTTCAAAAAGAGGTATGTCTGTTACACACACACACACGAAAATGCAATTAATTAAAATTTAATGAGCACATATTGATTTAATGTTTAAAATAATAAACAGGTCTTTTACTGACAACTTCCCTTACATATATGTAAATTTTTTATTATTTTATGTGTTGGATTTTTTTATTAATCAATGTAACAGACTAATTCATTGTAACAGAATAACAAAAAATTATTATAGCATTTAATGACTTTGCTATAGTTTATTTTAATGCTAATCATGTTATATTTTGTTTTCAGTAAGTATATCATAAAATCATGGTAATTTAGGTTAGTATGTTACATACACAGTTAATTAGTGTTAATTTATTTAAAATTCAATTTTTTTTTTTCAAAATTTGGTATAGGCTATTCTTCGAACATATGCAGATCTGCATTATTATTTTTTTTTATTATTTGTTTTCCTTTTTGTACTTAAAAATCTTTTTGTTTTCCTATATGTGTTAGTCTGTTGCTATGGAATGGCCCAAAATTGTAACTGACAGTAATTTTATTTAATGAGAAATATATGTCAAAAAATTAAACAAATAAAGATGTCACTGATGTGCTAAATCTACAAGTAAATGATTGGGTATTAGTAAAATAAGATCCCATCCTTTACCAGGGATCTGTCACGTAGATCAATAAAAAAGAAATTGAAGTTTCTGTAATGCACAAAACTAAAAACCATTTCAAGTGGCCTCAAAAAGACACTTAACAGGGTGATACATAAAAATGACAAATTAACAAGTTACAGCAAAGATTAAAAATGACATAACATCTAAGCAGTTTTAAAAATCAGAATAAAAACAATCGATACAGGAAAAAACATATAATCAGTAATATAAGCTGCTACTGTATCCAATTGAAATGCATTATGTTTACACAGAGATACATTGGATTAAAAAAAGATAAATATAATTATTCTAAATTCTTGTTACACATTAGTTACTTTAAAATGACCAATCCAATAATGTTGTAGTTAAAATAGAAGTTTGCAAACTTAAAAATGAGCTCAAAAGCAGAATTTTGTTAAATATCAAATGTGTAAATGTTCTGCAGAGCTTATAAAACAGAGCTCGTTCTGTGATGTATGTCACAGCTTTAAGTACTACTTTCTGTTGTCGGGTAAATGAGAATTTCATAACTCAATGAATGAAGCAAGATACATTTGCATTGCACTGTAGTAAATAAATCTTTAAAACTACAATGAAATTTATAAAAACTGTAAATTTATTCAAAACTAATAAAGTAATTTATGGCAAACCTTAAAGCAAATTATTTTATGGCTTTTAAACAAGCAACAAAATGAAGGTTCTTAAAATAAAACTTAGCGTTATCCAAAGTTACTGCAATTTTCATTTAATACTTTGTTCATGAATGTATCTTTGTCAACAATGTCTTTGAAAACATAGTGTTGTAACAAACAGCTGAGATTTGTAGAAAAATTGATTTTTTAAATTTTCATTCATGAGTTATTCTATAACTATGATTATATAATAAAATGTTGCAACCTCATAAGTTAAAACTATGAGTCCCTAGGCATTTTTTTAAGTTTGAAAGGTTTTGTAAGTTTATTCAACGAGATATCTGGCAAACTATTAGTAATGGGATTTAGTAAACAAGCAGCTAAGCGACATAGGAAAGTTGAACTCCTACGTCTTCAAAATAGTATTCAATTTGTCAGATGATGCTACAGTTGTAGACAATGACACATTATTGGAATTAAAAATCAACCAATACTACTAACACAATGTAAATAACACAATGAAATAAATGTAAATAACACAATGTATAAGTAACACAATGAAAGTCAAAAAGTTTTTGAAAGAAGAAACGAGCTCAACCATAACATCAGATCAAAACAAACGTTTTAGGTTGAAATACGCTGGAATACTGGATCGTTTTTCATGACGTCACAAGCTCTGAAAAGCAGACTACCACGGCCCCCGGAGGAGCGGAGGTCCCGGCTATATCCACAAGAACGATGTCACCAAATTTATCACATAGCATTACACATGAAAAGTGAACATGTTTCTCAATAGGAAATATATTTTTTTTGTTTTATATAACTTTTTGATAATTTTTTTGAAAAATGTGCAATATCTCGAGAACGGTTCATGTTAGCGTTCTAAAATTTACGTCAATCGTTTTCTAATGAAAAATTACATAAGAAATGTCTATTTGCGTAACTTTATTAGCAGTTTTGGTTTTTTGACGATTTCTTCAAAATTTCACTCGAAAATTTAGGTGGTCCTGAACATTCGATTGCATATAAAAACAATAGGCTTCCAGTGTTTACGGATTGTGATTTTTGTACCAAATTTCGTTCAAATCGGTCCATTCGTTCGTCAGTTATCGTCTCCACAGACTCACTGACACACACACACACACACATACATACACACACACACACACATACATCACTTCAAAAATGTTTGCTTCGTGATCAGGGATGCTTGAAACGGGCTCTCCCGTCGAAAACTTGAATTCGAATTTTCGACCCCGTAACTATACTTTCCTTATACATTATGTATTTAGGGAAAGTAATACTACGTGTGCAAGATAGTGAAGCTCTTTAATAAGTGACTAAAATTGATTAAATATGTTAATTATGTACTTATTCTACATGTAAAATTTGACAACTATGCTGTCACACACGAAAATCATGTCACCACGTGCGAAATGGAATAACAAAATGAAATTAAACTTCTACAGAGTAAAACATATCCTACAGTCACTTAATTCTGCGTTGTGTAACTTAAATTACCCAGGTAAATTTTCCCTGTTCTGTGAGACAAAGGATGGCCAGCCATAGATAGCTGCAGGGAAAAGATTGAGCATAAACCAAAAAAATGTGGATAATATAACACTGTCATTTCTTTTAAATAAAGTTTTATTTAGTAAATAATATGATCAGTAAAAATCTGATGTGGGCAACACATGGCATTCTCTGCAGACTCAAATTCAATTTTTCTTTATTCCTTTAATAATTCATTAAATTGAGTTTAATTGCACAAAATAACACTAAATTTGCATTTTTCATTCAATTTCTGTTTTTATTTGGTAATTGGACATTTTTCCAAAAGTGGCATAACTAAATGCGAAAAATCTCAAATATCTCGAGAACGGTTAGTCCTAGAGTAATAGAGTAATAATTGATATATTTGAACATGCGTAGCTTTTTTTTAGATTTTGGCGATATTTGAGGACCATTTCGTAAAAACAGGCAGGTTGTTCTTTTCCGAATAATACCAAAATCTAATCAGCACCAGAGTATCCCCCATATAACTTATCCACCAAATTTTGTGAAATTTGGTCAATTAGTATTTTAGCTAGTGTGGATACATGAAATTTTGTCGGGCCATTTCGCAAAAAAAGGCGAATTCTGTTTTTACGAATCGTACCAAAAACTAATCAGCACCAGGGTCATACCCATGTGACTTACCTACCAAATTTTATGAAATTCGGGACATAAGTTTTGAGTTAGAGTGGATACATACATTGCCAAAACACACAGACAGGCAGGCAGACAGACACACAGACACACACACAGACGTCACGATAAAATAGTTTTTTCGTATTCTAGAGGTCTCGAAACATGTAAATCCGTCGAAAACTCGAGTTGCGATTTTCGACATGATTCCAATACTTTCCCTATACATTTATTGCAGGGAAAGTAAAAAATCTGATGTGGGCAGCACATGACTTTCCCTGCAGACTTATTTATACCCAGATTCTCTTTATTTTAATTAAATTTAATTCATTTTTAATTCAATTTTCGTTCTCATTTGGTAACTGGACTTATTTTCAAAGGTGGCGTAGAGAAAATATGAAAAAACTTAAATATCTTGAGAATGGCTTGTCCTAGTGTAATGGGGTTGATCTTATTCTTTTCTTCGTTAAAATCTACGTATAAAACAAGCATTTAATGGATACATTTCAGCATACGTAGTTTTGAATTTTAGATTTTGTCGATTTTTGCTGACCATTTTTCAAAAAAAGGCAGGTTAATTTTTCCCGAATCATACCAAAATCTAATCAGCACCAAGGTGACCCACAAGTGACTTATCTACCAAATTTTGTGAAATTCAGTCCAATAGAATTTCAGCTAAAGTGGATACAAACTTTTGCGGGCCATTTCGCAAAAAAAGTCGGGTTCTTTTATCCCGAATAGTACCGAAAACTAATCAGCACCAGATTCGCCCACAAGTGACTTACCTACCAAATTTTATGAAATTCGGACAATTAGTTTTTTTGTTAGAGGGGATACAACATCTGCACAGACAGACAGACACATAGACACACACACGGACGTCACGCTAAAAATAGTTTTTTCGTATTCTAGAGGTCTCGAAACGTATAGATCCGTCGAAAACTCGAGTTGCGATTTTCGGTATGATTCCAATTTTTTCCCTATACATTACCATGTATTGCAGGGAAAGTATAGACAGTCTGACTTAAATGATTTCTCTCGTTCTTATACAATTACTTTTGAAGCATTGGCTTTAAATGTTTTTTTCTCAATATCAACAAATAAGACGATTGAATTTCATAGATAATAAACATTAGTATTTCCATAGACAATTATAATACCTCCAAATTAATACAAATAAACCTTAGATATGTTCATAAATTCAAATATACAATTTCACACAATATTATGAAAATGTCCTCAATATTACTTTAAATCGAATAATTCTAACCCTTTAGAGTGCTCGTTAAAGTTACTCTTACTTCTCGATCATCTTGTAGGATCGACGTAATTATTATATAAATAGACTTACAAGTATCAGCTTTCAGCCAGAGTACTCATCATCGCGGTGATGAAAAATCTTTCATTCCATGCTTCAGTGGAACATCATCGTGAGTGCTGTCAATCGGAAAAAGCCCTTTAGGCTAAATGAACCAGAAATTTCATCCGAGAAGAATTAGATATACCCAACGAGAATAAGAGATGCGTCTCACCTATAATAGATCAGAGGTAGTTAGAAGATATTATAGGATAATTTGATGAGGATCCGAAGAAATATCACATCTGGATGTTATTCACGTCTATAAGATATACGTGAAATCGAAATAGATCCAGGCTTTTCTGGCTTTACGCCTAACCCTTTGTCTGTCCATTTTTGCGACAGACCCACCAGCACTTCTTTTCCGCTCCAAGAATTTGAGAAAAAGCCTCCAGACCTACAGTCACAACCGTTAACACAAGTCCAAGCGATCTAATCTGATTGGTTATCAAATATCCGCATAAATGAAGTTTCACTTCAATTCCGCATCCGTACGTCAGAACCAGACAAGGTCAGCGCCAAAAAAATAAACCAAAATGAGAAATCAAAGCGCTCGGCGAAACAGAACTTGAAAATCCCATGTATCTCTACGGCAACAAGAAATTAATTGTAAAAATGGCTCGAAAACCGTTCTCTTTTAGCCGCGCTATGAAATGTCGATACGACACCGCGAATAAATTTGACCCCATGACCCCCATTTGACCCAACGGCAGGATAAACCGTTCTGGAGATATTGTAGTTTTTGGAACTTTAAGGACCTGAAGAACTTAAAGTGAATTAAGTTGACAAACGAAACGAAGATGCAATAAAAAACGAATTGGATATAATAACAGAAAATTATCCATCTTATTTTCTGCAATTGAACTCAATGTAATGCATAATGAAATAAAAAATTACAACTTGAATTTGAATCTGCAGGGAAAATCATGTGCTGCTCATATCAGATCTTTTACTTTCCCTGCAGTGCATGGTAATGTATAGGGAAAGTATTGGAACCATGCCGAAAATCGCAACTCGAGTTTTCGACGAATCTACACACTTTGGGAACTCTAGAATACGAAATACTATTTTTAACTTGACGTCTGTGTGTGTGTGTGTCTGTCTGTCTGTCTGTCTCTCTGTGTGTATGTCTGTCAGTCTGTGTGCTTGTCTGTCTGTGTGCTTGTCTGTCTGTGTGTCTGTCTGTGTAATGTATATATACACTCTCAAAAACTAAACTCAAAAACTAATGGATCGAATTTCATAAAATTTTGTAGGTAAGTCACTTAGGTGTGACCATGGTGCTGATTAGTTTTGGTACGATTCGAAAACAGAGAACCCTCCTTTTTTTGCGAAATGGCCCGCAAAAATCTCATGCATCCAAACTAGTTGAAATACTGATTTACCAAATTTCACAAAATTTGGTAGAGAAGTTACTTGTGGGATACTCAGGTGCTGATTAGATTTTGGTAAGATTCGGAAAAGAACAACCTGCCTTTTTAAAGAAATGACTCGCAAAAATCGCCAACATCTAAATACAAAGACTACTTATGTTCCAATGTATCAATTAAATGCTTGTTTTATACGTAATTTTCGACGAGGAAAAGAATAAGGACTGCTCTATTACTCTAGGACTAACCGTTGTCGATATATTTGAGATTTTTCGCATTTTTTTCATGCCGCCTTTTGAAAAATGTCCAGTTACCAAATAAAAATAGAAATTGAATTAAAAATGCAAATGTATTGTTATTTTGTGCAATTAAACGCAATGAATTATTAAAGAAATAAAAAAAATGAATTTGAGACTGCAGGGAAAGTCATGTGCAGCCCACATCGGATTTTTTATTTTGTGCGTGAAGCATAGCAAGTCCCAGTCTGATTAGAATGTTATTTGTGGGAGGTGGTCGGGGTTTTTACTTTTCATTAGGGGTCGAGGGGTTTACCCCTATTTTTCTCCTATTAATATAAAATTTGCAGATAGAGGGTCGGTGTTTTCACTATTGGGTATTCTCCCAGCATGGTACCGCTTATTTTTTGTTCTAGTGATTGAAATATTGATCGCTAAAATCATATGATACCTCCCTCAGCAAATTGAGTCCCTATCTAATGTCATTCGGACGACACATTTGTAACTAACTTTGTATTTCATTGGCTGGCCCTCAGCATTTGTCGCAGTATATTATCTAATTTATATAGAAAAGTTCACCTTTTGGATTTAATTTAGCATATAAATGTAGCAAACTAAAATCCCGCCACCTACAATGGTAGAGGGATTTTAGGTGTTTTTGCATCTTGCCTTATATAATTCCTTGACCTTCAAAAAACGTGATGTATTATCTTCTTTGATTTAGCAGAATTTTAAATTAACATAGGTGTTTTAAAATGACATTGAACAAATAATAACAAAAGCATAAAGTCTGTGACAAACCATATATTTGTTCAAATATACTTCACAAATGAGTCACATATAAATGACGTTTTATAGCATTACTGGATGAAATAGTATTTTCATAGGTACTTAGCATCGACAATAACAGTAAAACAGTATTGCCATTTTGCAGAAAATGCTCTTTTATGCTCAAACATAGAATCCAGTTACATAAAATATTTATTGGCTACTCCAGCACTTGCCTCTAGACCATTATAGGAAGTACTTAACCCTCGAAATTATACAGAGAATTATGGTAAAATAAGCCAAAGAGCAATCACCAACTAAAAACACATGCGTTTGACGACCGTTAAAACCTCAACTGGCATCCCTTTCCACATAACCATTTCTCTTCTTCTCAATACTTAAACTTATAATGCTGAAATATCCTCAATACCAGAACGTGATTTCTCAAGGGTTGTTGTACTAAAAATTGCTTTAGTCATTATTCTAAGAAGAAAGGGTCAGTTACACGTAAATATCAATTTTTTATTATTTCCTCATAGCATAGTATTTTTTTTTAGTTTTTATTTGAAATTCGTATAGAAAAAAATATCGGATAGATAACTTTTGATGTTAGTATGGATATATATATATATATATATATATATATATATATATATATATCAGTAAACATCAAAAAACGTTTTCTATCCGGCACATAAAATACCTGAAGTTGCAAACTAAATTAAACTTATTCACTTTTTGATACATTAATATGCCGTGTTTAATTATTCAATTCATTGTTTTGTAAAATAATATTTAAAATAATATTTCTTCAAAATAGCAACAGACTAGTTAAACCGTAGCATTAGTTTAATTTAAGCACGTTTGCTTTTAAAGACATTTTCGTCCATTACTAAAATTTTTCTCAGTAAGTAATTAATGAATCTTTCATTATCCATTGAGAATAATATTAGTAAACCTTCAAATTTCAAATAATTTCTGATAATATCATGCAACTTACGAAACTTGCTATCTATTTCTTGCGTTCCATGTAACCTCCTTAAATATAAAACCCCATGTGGATAGAAACTCTCAGTATTGCCATAGATCCATTCCTTAACGAAACGCCCATATATGTTCACGTCTACATACATACAACTTAATTTCCAAAGCGTATTTAAGAGATCATAAAGTGGATTTTTGGCCTGAATCTAGAATTTCAAAGTTATGGAAAAAATAATATTTTCGCTATGCTATGAGAAAATAATAAAAAATGATATTTATATATAACTCACCCTTTTTTCATAGAATAACGACTAAAGCAATTCTTAGCACAACAACCCTTGAGAGATCACGTTCTGGACATTGCGGACATGTCAGAATTATAAGCTTAAGCATAGAAGAGGAGAAATGGTTAAGTGAAAAGGGATGTCAGCAGAGGCTTTAACGGCCGTCAAACGCATTTATTTCTAGTTGGTGGTGGCTCTTTTGCTCATTTTGCCATAACTCTCTGTATAATATCGAGGGTCAAGTACTTCATATAATGGTCTAGAGACAAGTGTTAAAGAAGCCAATGAATATTTTATGCAGTAGGATTCCATGTTTAAACATAAAAGAACATTTTCTGCAAAATGCCAATAATGTTTTATTGTTATTTTCGATGCTTAAGTAAAGAAAATACTATTTCATCCAGTAATGCCATAAAACGTCATTTATATGCGACTCATTTGCGGAGTATATTTAATCAAATATCTTGTTTGCCACAGACCTTATGCTTTTATTATTATTTGTACAATGTCATTTTAAGACAACTATGTTAATATAAAATTCTGCTAAATCAAAGAAAATTCACCATATCTTTGGGAGGTTATGGAATTATATAAGGCCAGAGGCAGGTGTAACCATTGTAGGTGGCGGGATTTTAGTTTGCAGCATTGATATACTAAATTCAATCCAAAAAGTGAACTTTTATAAATAAATTAGAGAATATGCTACGGCACATACTCAGTGCCAGCCAATGAAGTACAAAGTTAATTAACAACAGCAAGAGACGGTGTGTCGCCTGAATGACATTAGATAGGGTCTGAAATTGTTTAAGGACGTATCATGTGATTACCACCTGCTTCCAAAGAGAAAAAGAAATACAGTGCTTAGAGGAATTAAGATAAATATTTTTTCAACGACGTAACTTGTGCAAAAAAGTGGAATAATAGTCCGAACCAAGCTAATGTGAAGTGCAATACAACTCAAAGTGGAATGTAAAGCTTTAAAAAATATATGCCTGTGCAAATTACAAAATTACTCAAACTTACTCTCTCACTATTGAAGGTCGAACTCAAACACTCACTTACACTCTCTTTAATGATAGTCAAGCGAAAACCGCAATCTTTCTCACAGCGGTCAAGTATGATGACCCTTTCTAACGATTGTAATGATGACTCACGCTAACATTTTCGCTATAAATGTTTCTAGGCGATTTTTTTAAATATGCATGATAATCTCGCAAACGTTAGCACAGTGCTTGTGAATAAAACTCAAAGAATGGAAAAGAGGAGATGATAATTAACAAATATATTTCTTACCTTTCTTATGAAATCTATAATAATTATGAGGATGATAATGATTGCTATGAATTTTAATATCATGTGAAAATTGAAGTGTGGATTTTTGGTACGTCTGGTGCTAAGTAACGCTCTTAATTATACAAAGTTATCAAACTTTTTAAATTTTTATGAACTTTGTTAGGAATTTTGTTGGCAATGGATGTAAGCGCTTACACGAAGCTTAACTTACTAAATGTGATTTTTGTAGGATAAAATTATGATCAATAGAAATAATAATGTTTTGTTAAAAAAAATGAACTTATTTCTCTTTTTCTATTGTGTTAATTCAATGCGATTTTTTCAGCAAAAATTTTAGGAAGTTGCAAGTAAGTTCTTCTTAGACAAAGAGCAACTGATGGATTTTAGGGGACCAATACAGAGCGATGTACGATTATTTTCAAACTGAACTAAATATTTAATTTAAATTTCAAAGTTAAGTTATGACCGAAATAACTTGATATTACAACCACTGTGCTCAAAAGAGATCTTTTGTGGAAGAATTTCAAATAAAAAGCTATATCGTAGGATACACTTCATATATTGAAAGATAAAATATCATCCAACGGACAGAACATTGATTATTAAGGTAGATATTTATGGTTTGAATCCCGGTTGTAATATGAGTTCTTCACAATGGAAATATAAACCTGAAGATTAGATACTGATGATTACTGGCAATGCAAAAGATTTGATTTGAAGTTTAGACCACTACGAATGTATGGAAATAATTTTCACTTCACGACTGTAACGCTTAGCAAGATGCAATATTGTATTACATATTAAATGGATAACGAGGCGGTCTTACATATGAAAGTTGAACTTCGATCGGAAATGGGAAGTATAGAAATATCGGATATGTTTTAACTATGAAGAAACCTGTCGCCCAATATTTCAATTGATAGAGCATCAACTAATCAGGAAGAAAAATATGTTTTATATCCCAGTTGAGGGATAAACAGGGTGTCCCAAAAAGAGTGAAACGCGCTTTAATTCTTTACCTGCTGGAGATAAGTGGGCAATGTCAATTGTAAATATGTTGAAAATAAGGTAGGAAATAAAACTACGTTAATAAAATAGTCCTCCCATTACTTTTCAAAAAGTTACACTTTCTAAATTTATGACAGATATGACTTCATTCTTTGCAATGTTGTTTTATCAAATGCTCATTCCAACAAAATAAATCTTCTGATTCTTAATGTGGCAATTGCGGATTTACCAAATGACACGATTGAAGTAAAAATGAATTTTTATAAATTGAAAAGCATAAATAAAAAATCTTAATCTTGACATTGCTGTATACTTAATCAGTGACCATGTGAAAATTATATATACCATATAAGTATCATATAGCATATAAAAACGTTAAACCTTTAAATCATTCAACAAAAATATAAATAATTTTGAGCATAATACATTTTCCTTACTTACTTAGGGCACTTAAGTTTATAAAACATCTAATATCATTCTTGTATATTTTAAAGGCATACTTATTCAAATTAGAGTGTCACTTATTTTGTGTAACAAAGATTACGTAAAAAAGAGTACAATATACTGTTTCTGTTTTAAATAACAATACCCAATGATCGTTCTATCCATAAAAATAAAGAAAAACATTTTTGAAAACCATGCATGGAATAGAAATAAACCGAGATAAGAAATCCGATTCCCTGTTTGGTTGGGATATATTCCCCAATGCGATATTAATATTCGCTGAATTGTGTTTTTAGAAGCTTTGTATTTGTGTTCTTTTTGTTGTTTTTGCTCTTGTTGTATCAATGAGATAACATGCGTAACGAACCCGTAAATTCTGCTTTCTGTTTCGCAGCATTTATTTTGTTACTTGCGAATCGTAGTTTAAACTAATTGCATCATGAGCGAATTTTATATTTAAAGAATGTATTTATTTAAAGTACTGAGATTGTTCTGACATCTTGCTTTTGGGTGTGTGTGTGTGTGTGTGCTGTTATAAACTATTGCACCACATTTAAAACTCTCGTGCATTACATTGGAAAATTTTTCTGTAAGGTTTAGATATGGCTATGCTGTAAAGAGAATGGTTTCCCTTGCAGATTTTCTAAAGGAAAACTGAGCCACATCTACGTAGCATTGTAGAAATACCATAAAATCGATTACTCTTAATCTGCAATGTAGTCTGAATGGAAGATTGATCTCACTAAATGATTTGCTGTGATCCAGCTATGAAAGGCATAATTAATTGTTCTGGGTTAATCTCATTCACGAAATATAATTACTTTTTACACTTTTTCTAAATTATTTTTTACAAGTGATATATTTAAAATAATTAGATTGCATTTATTTGCTTTAGCACTTCATTTTAATACGAATTCTGAAATACTATGAATAATTAAGCTGGTTTTGGGCTCCAAACACGCACCTAAAATTCGTGCACGGTATGGATTTGATAGTCTCAAAAAGTATTAAAAATTATAAATATATTCTTTCTTTGCACGAATACACATGGCTACCTCTGATAACAATGAACACAATAAAAAAGGAACAATTTAATATAACAAACATTTATTCAAAACAAGCTGAGAAAGGTCCGCAGTCATATGGCAAGTTGCAAAACTTTTATCATGAGGCAATATCCCAATAATTTGCTACGCAGAAATGGAGATTTGTCAATAATAAGTCTATAAACAGTACCGTCTTACTCAGATGCAACACTTACAAATTCGAGAAATATCCGAAGGTAGCTTTTATTGTGAAAAAGCAAAAGTTTTTTTCATCAGGTGGTGATACACACGAAGTTTACCGATGATCCATATATATTTACGCTCCTTTCAATTCTAGAGGTTTAAGAAAGGGATCGGCTGGCGGAAGATGGCGGTGGTGAAAATATCTTCGTGGATTTAGTTTCTACTGAGCTCTCAGGGAAGAGGTTGGGCTTCGTCGGCTCGGCTCTCGGTTGATAGCATCTTTCTTCTTTTTTTTTTTTTTTTTTTTTTTTTTATGTGTGGCAAAATGTTATCCCCTCTGAAGTCTAGAGGTAAGGTTTTCTTTTTGTTTTTGAAACCAGCGTGCTGTGGTCCCCTGTTGCCAGTTTATTGTGTTTTAGGTTGTTAGGATCTCTCAAAGTTGATGGACCCGCGGAAGAGGAGTCATGCACTCGATCGTAATAGTGATCACATGGAATAGGGAATTTCAGGATATTTCCCTTTCTTACTTTGTCCGGAGTTAAGCCTAAGCGAACAACTAGAATATGACAAACAAAACACGGCATAAATGTATACGATATTTTTCAACGCTAAGTCCGTAGAAATTCCACGGAACAAACCTAATTCTCTTAAGAAAGCGATAATGGGAAAAATTCACTACCATAATAAACTAGAATACATAAAGTTTAGTAGAAACAACAGTTTAATATTTGTCACCAGCGACCTCCTTTGCGCTCAGGAAATTGTCACCATAACAGATCCTTTAGGAGTACCAGTGCAACCAAGAATACAACTGGAAGGGATAACGAGTAGATTCCTACTTCACAACGTAGCTGATACTATACTTTCGGAAGATATCAGGGAGGAATTAGAAAGGAAAAACAAAATAAAAATAAAAAAATTGCGCAGATTCACAAAGAACACAATAGTAGTACCAACTGAGACGGTCCTGGTAACTATGTTTGGTGCTAACATTCCGACAGAATAAAATTCTACTATACGCTACATAAAACAAGCCTTTTCATTGATAGACCCCGTCACTGCGAAAACTGTGGAAAATTCAATCATGCAACAAGAACCTGCACAAGCCCAACAGCTTGCAACAGATGCGCAGGAAATCACAAATCCGACAAATGTAATTCAGATATATTAAAGTGTGCTAATTGCAAAGAGGACCATAACACGAAATAGAAAGAGTGCAATGCAAGGAAAAATGAAAAAAAATTCCTAAAATTTAAATGTACACAAAAACTGCCCTACACAGAAGCTCGCAGAAGATACGCGGAAAAAAACAAAAATACTAATTATGCTACAATAATCCAAGACCCTATATAAATAATAATAGAGACTACGTCACCAAAAGTGACTTAAAAAATATATTGGCTGAAAATAGAGGGGAAACCCGAAATATCATGATGGATATCTTAAAACAACAATAAGCGCATCTCCAAATTCTAATTCAAAGCATAACGCTAAACAGTTATAAATTGTCTATGCCAGAATCTCAAATGCTGGTGGAAACATAATAAAACTACACAGCAGACACAGGAAAAGGAAAAGAAAAATCACCAGAGTCAAAATGGGTCGAAATAAAGCACAAACACACAGAAACAGAAAACCAAGCAAAAAGATTCTACTCGTCCAAGCGCCCAAGACCAGTTCCTCAATAAGGCATTGGCAGGGCAAACGTTTAATTACACGATGATGTATCTCGGGAGAGGGCCCGTATCCCGATTTATAGCGTCTGGTTAAGCTTCCCGCTTGCCCTTTTTTAGCTGTTTTTAATGCTCCTTGTTATCTTTGCTTTCATGGTCTAGGAGAGAATATCTTCGTTCTACAGTGGAATGCTAGGGACATCCGGAATAAATTAAATTGGATAAAATGTCCCCCATTTTGTGCTGCGCACGCTTTAATTATCCAGGAATGTTTTCTAAAAAACAAGGACTCTATGTTTATCAGAAACAAAGTCATTTATCGCAAGTATAGGGAAACTCGTGGTGGAGGATTGATTATAGCGGTGAATAGGAAATTGGCGCCTAAGATCGTACATATCGAAGAACCCGGGCATTCTGACGTAGAGGTTATGTGTATGAAAGTGTAGATTCAGAGTCAGTGGATTCAATTTGTCATTATTTATTCCCCCACGGGAAAGTTCGATCTTGGATACCTTAAAAAGCTGACAAACATGTTGCAACAGCTCTTCCTGATCCTTGGTGATTTCAACCAAAGCCACACAAGCTGGGAAAACAGGTAAAACACTACTGGGGCTGAGATAATCTACAAGTGGATCATCGACAGTAACATTTGCATCCTAAACTATTCCCAACCCACACAGTTGTCACCTACGGGAGCTCAGTCTCCTATCGATCTCTCTTTAGCGTCCCCGGACAATTTCGGTGTTACGAAGATCAGTGTACACGCTAACTACTTCAAATAGGACCACGTTCCCATCTCCATCAACATACACCTGAGAAATAAAGGAATCATCCACATGCAAAACCGTCATTGCATTAGCTGGATCCAAGTTTCCCATGATTTAAATAATCAAATGACTAAAGCTCCCAAACTGAACTACGAATACCTCCAGGAAGTATGTAAATCCTCGATTTAAAAGCAGCGCAAACAGGCAAATTTTGCCTCGGGACACAACCTACCGTTGTGGAACTCCAAGTGTAAATGGCTGTTGGAACAGAAAGGCAAATAAATAAGACTGGCCAAAACCCTTCTTTCCCGCGACCATTGGTTGAAAGCAAAAAAAAATTCTCAGCTCAGTTAAAAAGGTACATGGAAAAAATTGCTCGAAAATATTGTAACTTGACTTGTGAGAAAGCGGCAAACACCAAAAACATCTATAACATCCTCAGACACTTTTCAAACAGAGAAAACTCAGGTTCCTCTGTCAATAACACTTTACAAACAACTCAAGAGGGGATTTGCTCTTGGAGAAAGCAGAGTAACATTTTTGCAAACCACTTTAGGGGAAATGAATTGAAAGAGTACATTCCGTATGACTTTAGCGGATCAAACGAATGTTTGGATCGCGACTTAACATTAGGTGAACTAAACTAGGTTATTGATCACACAAAAGTCACAACTTCAGGAGCAGATGGAATTTCCATCAACGTTTTTCAATCTATGACCAAACAAGTTGTTTGCGTCTGTTGAGGGTATACAACGGCATATTCGACAGTGGGATGATAGCGAAAGAGTGGAAACTGTCGTTAATTATCCCAATCTGGAAAAGGGGGGCACTAAAGGAGTTGGTGAGCTCATACCGGCCGATTGCGTTGACGGCAGCCGAGAGGAAAATCATGGAGCGGGTTCTATTAAGGAAAATAATTGATTAGATCATGGAAAAAAGTATTGAATCAAAATCACTTTGGATTCATTCCATTTCGCGACTGTAACACTGCTTTACAAATACTTTATAATAGCCTCCAGACAGCACAAAGAAAAGGAAAGTGTGTCATTGCTATTTCTCTTGACATCACCGCAGCTTACTACTCTGTATGGACGGACGGGCTAATGTATAAACTGGCAAAACATGGGATAACGGGACGAACTGCCCTGTGGATCTCGAATTGGATGAAAGACAGGCAAATATAAGTTAAATGGCGTGGTATCCTATCAGACACTCTCAACTCAACGAGAGGTATCCTCTAAGGAAGTGTCCTTTCTCCTATCATATTCATAATGTTCATGCAGAATATTTTTGAGTCTATTGACCAAGGAACCCAGAGATTAGTGTACGCGGACGACATCTTTCTATATTGCGAATGTAATAACCTCGCCAATACGATAAAGAAGACTCAAGCAGTGTTGGAACAAATGCATAAATGGTGTAATTATTTGAAATTAAATATCCGTCCTGACAAGTGTGTGGTTACCAACTTCTCAAGGAAAAAAGGACAGACTAACATGCAATTGAAAATAGGAGGACAAACCATCCCGTGGCAAGATAAGATCCTAGGACTGATCTTTGATAAAAAATTAACCTTTCACCCTCCCTTTGACCAGCTTAAAAGACAAATTATGAAAAAGCTGAACATCCTCAAAGTCATCACGGGATCTAATTGGGTGAGTCAGAACACATCATATGTTAAAAATAGTCAATGCAACGATTCGGAGAAGTATAGAGTACGGATATTTGGAATTCACAAACAGTAGCCTCACAAATCAAAAACTGATGAACACACTTTATCCTGCAGCTTTACGCATTGCTACGGGCCTCCCCAAAAGAACACCAATTGCAGTGCTATACAGAAAATCAATTCAAACTCCCCTCCAGAACCGGTATACCTACCTTAAGGCAAGTTCAACGATCCGAGGTACATCAATATCATTATACTCTCCTCCAGAAACCTGCCAACCAGCTAAAGAAAGGAAGTCAGATAATTACATTAACATCCACAAATAGACCAACAAATTGCGAAAAGCAAAATTATAAAAATTTGTTGGGCAAGCTCCCTAACAAAACTCAGGGTGATTACCAACGGGCTGCCTTTCCAAAGTAAACACATTCCTCCTGCTGCTATTCAAGGAGCTTTAGAGGAATATCTAAAACAATATGAACAATACACGATTATTGAAACCGACGCGCCAAAAGACTCCAACAAAACAACTATTGCTGCTATAAATATAAAGTAGAATAAGTCACAAGCCATGATTATGCAAAAAAAAATTCAGTGTTCACGGCAGAAGCCCTGGCCATAGACATGGCAGTCAGTATTAAAAAGGGAACTACATTATAATGTCTGACAGCTAGTCTGGCCTTTCGGCACTACATCACATAAATAGAAAAAAATCTACATTAATTTAAAAAATATATAAAGGAATCTGATTACAGCAAGCAAGGAGGCAAATATTTACTTCATTTGGATACCTAGCCACGTAGTAATCGCAGCCAATGAGGCGGTAGACCAGCTTGCTAAGTCAGGGCCTTTTACTATAAACTCGTATCCACCGGTTGCGCCGGAAGATATTAAGCGCAATATTTATAAAAAAAATGAAAACCGAAATAAACAAGTGGAAGCAAAGTAAATACGCCAGTACAATGGAGTATCTAGGAAAGACAGTCTACTCAAAATGGATCCCTAGGAAAAAAGAGATTATTATTCGAAAAATCCTAACCACTACGAAGATAAACAATTATATGTTCCATAAAATAAGTGTAAAAAACTACTAGCTTTGTGACGTGCGCCACATTGGTGATACAAAGGAACGCTTTATTTTACCTGCAGTAATTTCACTGCTTTTCGAAATCGAGTCTGGGTAGAGTTGAATATTCCGCTTACCTCCACCCCTACTTTAAGCAATTTTTTACGCTTGTTTTGACAAATAAAAAACGTTTCATATGATTTGTGTCAGCTGCTGGCGAGGTTTAATTTTCTGTGGTCGACACGTTTGCTTTTATCGGTGATACGTTTGTCAGTCTCGGTAGCAATGTTTTACGGTTGGTTGGAAGTATTTGTGTTTGATGTAGGTTTCCTTTATTTTTTTACTTTTCTAGGGAGTGAATTTTGACCCTTTGGTAGGGGCTTTTTATGCGATTTTTTTTAGGATTTCTCTTGGTTTGATCCGTTTTGGTGTAGTCATTTTGTAGAATTTTGATTTGGGATAGATGGTCGCCAGTGGGATGTAAGGATATTTAGGATCATTAGAGGTAATGCTGGCTGATGAGCCGAAGTCCAAATCTCAAGTTTTTAGTATTTCTCTCGAAGCCAGGGAGAAACTCAATCAATCAATCAATCAATCTATTCTAGTTCTAGCATTGCCCGTTGCATCTGAAATATCGATGCTCCAACTGATTGGATCTTGTTATAAACGTACTACCTGGACCTTGTTGTAAATGTACCTGGAGCTTGTTGTAAACATATCTGGTATCCTGAGGTATCTAACCAATTATTTGTCCTGAGGTATCTACCTATTTTAGGACACGCCCGGTAAGAGCGCGGAAAGAATAAGGCCGTGTGTACATCAAGTTTAACAAAAACATAAATTTATTTACAAAACATAAAACTATTTATCAGCATCATATTACACAAAATATTCCTATTAAAATAAATGGATTGAACACCCATTCTAAACAATTTAAAAAAAACAATGGTAAAGAGTCTCATAGACTAAATTGGAGCAGATAGTAACCGAGCATGAAATTGTCTGAGTAACGTTAACTAGTAGATATTAAATTGGAGAGAGAGAGAAAAAAAAGATACATATTAGGAAAAGGCGGTAACTCACCAACATCACTTGCCGTCGTGAGCCTCTAATCCTTCAGAGGATCAGAACGTGAAAAAGACTTCTTTACTCCCTCGTCTCGGAGTTCATTCTCCCATCTCCTTTTTTAAATTTCTGAAACTGTCTCTCTCTCCAAGATTTTAAAATACGCCTCTGAGACGCTGAAAACCCTCTCATTGGTTTCTGGGGCGTAACCCCTTGACCCAAAAGCAACATCATTGGCTTTTTAGGCCCCCCAGGCCAAAACCACTTTTTCAAAGCCCCAGCAAACCGATATCATTTCGGCCGCTAATTCAAAAGACCCGCCAGCTTTATGATCCCGTCCGACTCGAACAAAGTTGCATATTTCAGTAAAATGCGATCTTCAAAAGGTCCAACGTGTTTCCTGTGTTCGAGTGCAGCTGGCATCCAAGAGCTGCTGCCCCAAATAAAATCATTAACTCTGAATCACATCCCCAAAATATTGGATCATGGGTTTACCATGTGACACCTGGCTCTTGTTGCAAACATGCCTGGATTATTTTGTAAATGTGAGAGAGCTTAGAAAACCTAAATGGTTTTACTCACTTCAAGCTATACCAAGTAAACGCGGATAGGGAATCAAGTGACTCTCTAGCTCGAATCAAGGGCAAGTAAGTAGACAAATCAAGAAAGCAACAAAAGTAAGTAGACAAATCAAGAAAACAACAAACAGCACGTGTATCTTTAATGATGGAGCTTCTACTCGAAGCACATGCACCCTCTGGCAGCAATGGTGGTTAACTCTATCGGGGGAAAATTCTGTATATCAAAAATCTGTTCCCCACGACACCTCTGCGATTCCTTGAGACTGGACTTATTCCATAACCAGGAATGTCACAACATATTTCAACTTTAATAAAGAATAATTGCGATGAGGCCAAAAATCTAATACTAATATTTTCATTGATTCACACGTTTCAGAATCTCAAAATACGAATTAACTAGTTTACTAGGAGACATCATCAAATTCAGAATAAAGTAATAGAACATAGAATGGAGCGAAACGTAAACTAAATCACCAATTTTATTTTATTTCAAAAGAAATATGTGTGGATTAGACCACTAATTTACTGCATTTGATGACCTTTCTGGGGGGGTGCACTACAATGAGTCCACATTCCCCTCTCATTTCGTTTAACGTCATTATTATGGTACCCGAAAAATTACGATTAACCTACAATAGCTGACATAAAAAACTGCATAAATTGTGGTGATTTCTTTTGTCCATTTAAAAATGCAGTTAAAATTGCATTTTAATTGCAGTTGCGATTTGTGCTTTGTTGGATTGTTATACAATGAGCTAGACCTACACTATATCTAGAAGTAGATTCACTCTATGGTAGATAGTTGTAAAGCTGCAATTGAAAGTTGGTGATAATCAACAAAATATTGCGGAAATATTTTGCTTCTTTAGATAATACGTATTGTATCATTCTATTACGTTAACTTGTCATTTTAGTTTATGCATGTAAATATCATAAAATGTGTGCATGGATATCCTAATTGGCATTTGTATGATTTCTCATATTTTTATCCATTACTTATATTACACTTTGAAAAGATATTTATGGCAATTTGATATCAGGTATCCATTTATAGGAGATATAATGTATCGATTGAATCCATTTTAAACATTTATTCACCACCACAATGCTGCGCAAAACGCCTTTTTTGCAAAATTCACAAGTAATGTAACTTGCGTCTGCTACTGTATACTTATCATAACTCAGATGAGCTGTTTTGGTATTAAGAGTTCGTTTATCTTTGTTCCCAGTTTCTTTGTTTGTTTGTTTCTTTGTTCACAGAAATTTTTCTGTCAGACTTGAAAGCGCGTTCCAACATAGTTGAAAAATAATCATTCTGTCTGTCTGTCTGTCCCATCGCACGATAACTGCCGTAAAAATGACTTTATCAAAATGAAATTTTAGTATGTTGTTCAGACGGTCTATGGGACAAACGGAGATGTAAATGAATAATATCACTCAATCAGTTTTGCATTGAACCCGGGTTAAGATGGTGAAATACATTGAACACTACGGGACCTAATTTTTCAAACATTTTTTAAGAGAAGTTACAATCCACAAATTGCTTTGAAAATTTTACAAAATATTTAGATTATACCATAAAATATATAAAAAAATTTTGAGCAAAATATGTTCGCTATATTTTAAATAAAAATTAAAATAACAACTACACCCATATTATATGAAGAAATCACGTGGCCCATTTCAAAATAAAATATGCCTTTCATCTTTTTTTCCCAGTGCCAAATCGTGATATTTAAAATTCTTTTAAATTTATATTTAATGTTGCAACCATCTTAAAACCGCTTTATTTTTGCGTATTTCTATGCAACTATATTCTGCGCCAACGCAATTACAATAATTTTGAGTTTAAATGATTATCAAACTTTGATTATTTCTACAACGAAGCCTAATTTTAATGTATGCAGAATGTAAACAAATCAAGCTGTAAGATAACTTATATAAGAATTACTGAAATTTTTTAACACAAAATTATTTAGCTCTGGAGTCTGAAATATAGGTGATATGAATGAAATATTCATTGTTTTTACATAGAGAAGCAGACGATTTTATGTCATTGCCTCTTCGATGAAATTTTAAGCATGGAGTTAAGGATACTTTCACCTCCATGGTTTTAAGCTTTTAAGTAAAATAAATTATAGTAGTATTGTGATAATTCAGAAACTATCACTGCTGAATGTATCGCATTTTAGAGATGTTTAAATAAAATTGCATTAAATCTACGTGTTTGTTACTGAACCTGGAGGCAGGATATCCCTTGAGCAAACTAAGTTATACAAATGAAAGTATTCGTTTAGTAAACGTAAGAAGAGTATTGATGATCCAGGTGCCAGTATAAAGTTTAACTCAAGAAAGTTTTCCAAGGAAATATTTTGAATTCATAAGCATATGCTTTTGCGACTGATTATTTGGGGAATTAATGACGAACTCAAAATAGTTTTAGAGGACGCGAATTTATTGTAAACAGGGAAATGTATGGAGCAACATTAAATTATAAAGGCATCGGTAATGAAGCGAGTTATTGAAACAAATAGCAAAACAGTTAATGTGTTTATTCTAGAATTCACTTACGTGTTACGAACGTCTAATGATGTTCTAATGTCTTTATCGACATTTCTGGCAACAATTTACAGAAAATAACAAACACGTGGCAATTTGAATTGTTTAAATGCACCAAAATGTTTCAATCGATTTGAAGTATCAAAATATAACGTGGAGGAATAAGTGAAAGGATTCAACTTTAGGGTAATATATATATATATATATATATATATATATATATATATATATATATATATACATATATATATATATATATATGTATATATATATAAATCTAAATGTTTTGATTGAAAGATGGTGATGATTAAATTTCCAAAATTTTCGTTGTGTTTACTCCAGCAATAAGCCACCTGAAAATGTTTGTGGCTTTTCTAAACCTAAAATTTCTGAAAGGCGAAACATTAATTTAGGAGTTCAAATAATAGTAAAAATTGTTTAACTTTTAAAATTACTTATTTAAAAACTTTTAAAAATTAGAAGTCACTTAAAATCGAAAATTTGACTCAAATGTATTCATTATATGTCAAAATATAAGTTTGTAAATTCACAATATCGCCACTCATTAAAGAGCAATTTGAAGTTACAAAGGAAATGTTGGCAACTGTAATGACTCACGCATGACTGTAAACACGGACTACAAATAAAAACCTTACAAAATAATATTTTCTATATGAAATAGCTTTTCTTTACTACTAAAAAAAATCCGATGGCGGCCACACATGATTTTTCTTATATAATGCAATAAATTTTCTACTTTTACAGTTAAAACATAATGTTATTCTTATAGTAGATACTTGTATTCTTTCAAACATCTTGAATTTTCTTGAATTAGACGTCATTTTCATTGATTTAGCGTCATTTTTATCCATTTGGCGAGATTTTCGTTAATTTGGCAGCATTTGAAAATGTCGCCAAGTTGGCGACCTTCCGCTAAATGTGTCGCCAAAAGCTCGCCAAACGTTATGGATGGATAAATAAGTAATTCTTACACCGGTAAATGACTATAGGCGTTCAAATACAAAAGTATTACTCAAAGTATCTTTTCTCGTGAATGGAATGAGTTAGATCCACGAGAATGATGTCACCAAATTTATCGCATGATATTACATATGAAAAGTAAACATGTTTCTTAACAGTTAATATTTTTTTTTAAGTTATAGGACTTTTTGATAAATTTATTTGAAAAATGTGCAATATCTCAAGAACGGTTCATGCTAGCGTTCTAAAATTTATGTCAATCATTTTCTAAGCAAAAATTCCATAAGAAATGTCTATTTTCTCAACTTTATTAAAGGTCTTGATTTTTTGATGATTTTTTAAAAATTTCACTCGAAAATTTAGGAGGGTTCAGAACATTTGATTGTGTTTTAAAACAATAGGCTTCCAGTATTCATGGATTGTGATTTTTGTACCAAATTCCATTCGAATCGCTCCATTCGTTCGTGAGATATCGTCTCCACCGGCGCACTGACGCACACACACACACACATATTTTTGCACACACACACATACACACACCAGACAGACATAACCTCAAAAATGTTCGATTCGTGATCAGGGATGCTTGAAACGTGCTCTCCCTTTGAAAACTCGAATTCGAATTTTCGACCCCGCCACAATGCTTTCTTTATACATTATGTATATGAGGAAAGTAATATTATGTGCACAAATGTCTTGTTTAGCGGCGAGGTCTTTTTTTTTTGTCCTGCCATCTTTTCCTTTGAGGATTATCCTCGAATAGCACTTTCGTCAAAAATAAATTATGAAAGAATTAGCAAAAAAAAAATTTTGTCATCATATTACTAGAATTAGAAATGTATCTGTATATGAACAGATATAAAACACAACCTGCATAACTAAACCCATCTGGACTAAATTTAAAGTCAGTTTATCTCGATGTAGAATCGTATTAGAATGATGGAAGAATCCAACTCATCTCGACGATAACTGAAATCATTGAAAAAAAAAAAAACTACTCCGTAAACACGGCCCCTTTCTACACTGAAAGCAAATGCAGCTCCATGGATTATATTTGTATTGTTGACATTGTCCGATTGTCTTGGTGATTTCGGACGGGCTTGATTAAATTTAAAGATTTGAAGATTTTTCGATTTGTTTAAATTTCATTATTAGCTTGTCTGCATATAACCTCTGTTTTTATTACTTTCCTTATATACATAATGTATAAGGAAAGTATTGTGAAGGGGTCGAAAATTCGAATTCCAGTTTTCGAAGGGAGAGCACGTTTCAAGCATCCCTGATCACGAATCAAACATTTTTGAAGTAATGTCTGTGTGTGTGTGTGTGTGTGTGTGTGTGTGTGTGCGTGTGAAAGTATGTGTGTTTGTGTGTGTGTGTGTCAGTGAGTCTGTGGAGACGATAACTGACGAAAGAATGGGCCGATTCGAACGAAATTTGACACAAAAATCACAATCCGTAAACACTGGAGGCCTATTGTTTTTATGCGCAATCGAATGTTCAGAACCCCCCTAAATTTTTGAGTGAAAATTTGAAAAATTCGTCAAAAAATCAAAACAGCTAATAAAGTTACGCAAATAGATATTTCTTATGTAATTTTTTATTAGAAAACGATTGACGTAAATTTTAGAACGCTAACATGAACCGTTCTCGAGATATTGCTCATTTTAAAAAAAATATCAAAAAGTCATAAAATAAGAAAAATATTTCCTATTGAGAACCATGTTTACTTTTCATGTGTAACACCATGCGATAAATTGGGTGGCATCATTCTCGTGGATCTAGCTCGTTCCAGTCATGAAAAAAGATACTTTGAGTAATACTTTTGTATTTGAACGCCAATAGTTATTTATCTGCTGTAAGAATAACTTACTTCTTCGTCCATAATGCTTGGCGAAATTTTGGCGACGAATTTGGCGAAATGTCGCCAACTTGCAGACTTTTTTAATTGTTGCCAAATTAACAAAAATCTCGCCAAATGGATAAAAATGACGCTAAATCAATCCAAATGACAACTAATTGATGAAAATTCAATATCTTGGAAAGAATATAAGTATCTACTATGAGAATAACATTTTATTAACTGTAAAAGTAGTAAATTCATTGCATTATATAAGGAAAGTCATGTGTTGCCCACATCAGATTTTTTTAGAATATTTTGAGACTGGATGGCACTAAATATTATTGCGGTGGCGTAATTTTTACGGCATAAAAATGTTTATTTATTGTGGATACACAGTCTGAGTATTTATTCTCATTATTAATACTTGTGGAAATTGTCAAAAAATAATATCCATAAATTAAGGTATCTCTCTATATTAAACAGGAAAGATCAATCATGCATAAAGCATAGATTATGAAACACTTTCCAACTGAAATGCGATTTTATTTAAACATCTCTAAAATGCGATACATTCAGCGGTTATATTTTTTTAAATTATCACAATACTACATTAATTTATTGTATTTGAAAACTTAAAACTTCATCGAAGAAAAGTAACATTATTCAAGTGACGTCATTGAAATATAAGTCGCCTGGTTTAAACATCTCTAAAATTCGATACATTCAGCAGTAATATTTTTAAAATTTTCCCAATAATACAATTATTTATTACATTTGAAATCTTAAAACTTCAAGGAAAAAACTGAACTTTGTTTCAATGACGCCATTGAAATATAAATCGCCTGGCTCTCTATGTAAAACCTGTAAATATTTCATTCGCACACTTTCATTCCATTGCTTTCATTCATCAAAATACTACAAAAATTTATTTTATTAAAATCTTAAAACCATGGAGGTAAACGTAATTTAACTCTATGCTTAAAACTTCATCGAAAAAGTCTGCAATAAAATCGTCTGTTTTCTATATGAAATCAATGAATGAGTCATTCATATCAGCTGTATTTAAGACTCAAAGAGCTAAATAATTTTGTGTTAAAGAAATTCAGCAATTCTTTTACATCTCTTTTTACATTTTTATGTGTTTATCTTATCCATAAGTGAAAATTAAACTTCCTTGTAGAAATTATCAAAGTTTGATGATCATTTAAACTCAAATATATCGTAATTGTGTTGTTTCAGCATGTAGTAGATGTGCAGAAATTAAGGAAAAATAAAGCGGTTTTAGGACGCATACAACACTAAATATAAATTAAAAAGAACTTTAAAAATCACGAATTTGACACAAGATGGATGGCATTATTTCAAGTTATTTCAAAACGTAGTTGCACAGAAATTAAGCAAACATAAAGCGGTTTTAGGAAGGATACAACACTAAATATAAATTAAAAGGAACTTTAAAAATCACGATTTTGACACAAGATGGTTACCATATTTCATTTGGAAGTTGGTCACGTGATCTTTTCATGAAATATGGGTGTAATTGTTATTTTAATTTTTATTTAAAAAACTACCAAATATTTTCTGCTGAAATGTTTTTCATATTTTTCATGGGATAATTTGAATATTTCCTAAAACTTTCGAAGCAATTTGGGAATTTTAAATTCGCTTAAAAAATGTTTCAAAAATTAGGTCCCATAGGGTTCAATGGATTCCGTTTTTCAACCCGGGTTCAATGCAAAACTAATTGGGTGATATTATTCATTTATATATTCCCATAGATCCCACAGACCGTCTGAACAACATACTAACATTTCATTTTGATAAAGTCATTTATACGTCAGTTATCGTGCAAACGGATAGGTTGAACAAAGTCATAATCACTTTTCAACTATGTTATAAAGTGTTAAAAATTGTTACAACTTAAAAAAACATTAAATTAAAGAAGAAAATATTTCAGTTATGCAAGAAAATTAAAAATTAGTAATAAATGATGGCTTCATTATGAGTGTTACCGTAAAGCATGACCTAATAGTTGACTGAGCTATGTTATGATCCTGGATTTTGAAATAAAAATTACGGTTCATAAATATAAGTGAGGAAGTCGGAAATAAAAGTTAATTCAATAAAAGGAAAGAGTTTGGATCTAAAAATTGTGGGGAGTGAGATATCTCGGGACATTCTATAAATAAAAACAAACATTAAATGAAAGAAAAAACATCTGCATAAGCTATACATTGAGAAGAAGGTTTAAATTGTATTACGGCTCCATTATGAATACACTAACAAGGCGCGTCATCACAAGTTGTCCAAACTGTAGTGTGAATCTGGATTTTAAAATAAAGATTGTGATTAGTAAAAGTAAGAGAATAAATGGTGAGTTAAATTGTAAATTCAATGAAAACAAGGAGCCTAGGTTTGAAAATTAGGGGGAGTATATATATATGTGAAACCCCTCAAACGATGCCTATTTTATAAATAAAAAACATTAAATGAAAGAATATAATTTCATGAAAGAATAAAATTTTGAAAGTTATACATTTACAAGAAGGTTTAAAATTAATCTTAGGCCTTAAATATGAATGTAGTTGTAAGGGGTAACTTATTAGTTGTCTGAGCTAAGTTATATATTATGACCCTGATGGTTTTTGAAATAAAGAGTGTTATTAGTGCAACACAAGAAATGATGAGATAGGAAGTAAATTCAATGAGGACAAAATGATTGGATCTGAAAAGTACGAGGTATAAGCTAGGTTCCTTAAACTGTGGTTGCTCAATCTCTAACGTACTGGTAACAAGAGATGGCAGCGGATGGCAGGATTACTTAAAACAATTTTACCAATTTGACCGACTTACTCATATTTTCCCCATTCTTCCCTACAACTTATTGTAACCATCAATACTTGTGATATTGATTCATCGTATTGAAAGTCCACTATGCTGACCATTTTTAAATCAGAAGTATTTCATGCTCAAATGATTTAATGAAATTCGCTCTTTTTTCCCCCAACACAGAAGATATTGGGAAATTATTCTCTAGCACTTTGCCTTTGTATCGTAAAAAATTATCTTGTAATGGTTAAACTTAATGTACAACTAATGTCTTGTAATGCATACTTAAAGATTGCTAAAATGAAGCATGTTCGCTAATTAAAGATTCATGAAGATTAGTTTTGTTAAGCAGTTTAAGTTCAAACTCAAATTCTGAAATTTTCAGTCGATACTTCCATAATTATTTAAATAAATCGTTCCTATTTAACGCCGTCAGCAGGAACGAGAAGACTAAAAATCCTTTAAAGTATTTAGTGAATCGTAAGTGTCAAAAATTGGAATTATTAATGATTTTGGAAAATCGATAATGGAGGTTTAAAATCCTTTATCATATATTTTACTGGAAATTGTCGCGGAATATTTAAGTAAAATTTATCATGAGCAACTAAATTTAATGAAAGTAAAATATACGAAATAAATGTTTTAAAATGCTAATCTCATATTTTCTAAAAAAGTATTAAATAAAAATTTTAACAAGATATTAAAACGTTAAAATTTAAACATTATGCTAAGACCGTAAAGTATAACTTCGTTATAAACATAACGAATAACAAACAAGTAGCAGTAACAAGAAATTTTCGAGGCAAAACACATCACCATTCTTCTTCAGGGTAAAAAGACAGGATGACCACAAATATAAGCAAGAAGGCCTTTATCACTAAATTGTTCAAAATTATAAAAAATTCTGAAAAATAAAAACATTTCTTGTTTTCATTTTCACTATTTCCTTAATTTTTGTATTTATTTATAAACTTTTATTTCTACAGTATTTTGAATCCATATTTTCGGAGCGTTTTTGATGAAGCTAGTCCATTCAGCTTACAAAACATTTTCATTCCTCTTTTTATTATAAAATAAATAATAGCTTAATATTTTATTCACAAATATTTTTACAATAATTTTTGCGCGTGTATTAAGATGGTCTATGATGATGCTCTTGTATTATCAATTATTAATGGTTTTAGAAAATCGATAATGAAGGTTTAATTTCCTTTATCATGTATTTTACTGGAAATTGTCGCGGAATATTCAAGTAAAATGTATCATGATCAACTAAATTTAATGAAAATAAAATATACGAAATAAATGTTTTAAAATGCTAATCTCATATTTAATAAAATTGTATTAAATAAAAATTTTAACAAGATATTAAAATGTTAAAATTTAAACATATTATACTAAGACTGTAAAGTATAACTTCGTTATAAACATAACGAAAAATAAACAAGCAGCAGTAACAAGAAATTTTTGAGACAAAACACATCAGCATTCTTCTTCAGGATAAAAATACAGGATGTCCACAAAAATAATGGCAAGAACGCACAAATATAAGCAAGAAGGCCTTTGTCACTAAATTTTTCAAAATTATAAATAAAATATGAAAAATAAAAACATTTCTTGTTTTCATTTTTACTATTTCCTTAATTTTTGTATTTATTTATAAACTTATATTTTACAGTAGTATTTTGAAGCTTTTTGGAGCTTTTTTTGATGAAGCTAGTCTATTCAGCTTACGAAACATTTTCATTCCTCTTTTTATAATAAAAAAATCTGATGTGGGCAACACATGACTTTCCTTATATAACGTAATGAATTTACCACATTTACAGTAAAATAAATAGGTTTTTCTTCTAGTAGATACTAATATTCTTTCCAAGATATTGAATTTTCGACAATTAGTCGTCATTTCATTGATTTAGCGTCATTTTTATCCATTTGGCGAGATTTTCGTTAATTTGTCAAAATTTCAAAAAGTCGCCAAGTTGGCGACATTCCGCCAAAATTCGTCGCCAAAATCTCGCCAAGCATAATGGACAAAGAAATAAGTTATTCTTACAGCAGATAAATGAATATTGGCGTTCAATTACAAAAGTATTACTCAAAGTATCTTTTTTCATGAATGGAACGAGCTAGATCCACGAGAATGATGTCATCCAATATATCGCATGGTATTAATGAAAAGTGAACATGTCTCTCAAGAGGAAATATTTTTATTTTATTTTATATGACTTTCTGATAATTTTTTTTAAAAATGTGCAATATCTCGAGAACGGTTCATGTTAGCGTTCTAAAATTTATGTCAATCGTTTCCTAATGAAAAATTACATAAGAAATGTCTATATGCGTAACTTTATTAGTGGTTTTGATTTTTTGACTATTTTTTCCAAATTTCATTTGAAAATTTAGGGGTGTTCTTAACATACGATTGTGTATAAAAACAATAGGCGTTCAGTGTTTACGGGTTGTGATTTTTGTACCAAATTTGGATAGAATCGGTCCATTCGTTTGCCAGTTATCGTCTTCACAGACTCTCACACGCACACACACATACTTTCACACACACACACAGACATCACTTCAAAAATGTTTGATTCGTGATCAGGGATGCTTGAAACGTGCTCTCCCGTCGAAAACTCGATTTCGAATTTTCGACCCCGTCACAATACTTTCCTTATACATTATGTATATAAGGAAAGTAATAGGATTTTCTTATAGTAGATACTAATATTCTTTCCAAGATATTGAATTTTCGACAATTAGTCGTCATTTTCATTGATTTAGCATCATTTTTATCCATTTGGCTAGATTTTCATTAATGTGGCAACATTTCAAAAAACTCGCCAAGTTGGCGACATTCCGCCAAATTCGTCGCCAAAATCTCGCCAAGAGTTATGCACTAAGAAAAAAGTTATTCTTACAGCAGATAAATGACTATTGGCGTTCTAATACAAAAGTATTATTCAAAGTATATTTTTTCTTGAATGGAACGAACTAGATCCACGAGAATGATGTCACTCAATTTATCGCATGGTATTATATATGAAAAGTGAGCATGTTTCTCAATAGGAATTTTTTTTTTTATGTGACTTTTTCATAATTTTTTTGAAAAATGTACAATATCTCGAGAACGGTTCATGTTAGCGTTCTAAAATTTATGCCAATCGTTTTCTAATGAAAAATTACATAAGAAATGTCTATTTGCGTAACTTTATTAACGGTTTTAATTTTTTAACGATTTTTTCAAAATTTCATTCGAAAATTTAGGGGGGTTCTGAACATTCGATCACGTATAAAAACAATAGGCTTCCAGTGTTTACGGATTGTGATTTTTGTACCAAATTTGGTTCGAATCGGTCCATTCGTTCCTCAGATATCGTCTCCACAGACTCACTGACACACACACACACACACACACATACTTTCACACACACACACACACACACACACACACACACACACACACACACATACACACACACAGACATCACTTCAAAAATGTTTGATTCGTGATCAGGGATGCTTGAAACGTGCTCTCCCGTCGAAAACTCGAATTCGAATTTTCGACCCCGTCACAATACTTTCCTTATACATTATGTATATAAGGAAAGTAAAAATCTGATGTGGGCAACACATGACTTTCCTTATATAATGTAATGAATTTACTACTTTTATAGTAAAAAAAATAGGTTTTCCTTATAGTAGATACTTATTTTTCTTTCCAAGATATTGAATTTTTGACAATTAGTCGTCATTTTCATTGATTTAGCGTCATTTTTATCCATTTGGCGAGATTTTCGTTAATTTGGCAACATTTAAAAAAGTCGCCAAGTTGGCGACATTCCGCCAAAATCGTCGCCAAAATCTCGCCAAGTGTTATGGACGAAGAAATAAGTTATTCTTACAGCAGATAAATGACTATTGGCGATCAAATACAAAAGTATTACTCAAAGTATATTTTTTGATGAATGGAACGAGCTAGATCCACGAGAATGATGTCACCCAATTTATCGCATGGTATTACATATGAAAAGTGAACATGTTTCTCAATAGGAAATATATTTTTTTAATTTTATATGACTCGTTTTATATGATTCGTTCGTAGAGATATTGTCTCCACAGACTCACTGACACACACACACACACACACACACACACAGACATCACCTCAAAAATGTTTGATTCGTGATCAGGGATGCTTGAAACGTGCTCTCCCGTCGAAAACTCGAATTCGAATTTTCGACCCCGTCACAATACTTTCCTTATACATTATGTATATAAGGAAAGTAATAAATAAGAGCTTAATATTTTATTCGCAAGTATTTTTACAATAATTTTTGCGCGTGTATTTTTAAGATGGTCTATGTTGATGCTCATGTAGCTTACGAAACCATTTGTTATCCTCTTTCTTTTGTCATAGGCTACTTGAATTCTTTATTTTATTCACCGAAAAACTGTCTTAAATCATTTTACTGTTCTTGTCCATTCATTTTCATTTCTATTTTCTAGGTTGTGTTTGACAGCGATTCTCTTCCTGGATTACGTACTGCCACTAGTTATTGACAGATGCCTACTTGACTTAGCTGATATGGTTTCATTATTTATTTATCCTAACGACATAGTTCATTTTTTACCTCCGAGTCTGATCCATGCCGTTATTAACCTTGTAAAGAACCTTGCTGCCCCAACCAGGAATCCAACCCGAGGTATCCGAACTCGACCAGCCGATGCTCTACCGTTGAGTTACTGGGACAAAATTGCAAACTCTTATAGTCGAAATGGACTTTGCATTCCTCACCTTCTAATGTCAGATTGGCGGGCAACTGACAATCTGACTGCCCACCTCCTGCCATTTTCACCTCAGGTTAGCCTCCTGCTACTACTATTTTTACCCAGATTAGTATCCTGCGTAGTCGACATCCACTCAATTTTGAAATCGGCGCTCAATCTTCCAGAGTCCCCTTAATCCGTACTAGTCGTACTAGGGTCACTTTCAGACCTCCGATATCTTTGCACTAACCAACAGGGTTGGTATGTTGGGGCGCCATTGTAAAAGCCATTGCTGTCCCAACCGGGAATCAAACCCTAGATCTCCGAGCTGGCTAGCCAACATTCTACCTTTAAGCTACTGGGACGAAATTGCAAGCTCTTACAATCGAAATTGACTCTGCAACTTTGCATGATAATGAAAGTTATTTGTCTGAGTATACTTCTGTGCGTGTGCCGGCGTTGTCTGTAGCGGGGAATTTAAGCGTTTCTTTAGGGAAATATATATGTGAGGCCAGAATATGTCCTCACATGAGACATTTTTATTGCAATATTTATGGTGCCTAGAACGGCTAACAAATAATTTAGTCTGGCTGGCGCCGGAGTTTACAACAGTGTGAACTTTTAGGTCAAATGCAATAAATTTGGGTGTTCCAGGCCACAGGGGCTAAGAGGGGCATTGATATGTGAAGTGATGCCATTGAGTTCAAAAGAACCAATGAGCGCCAAGGAGAAGAAGGGCGGAGCTATCTCCCCCCCCCCCCGCGCCGAAGGAACCACAAGTCAAGGAGTCTTATACGAAATGTTGTAGCAAGAAGTTGGATACGAAATGTTGTTGCAGTGAATCTCATACGAAGTGTTGTTGCAGCTAGTTTCATACGAAATGTTGTTGCAGAAGTAAGTCTAATACGAAATGTTGTAGCAGTTGGACGGATACGAAAGGAGTTGGGAGCAGATACTCATACGAAAGAGGTGGCAGTTGACTATAAGTACAAGATGCAAGCCACACACCAAAGAGTTATGGCCGTACGGTCAGCAATAAGACGGATGCAAGCCTCAGCGTGATGAGCCGAAGATTAAACTGTAAGGTATGTGAGTAGTGGTGTTTGATCACTTCTGGAATAAATTCTTATACTTTATACCCGTTAACTTCAGATGAGTGTTATATGACTGTATGAGGGTTAACGGGTATAAAGTATAAGAATTTATTCCAGAAGGGATCAAACACCACTAAGAATTTATAACCCCTAACCTAATAGGAGATGAAGTCCTTAAACCTAGTATATTAATAAATTTTATACTTACTCAGACTGAAGATCTTCTGACGATGTTATTATCAAACAACCGATATCTTCACCCTCTTATACCTCCGATAAAGATACGTCACATCCTCAATGTGGAGAAATGTTTTTCTAATCTATTTTTGAAAAGCGGGAGGCAGACTGGCGATATCCTTAGAACGGTTTTTCTCTCTTTTTAAAACTGTTTAAATACTACTACTACCGAATATATATTTTAAAAAGATACTAGATCTCGAGATGTGAGGGTGCTCCTCTCATTTTATTATTATTAATATTTGAACAATGTTTAAACTAAAACATCCGAGTTCGTGTTTGATCGTAGGACCTTCTCAATCGGGAAAAACCTCTCTCGTTCTAAAAATGATTAAAAACAAAATTTATGAGTCTGAAATTCAGAGAATCAAATGGTGTTATTTATATACAGCTCCATGGTTTTTGGATGAACCAAACATTGAATTCATTCGAGGTGTACCAGAAACATTTGAAAATGGAGATTTGATAATCATTGATGATCTGATGCATGATTTGAATGAAAGAATTGCTATCATGTTCACAGCCGCATCACATCATTGTAATATGAGCATTATTTTAATATTACAAAATTTATTTCCGCGAATAAAAGTTATGAGAGATATTAGCTTAAATGCTCATTACATAATATTATTTAAAAATGCTAGAGACACCGGTCAGATTAATTGTTTGGGTCGGCAACTATATCCGCAAAAGACCAAATATTTTCTGGATGCCTATATAAAAGCCACAAGAGAGTTGTACAAATATTTAGTTATCGATTTGCATCCTCAGACAACAGAGGAATATCGTTTACGTGAAAATCTTTTTCCCAGTTCTGAGGGGATCTATTGGATATATCAACCACAATGAAAAATTTGAAAAAGAACTATCATTTTCTGCATGTGTTGGCAAAATCTACACCTTTACAGAAACGTGCATTATTGAAAACGGCGAATCATTCACAAGTGTCAGCAGTGTGTGAAATTTGTTTAAATATTTTAGCCGGAAATCTTCCTATAAATATAACAAGATTGGAAAAGTATAAACATATTATGCGAAAACTTGCAAAGCGGTCACTTGGTGTTCAGAGTAAAAAAAAAATTCTGTTAACGAACCAGGTTGGTGGATTTTTACCGGCGATAGCTCCAATCATATTGTCAGCATTAGCAGGGGTTGTCGGTCGTGTTATAGGGAACAAAATTGTTAAAGAATAAAAACACAGATGATAAGAAATACCCACGATAACATTATAATTGTATATAAATTATATTAAAATCACTGTGATATATTTTGATTAAGTGATAAAAATATTGAAAAAATTGTGGGGGGTTAATTTTTTTTGATATCATGGCTAGGAAAATGGCTCTCATTCCAGAAGAATTAATGTCTTCCCATCATTCTCAGAGACCTGAATTACGGGTAGAAGATGAAATAACTGCTTTGTTGGAACGTGAAAAGCTGCCTAATGATATGAAAGTAAAACTCTTGGGTCAGCTTGTTATGAGATATCAAAAAATGATGCATATCCCTCCAGACCCTATATCCGTCCGCATCGCAAATGATCAGTTTTCTCAGGTTAACCATCCGATTGAAATACAGGACCATGAAATTAAACCCAAAGAGGAAAAAGAAGATATGGTTTTGAAAGATATCTTGATATCTGCACCAAAGAAATATGCCAAATTTGTTCCCCTGATTATGGAGAAACTGAAAACTAGACAATATACCTGGAACAATCTTGGTGAAATAACACGTGACAATGTTCCTATAAAAGGATCGAGAATGGTAGATTTTTTTGGATATATCTTTCGAAATACAAAATCACAAATAGAACCAACACATTTTAATGTGTTTTTAAAAGCATTGCGAGAAATCAATATCCCAAATTCATGGATTGAAAATAAGACTGTATTAGAACAAATAAAAAAGAAGGCGTCAAGTGATCGAGACGATGACGACGTATTTTTAAGCGGAGATCGGTATATATCACCTGCAAATGAGAGAATAGTAACTAGGAAAAAGGATCAACGGATCGCTAGAGAACGACAATTATCCAAGATACGAGGATTAAGGAGTCAAGCCGTTTTTCCGACTGCTTCCAGAGAAACTCCATGGAGATCGAGAAGCCAATCACCACGAAAAAAGTGGCTAGAATATTAGAAAAATATTATTACAACATTGAAAATCCTGCATCATTTGGAGGAATATTAAAATTGTCTAAAGCAACTGGAATACCACCCAAAAAAATAAGAAATTGGTTAATAACGCAAGATGTGTATACTCTGCATAAACCAGTGAGATATAAATTTAAACGTCGAAAGGTTTTATCATATGGTATTGGAGAACTCATCCAATGCGACTTGGTGGAAATGATGAAGTTTTCCAAATACAACAAAGGAATCAAATATCTACTTGTTGCAATAGATGTGTTCTCTAAGTATGGGTATGTAATTCCAATTAAAAGAAAAAATGCTGAGTGTTTGGTTGATGGTTTTAAAAAACTATTTAAACAGATGAAAACCCATCCTCATCTTATTCAAACAGACAGGGGTAAAGAGTTCTATAATAAACAGGTACAGCAGTTGTTTCAGAAAAATAATATCCATCATTATTCTTCTCACAGCGAGTATAAAGCTAGTGTGGTCGAACGCTTCAACCGAACGTTAAAATCGAAGTTATATAGAATATTCACATATCGGAATTCCTATAAATATCTAGATGTTTTAAAGGATGTCTTAAAAAGCTACAACACCACCAAACACAATAGTATCGGATTAGCACCCGTTGAAGTTAGACCAGAATTAGAACCGTTAATTTTTCAAAAGCTATATGGTTATAGAATAGAGTCAAAATATAAATTTAATATTGGTGAGCAAGTGAGAATATCGAAAACGAGAAAAGTATTTCAAAGAGGGTATTTACCTAATTGGACTGATGAGATCTTCATTGTGCATAAACAGTATCCCACAACTCCTCCTACCTATGTCTTAAAAGATTTAAAAGATATGATTTTAAAAGGAAGGTTCTATGAAGAGGAAATTCAAACAGTTGTGAAAACCACACATGATTTTTGGAGAGTGGAAAAAATTTTGAAAACGAAAGGAACAGGTGAAAATAGAGAGTTTTACATAAAGTGGAAAGGATTTGACAATCGCTTCAACTCTTGGGTCAAAGCATCATGGATGAAATCCTAACAGACTTCTATGTGACATTACCCAGCAATTCTAGCATGGGTTACTTTCCTCAAAACACGCAGGCATCATATAGAACAAAATTATCATCGGCGTTAGTGTTATCAGGTCGATGGGAGGTAGGATTATCAGAAATTTTCATACCAAGAAACTGGTTTAATATAGCAAGCCATAACAATAGTTATAAAATTGAAATGATAAAAGAAGAAAATTTACCGTCTAACATAATGCAATATGACATAGAATTACCTCATGAGATAGGAGAAAATATCAATGATTTTTGGGTGAACATCAATCGCGAAATTGAAAAAATCGTGAATATTCAACCAAGTATACGATTCGCAACGGATGAAATCAATACAAATATTATCGTTGAAATATCTAAGGGGTTTGAAATATTGATAGGAAAAATTAACGGATCGAAATTATTGTATATGTTGCATTTACCGGAGGAAGATATTGTTATAACAAAATCAAGTGTGTTTAAGTTTAGACGATCGACACAATCTCTTAATGGTCAATCATTTGCAATTATTAACAGAAATCCCAAACATATATCGACACATATTATCCCATTAACTCGTATAAAAAATAATAATAATAATAATAATAACGATAAATTTGATGAGAGGGTTTTTAATATAATAAATGACAATATAGCAATATTAGAACTACAAAATTATTTAAAATTTATTTATGAACCTATAAGAAATGAACTGGAAATTGTGGTATCTGATTATGCTGAATTATGTATGACAAAAGAGTTTGCTAGATCGTTTTTACAAAAAATAAATTTAAGAGAGGATACCGTAGTAAAAGGAACAGCAAAATATGTTGTAAACCCTCTAATTGATACAATAGCAGGAGAGTTAATCAAATTAGAAATTAAAGAATATTATAAAACAAAAACACATACCACACATTCAGAATATTTAACTTTAAACGAAGGGATGTACAAGAATGCTGATCATTTGTTTCAAGAATTTAAATATGTGAAACTCAGACAATTACCAAATTTAAAAGTACATTTGCACATACCGCCAAAATGTGAAATGATGTTTGACAAAGGATTAGCAGATCTATTGGGTTTTACTAGAAATATCAGTTTTAAAACCGGTGATTATGTCAGTGATTATCCTATAGAATTAGATGCTGGAATAACCGAAATATTTGTGTATACTGATCTAATAGCTCCACACCATGTAGGTGATTCATTTTCACCAGTCCTTCGTGCTATTCCTTGTGTAAACGAGAAAGGAGATCAGATTGTGAATCACTATGATGTACCTGTTTATTTTCCCGTGCGCAAAAATTTTGTTGAAACTATTGAAATAGAACTTAAAACAAGTTCGGGCAACAACATTGTATTTATGGGAGGGAAAACTTTTGTGATGCTTTCCTTCAGACGCAAAAAGCTATAAATTCATCGTCATAAATTTTGGTTCATCATTCTGTATGTAACCATGCACTTAAACACCAAAGATTGTGAAGCGTATTATTGCAATCAAGTGGGAGGTGGAGGACCTTATTTTCAGGGTATCCCGCACCAACGAGGTTATGGATTTTTCGGTGATTTGGGTCGATACCTCACACCGTTGGCTATTAAAGCCTCACGATATTTAGGAGGACGATTATTAGATACTGGAAAAAATGTCTTAGCAGATGTGGCGTCTGGAAGCTCGTTTAGAGATGCAACCCGCAATAGATTTGGTGAAACTTCTACAAAAATTAAAAAGGATATTTTTAATAAATTACAACAACATGGTCGAGGAAAAAAAAGGGGTATAAAAAGAAAATACAGCGGAAAATCATCACACTCAACAACAAAACGTTGTAAAACACAACGCGATATTTTTTCATGATGGATACCAACAACTTTATATGTCTCAAAAGCGAACTAGATTTGTTCAATAATGTTGCAATTCAACTAGGGATTGATTCGTCTACGTTTTTAGAAATACATCCAGTGGCTTCCCTAACAGATACAACACCTCTAGAGTTTTATATTAGCGGAAATGGAGAACACTATTTGGATTTATCTCACACAATTTTACATCTCCAAGTAAAAGTTATAAAGAAAAACGGATCGAATCTGGTTGATGCAGATGATGTTGCTCCTATTAATTATTTTTTAAATACTATGTTTTCAGAATGTGCTGTGTTTTTAAATGATAAACAAATAGCTTCACAAGCAAATTATGGTTATCGTGCTTTGTTAGAAAGTTTGCTGTTTTCATCAAAATCATCACAAGAGACGATGTATAGAGCTGGTTTGTTTCATAAGGATACCTCTTCGAAACATGATGATGTGAAGAAAAGCGGAGCAAACGAAGGATATAAGAACAGACAATTAGCATGCGAAAAAAGCGATGTTATGGATCTTATAGGAACGTTGCATTTCGATTTAGCAACACAACCGAAATTATTAATAAACGGTGTTAATGTCCGCATAAAATTGCAACGAAACAAAGACATATTTTCTTTAATGTCTGAAAATGATTCATTTAAAGTTGTAATTCAGTCAGCGAGTCTGTATGTAAGAAAAGTCTGTGTTGCTTCATCTATCATGCTAGCTCATGAAAAAGCGTTGGAAAAAGGGGTAGTGAAATTAGCTATCCGACGAATTGAAGTAAAAGCTTTTGCATTATCAAGTGGTTTACAATCATCCACAATAGCTAATGCTTTCATTGGCCAGTTACCCACACGGTTAATTCTAGGATTTGTATCCAATGATAGTTATAACGGAAACATAAAAAAAAAACCCTTCAATTTCTTGCATTATAACTTAAATTATTTGACAGTCTTAAATGGTGGTTTGATGATACCAGCAAAACCATTTCAACCTAATTTTAATAATAATACCTATGCAAGGTGTTATCTAAGTTTGTTTACGGATTTAAATCGATATCATAATTCTCAAAACATAAATATTAATTATTTGGAATATAAAGACGGTTATACGCTATATTGTGTGGATTTGACTCCTGATCTCGCTGCAAATGACACACATACCAGTGTCAATAAAACCGGAAATATTGCTCTAGATATGAAATTTGCAACACCCCTTCCTGAAACTGTTACGTTGATTGTTTTTGCAGAATATCGCAATACTATCGAACTAGATAAATCAAGAAGCGTGTTCACCGATTATTAAACAGCTGTTATTATATAAAAAAAAACATTTTTCGCACGTAACGCAATACAAAAATGAACACAATTTCACTGTGTAGATTGGCATGTAGTGATTACAGGTTAAAGAATGGATTTGCAGGGGTTTATGCATCTGATAGTTTACCACATGGAAAAACTCATTTTAAATCATTTATTATAAACTTAGATCCAAGAACATTATCAGGTAGTCATTGGATTGCTATATATTTTCATAATAATATAGCATACTACTTTGATAGTTATGGAATACCTCCACGAAATAAACACATGGTTTCTTTTATGAAAAAAAATTCTAACGTTATTAAATACAACCATATATGTTTTCAAGATGATCGGACAACAACTTGCGGGTTGTTTTGTTTATACTTCCTTTTTCAAAGTTCACGTCAATTACAAATGTATCATCTGCATATTAGACACAGAGACAAAAACGAAAAGTTTGTCAAGATGTTTGTGAAAAATAATTTTTTCCTATCAACATGTTGTCACACCTTCCATGCAAAGGAACAGACATGTGTACCACTTTTAAACATGATATCTAGATAATCACATCAATTACTTCACTAGATCTACAATGGAGCGGTATGGATTCTTGCTCTCTGATTCAGAACTAGGAAATTTTATATATGTGCACCCATCACTTTTCAAAAATTTATATAACTGTATGCAATCAGCAATAGAATGGAAATCTAGCGAACAACGATTTTATTTCAAAATCTTAAATAACTGTGATATAATAAATTGCATTCATAAAAGACAGCATGATAAGAAATTTGGATATGTATTTCTATGTGAAGATTGTTTAACTAACCAGTATTTAATATGTTCATGGTCACAAAACTTTTATAATGATCTGTTGGAGTGTGTTGCTGGTGAAAAGAATCGACATATCGATGGAATTGATGTAACTGATTTCAGAAATAATAAGAAAAAAATTGGATATTTTTTTATATTGAATAATGATGAACTTGTTGCTGAATTACATGCATACACCAATATACCATAATATTTTGTCTTCTATCAATAGTTTGGAAACATGTTTAGAAACAATATTGATGTAATTTCACACATCCTACGCGATGTGATATGTTTTTCTCTGTAATATTGTGTTTATTAAAATAATAAATATATTTTAACATATGTATGTTTCATTTTTTAAAATCTATATAATTTCACATACTAATAACACACACACAAAAAAAAAAATATATATATATATATATATATATATATATATATATATATATATATATAAAACAACTTTAATCAACTATCAATTATTTTGTTTAAAAATAAACCAGAACAGACAACGATGTTAAGAAATGGTAAAAACGATATTATTAGTAATTATATATATATATATATATATATATTTTGTGGAAATATAGAGCCTTCTTAAAGAAACACTTCCAAGAAAGGAGAATATTATTGAAAAAGGATGTTTTCACTGCAAGTTCTTCAGAAGTTTATTATTAGTATGAGAGAAAGTATATAACCTCAGTGCTAGAGATCAGTTCTAACATACAACATGGTTGTATTAGAAAAAGTGGTGTTCATCTCATCAGGAATATCCCTAATTTTCGGAGGGATTTTCATCATTTACTCGGTTGCTATAGAGTAAAATATCGGTAAGTTAATTTTTTATTTTTACAATCAGTTCAAAAGTTTAATAGAGAGAGAGAAGAAGATCTTGATCAGATAAAGGTAAGATGAAAGTTGTAGGGTCATAAGGCAGAATAGGAGATGAAGTTCTCACACCGGTACCTCAAGTGGTTAGACTCTCGTCTGGTTAGTCAAAGATCTATAGTTCAATTCCGGTTGGATGTATGAAGGTTAAAACTTTAAATTATCTGTTATTGGATTATGCTGTGAATTTTTTTATTTTTACAATCACTTCAAAAGTTTGAGAGAGAGAGAGAGAGAGAGAGGAAGATCTCGATCAGATAAAGGTAAGATGATAGTTGTGACTATAAAGCAGAATAGGAGATGAAGTTCTCACACCACTACCTCAAGTGGTTAGAGCGTTGTCTGGCTAGTCGGAGATCCCTGGTTCGATTCCCGGTTGGGAAAGTGACTCCTTTACATAACAGTCTAATTGTTCTTTTTATCAAATTGCATGTTTAACAAAGATGTATCAAATCCTATAATATAGATATATGAAGATTAAAATTTTAAATTATCTTTTATTGGATTATGTTGTGAATGGAAAAATTTATAATGAAAGATTATTTATATTTTATATTTGCAGGAATAGGAATAGGACAATATTAAAAAACTAAAGAAAATCGGTAAGTGGAAATCAGATTGTTAAGATTTGAAATACAATCTCTTCTTTAACTTTAGAAAAAAAACCGCTAAATGGTTTTTTTTTTTCATTATGCCTTGTTTTTTTTTTCTTGTGTTTCTATTGTGAGAAATATGTTGGTTTTCATTGTAAACAAACTTACATCTGATTTTCACTTACAGGTAGTTATTTGTTAATATTGAATGATAAGGAACACGAAAAAAAAATGAATTCATTTACAAGTAAGTATCCTAAAACTAGTAATCATAATGTTTACATGTGAACGTAAAAATAATTTTCTGATAGTTTCCAGCTTCTTTTTTAGATTTTGATCATATTATTGACGAAGAACATGAAAAAACATTGAAGAGAAAAAGAAACGATGGTATCTTCAAGAAAGAAAAGAACCCGAGAAAGAATTTACCTGAACCATCTGACTGTTATAATGAGACAGATTCTGTTTTATCAAACGGTATAATAACATTATATTTTTATTTTTTTTTTCCAAGATTTAAAAGACAATTCATGTAGAATTAAAAAATTATTTCATTATTTTTCAAATTATCTACTATTTTTTAGATGTAACTGGAACACAACAAACACCAATAAAGGAAATGAAAATAAAGAAAAGGAAACACTCCGTAAAAGAATTCGAAATTGCAGCTTCAATTTCAAGTCATCCATCTCATGATCCAGAACCTCAACCTGCATCCAAATATGATGTGGTGTTGAGTCACGATAGCGAAGGTAAAAAATTGATTCCTGATTATTCCGTTTACTTAGGTAACGGTCTCAGTATTCAAATAAAAGAATTCAGGAAATCCAATTACATATGCCTAACCCGCGAATATGAAAGTGTAGTGAAAAATCGGTTTAATATTCCTATAACTGCATTAGACAATCTTATAAAAGGAATGCAATTTATTATTTCATTTATAAAATCTTGTGATAAATAACCTTATTATTCCTGTTATTTCTCATCTTTTGATTTATATGTTTTATTTGAAGGAATACTCATTTCAGAATTATGTTCAAACATTTCGTACCGATTTGGAAAATTATTCTGATCCATTAACTGCGTTAATAGATAATAAAAATGAAATTTTTAACTTATTAAATAATAGCCTATCTTTAAGAATACGTTTTATTATATGTGAATGTGTTGAATTCATTAAATATGAAAATATAGAAAAAAATGAATATATAAAACAAGAATTTTATTTTTCATCATTTTGCGAAAGATTATTATCACAATATCAAATAGATGAAAAAATAGATAACGCTATCAAAAAAATAATATCTTCAATTGAAAACTTTTTACGATTAGGTAGTGGGTGGATCATTAATGATATTAAATATATTGAGGTGCATTTAGGGTTATATAGTGAACCAAACGGAGGGTGTGGGTTTGTAATACTACCAAAAATATTGAAAGCTAAAAAATGTGTCATCCATGTTAAAAATTCTGATCTAAAGTGTTTTTTATATTCTGTTTTAGCTGGAATATTTCCTATGATAAATAATAAATCCAACCCAACTTCATTTAAAAAATATTTAAAATATTTAGATTTCAATTTTCTTAATTACCCTGTTAAAATAACTCAAATACCCGAATTTGAAAGAAAGAATAATCTTAAAATTAACGTCTATGGGTATGAAAATAATCTATTCCCGATATATATTAGTAAAATTAAAAATAAGAAAGAAATAGATTTGATGTTATATAAAAATCATTATTTTTTTATTTCTAATTTCAACAGATTGTTATGCGTGAAAAATGGATTACATTTTCATTGTAAAAATTGCCTTTCATCATTTCAAAGAAAAGATACTTTAAACACCCATCAATTATTTTGTTTAGAGAACAAACCCGAACGCATAAGAATGCCAAAAGACGGTGAAAACTTTATGAGATTTAAATCATTTCAAAAATTATTGAAAACAAATTTTGTGATTTATGCAGATTTTGAAAGTTTGATCATACCTCTCAAAACAGTATTCCCTTCACAAAAACAAAGTTATACAGTTAAAACTCAAGTCCATGAACCTATCTGCTATGCATTGTTTATTATAACTGATGATAAAAAAATTGTTTATCATAAATATTATAGAGGTGGTGATTGTGTGGAAAATTTTCTTACAACTTTGCAAAAAATAGAGAATACTTTATCTAAGTATCTGCAAAGAAATGTTCCAATGATCGATTCTGATTTTCCAAAAAGTTCGAAATGTTATATTTGCGGTAAACAGTTTGAAACAGGAGATATAATTTCTAGAGACCATAACCATATAACGGGACGATTTAACGGATTATGTCACTCCTCCCCATGCAATTTAAATTTACAAATATCGCCTTTTATACCTGTTGTTATTCATAATTTAACTGGATATGATTCTCATTTGATTTTTAAAAAAATTTCAAACAGATTTGCCAAAAATATTCGTGTTATACCAATAAACAATGAAAAATTTACTACCTTCACAATTGACCGATTAAAGTTTTTAGATAGTTATAATTTTTTAAGTTCACCTCTATCAAAGCTGGTTGATACTTTAAATATATCAGATTATAATTTCCCTATTTTTAATGAATTCTTCCCCTCAAAAAAGAAATATCAGTTATTAAGAAGAAAAGGTGTTTTTCCTTATTCATATTTAAATAGTGAAATAAAATTAAATGGTGTTGAACTCCCCTCTAAAAAATGTTTTTTCAATGATCTCACAAACGAGCACATAACTGATGAAGAATATATGTTTGCGAAAAAAATTTGGAAAAAATTTAAATGTAAAACTTTTGAAGATTATCTTAAATTATATTTATTTTGTGATTGTATACTATTAGCAGAAGTGTTTGAAAGTTTTAGAGATATCACTATGAAAATCTATAATTTAGAAGCATTGGAATTCATATCAGCAGCCGATTTAACTTGGAGTGCAGGACTTAAAATGACAGATTGCACCCTTGAACTCATTAAAGACGTAGATATGTACCTGTTACTTGAACATGGAATACGAGGAGGGGTGTGTATGGTTGGTAAAAGATTCAGCGAAGCAAATAATATTTATATTCCAAAAACATATAACCCTGATTTAGAAGAAAAATACATAATATCTTTAGATGTGACTAACCTTTACGGATATGTTATGTCGAGTTATTTACCAATAGGGAATTTTAAATGGTTGAGTTCTAAGGAAATAGAACAATTTAATATATTTAAAGTTACAGCCGATTCAGATATCGGATATATATTAGAAGTAGACTTATCCTATCCAGAATCCTTACACGATGAACATGAATCTTTTCCTTTGGCAGCGGAACACGTTGAAGTTACTTATGATGATTTATCACCATATCAAAAACATTTATTACAGCAGTTTAATTTAAAGTTTAATAAAACAAAAAAGCTTATTCCAAATTTAAACGATAAAAAAAGTTATGTAGTTCATTATTTGAACTTACAATTTTATTTAAAACAGGGAATGATTTTAAAACAAATTCATAGAATAGTTTCCTTTCGCCAAACACCATGGTTGAAACCCTATATCGAATTGAATAATAACGAACGCAAGAAGGCGAAAGGAAACTTTTTTAAAAATTTTTTCAAATTAATGAATAACGCATTTTTTGGTCGTACGTTATTAAATGTTAGAAAACTAAGAAACGTTTCAATCGGTATTACCGAAAAAGAATGCAAAAAACACTTACAAAGTTCGTGTTTAGATTATTTTCAACCGATTAACGAACATTGTGTTTTATTTAAAAAAAAACGTAGTACTTTATGTTTAAATAAACCGATTTATATTGGATTTACTGTATTGGAATTAAGCAAACTTCACATGCATCGAATTTACTATGAAGTTTTTAAAAAATATTACAATGATAAAGTCACATTATTATATACAGACACTGATAGTCTGTGTTTAGAAATAAAAACTCATGATATTTATGAAGATATGGCAACAGAACTCCCTAATATCTTCGATTTTTCGAATTATGAACAAGATCATTTCTTGTATAATACTGCGAACTATATGCGGTTAGGGTTTTTAAAAGATGAAACAAGAGGTTTAGCGATTAAGGAGTTTTGTGGTTTGAAACCAAAAATGTATTCATATATTTTTGGAACGGAATGTAAAAAAACAGCAAAAGGAATAAAAGCTAGTGTTTTGAAAACTCTTCAACATGATAATTTTATCAAAACATTACGAAATGATGATTTATTACGAAATAAACAATCTCAAATTATTAGTAAAAATCATGAGTTGTGTACTGTTAACCTAAATAAAATTTCGTTAAGTAGTTTTTATGATAAAAAATATATATTAGATGATAAAATTACATGTTTGTCTTATGGACATTATATGATAAAAGGTATAAAACAGGAAGAATAATTTTCAATTAAACTACACGGAATTAAAATACTTGATCTCACACTACATGAGAGAAATACACAAATCATGATTTTTAGTTTTAGTGATAATTTTTATAAATAAATTTTTTTATCTTTTTAAACTATTATTTTAATAAGACTATGTGAACATTTTAATAAGAGTATGTGACTGTTTCTACTCAGATGAAAGAAGTTAGAATGTGATGAACTCTTCTAGTCAAATGGAATGACTACATTTTGTATGTTATAAATAATGTGTTAACAAAAAATAAATGGTGTTTTTTATTTTATATGGTGTCTAGTGTATATTATTCAAATAATTAAAAGGTTAAAAACTTACCAATTTTAAATGATGTGGTGATAACTTACACGTCAAAATAGAAACACGAAAGGCTGTGCAAATATCAATCTACATATTTCATAATCATGGGTGATGCACCTCCTAACAGTGTGGGGCTTGGTCGACGAGTTCTTTCGTTCTAAAATAATCATTTCCTTTCAGATAACTCGCAGGAAGTTTATGCATACTAACAGGAAATTCGTAATCGCATTTCTTCTATGATAAGAATATATCTAAAATTGTATCAAGGTTGTTGAATAGAGTTAGAGTGAAACACGAGATTATTTCTGTATTAACAGAAAACATAACTATTTATAAAATGGAAATACATTTCTCTAGAAAATGAGTTATCAAAATACATTATCGATCTGTATATAAGAATTCACTCTTAGTTACCATTTAATCATCATGAATCGACATGGTCGTACTTGTAGAGGGTGTCGGTATAATGGTGTTAATTGTAGGATGTTTGCTTCAAACTTACATCAGCCAACATTCTGGAACGATACTATCTGTGCTATTTGTTTGGAAGGGCAGGCAGATTGGACGATATTCTGCGGGCATACATTTCACCAAAGTTGTATTAGTGAATGGTTCAGAATAAAATTCAGCTGTCCTGTCTGCAGACGCACACCAATTAATATGATGAGAGGGAGGAGATAGATATATGATTTAAGATATATGACGATGTATTCAACGAATACATCTAAAAACACAATCATGAGATGTACATTCAGAACATTAAAGGTTAGGGGGTTATAAATTCTTATACTTTATACCCGTTAACTCTCATACGGTCATATAACACTCATCTGAAGTTAACGGGTATAAAGTATAAGAATTTAAATACTTATAGTAGGTTTAAGGACTTCATCTCCTATTAGGTTAGGGGTTATAAATTCTTAGTGGTGTTTGATCCCTTCTGGAATAAATTCTTATACTTTATACCCGTTAACCCTCATACAGTCATATAACACTCATCTGAAGTTAACGGGTATAAAGTATAAGAATTTATTCCAGAAGTGATCAAACACCACTACTTATGTGCTCATTTTCCCAGGTCATAGACACTATCGAAATCTAATATTTCTGGTCACATATCTCCCATTACTAGAGTAATTAAATGATAGTTGATAGTTATGATAAATTGTTGTTAGCGATAAATTGATGTTGTAAATAAATTATATTGTTAAAGTTAAATAGGCTAATCTTTTTATAATGATTAATGAATTCTTTTCAGGACTTACACATAAGCAAAATAATTGGAGGGTTATTGCAGCACAACAACGAGCAATGTACGTTTAAATGTTAATTCCACTATATATGAATTTACGGCAATGTTAATGTGATTTAAAATAATGAATTTAATAATTAAAAGTGACTTGTAATTTCGTATTGCCAAAATATGCTGCAAGGAAAATGTAAGTTTTCTAATCGAAAGTGGCATCTACAACACCGTAAGTGGAAATGCTCGTGAGTCATCCTGTTGACCTCCAGAATGTAATGTTTAATCCATATTAGTTAATATCTCAGTTCTATCTATAGCCAATACTGATAAATACTCTCAAGGAAATCTCAAGGAAAATTTTTGAAACAAATATGAAAAGGAATCAAAAGTGGAAATTCTTAGTGAACTACCCTAACTCCTCCAAAATTTGAATATGAATCCATAAAATATCATGTAAGCTATATTTATAATCAATCTTAAAAATGTTAGAATTCAAGGAAAGTGTAAATTGTTGAACCAGAATTGGAAAAGAACCAGAAGGCGAAATCTGCAGTGAAGGCCCCTTCACCTTCCTTTTAATTTCGGGTCTGAATTCATATTGGGCATCATCTAAGGTCTGTGTATTGTGGATTCTGTAAAATATATGTTTCAAATCATTTTGGTAAAAACATAGATAAAAAATTTAATTGTCACCAATAAACATTTATAGAAGGTAACTTAGAAAATACTTGAATCTTTAGAAAATACTATACAATAATGTATAAGGAAAGTATTGTAACTGGATCGAAAATTCGAATTCGAGCTTTCGACTGGAGACACGTTTCAAGCATCCCTGATCACGAATCGAACATTTTTGAAGTGATATGTGTGTGTGTGTGTGTGTGTGTGTGTGTGTGTGTGTATGTCTGTGAGTCTGTGGAGACGATAACTCACGATCAAATGAACCGATTCGAACGAAATTTGGTACAAAAATTACAATCCGTAAACACTGGAAGCCTATTGTTTTTATACGCAATCGAATGTTCAGAACCCCTAAATTTTGGAATGAAATTTTGAAAAAATTATCAGAAAATCAGAACCGCAAATAAAGATACTCAAATAGACATTTCTTATGTAATTTTTCATTAAAAAACGATTGACATAAATTTTAGAACGTTAACATGAATCGTTATCGAGATATTGCACATTTTCCTGAAAAATTACCAAAAAGCCATATAAAATAAAAAGAAATATTTCTTAGTGAGAAACATGTTCACTTTTCATATGTAATACCATGCGATAAATTTGGTGACATCATTCTCGTGGATCTAGCTCGTTCTATTTCTGAAAAAAGGTACTTTGAGTAATACTTTTGTATTTGAACGCCAATAGTCATTTATCTGCTGTAAGAATAACTTATTTCTCAGTCCATAACGCTTGTCGAGGTTTTGGCGACAAATTTGGTGGAATGTTGTCACCTTGGCGACTTCTTTAAATGTTGCTAAATTAACGATAAACTTGCCAAATGGATGAAAGTGACTCTAAATCAATGAAAATGACCACTCATTGACGAACATTCAATATCTTGGAAATAATATAAATATCTACTATAAAAAATAATATTTCTCAGTCCATAACGCTTGTCGAGGTTTTGGCGACAAATTTGGTGGAATGTTGTCATCTTGGCGACTTCTTTAAATGTTGCTAAATTAACGATAAACTTGCCAAATGGATGAAAGTGACTCTAAATCAATGAAAATGACCACTCATTGACGAACATTCAATATCTTGGAAATAATATAAATATCACTATAAAAAATAATATTTTTTTTTACTATAAAAGTAATAAATTCATTGGATTATATAAGGAAAGTCATGTGCTGCCCACATCAGATTTTCTTTGGTTATTATGTTTAGTTGCATATAGCCTGTCTCTCTATTACGAATTGTAAACGCAAACCAAATCCAAGGTAATTTTGTTTCTACGGCTCCTGAACCCAGACATAACAGTGTCTGTGCATGCGTATTTCGTGTTTAATTTAATCAGCTGTACAAAGTTGCTTTAAAACTAAAGTTGTAAGTAAAATTAAGTTGTCTTAAAACAAGAGTTAGCTCATGGTTGTGGTTTTCAATAATTCAGAAATTCTTTGAATAAATATCAAATCTAAGAGCAAGTTATCTTTCTAAAGGAATTATGCTCAGTAAATAAAGGCGAAGTAAGTTTTCACTTAGCGAACTTAGTTTTTACTTATTCTTTATGTAAATAAGAACTGTAAGATGCAACAAGTTATGTTGATAATTATTTATTCTTATTTATTTTTCATAGACCATAATGTGGGATAATTTATTTAAAGTGACGTATTGTGGGACATTGAATCGTCATGAAGAACCATGAAATCCTCCAATTCTCATTCAATGAAAGACTTGCTTACTTTACAGAAAGGTAAAATATAATTAGTCTGAGCATTACAGATTCTTAAGTTATTTTTCAAAATCCATTCTTTATTTAATTATATTGGAAACTTTAGTTTTTACTTACAAGCATATTACCGTTATCGATTACACGATTATTCCGTCAAATTTTAACTAAGACCAGAGTTTTATTACTTTGAGACCAGAGTGATGATCAGCTTAGTTGACCCGTATATCAATTATTTCAATAGTCGACTTATGAGCATATAGGAATCAGTCGATACCTGCACTTGAATGGGATACAAGTTAAACAGCTGCTGGCGTGGCAGACCAGTGGTTCACTCGCGGGGTATTTGGACGACCCGAGTTCGATTCCTGCCTCTAACCAAACTATCGCCTTGTTCACGCGGAATACGATCACTTTAAACAGGTGAAACCGTAAGTCCCCCCGAGAGGTTGGTGGTAGGAGAAAAAGGGTATGAACCCCATGCATACCTCCCCCACTAGGTTCTTGTCTAAATTGTGTGGCATTTCCCGGCCGTCCAAACAGGTTACTTACACCTTTGGATAGCTCGGTCACTCAAATTTCTGCTCATGCCTTAGAGCGAGTCGAGTGGTCTGGATTTTCGACACCTTTGGACAGATCGGACGGTCTAGGTCAAAGAAATAAGTTAAACAGCTCTCAATTGCCGCACATCCTCGTCGTTGACTGAGTCCTTTAAATCACAAAACGCAAGTTGAGTTCATGACTGACTGCATATTTTTAAATTGAAACCTATCACAAAACCTCGTGATCCCGAGATTTTTCTACCAGTCTGCACATCTAGAATTTTTTACACGTCTGTTATTTTTGTTGTTGTTGTTGTTGAAACCCAGACCGTCCGACCTACCAGAAAGGTGTAAGGTAACTGTTTGGACGGTCGGGAAGTGCCACCCAATTTAGACCGGAACCCAGTGGTGGAGGCATCCACAGGGACCGTACCCTCCTTCCCCTACCACCAACCTCTCGGAAGGACTTTCGGACCCACATGTTTAACGTGATCGTACTCCGCATGAACACGGCGGCAGTTTTGGCAGTGGCTGGAATCGAACCCGGGCCTACCGAGTGCAACTCCAGCGCGCTAACCAATGGGCTACCGCGCCCGACGTCTGTTATTTTTGTGTTTTAGTTAGGTAACCTTAACTTTTTTAACATGACTTCTGTGAAACATGCCCTCCTTTATGACCCCCCAACTTTATTGGGTGTTGCTTTGCCCTCTCATCAGTAAATGTTAGTTTAAGAGTCAGTCTTGATTGGGTGTTGGTTCGCCTGCCTCTTATTGACGAAGCCTCGAATTGATTGGGTGGTTTTTACCCAACTTGACTATGTGTATCCATTACCTGCTGGCGTCAAACCAAATTAAAATATTTATATGTCATAAACAACTGTCCGATTCCATGTCAATGTTGGAGCCTTCAGTCTGGCCTCTTTTTTAGCTCATCTCCCTACTCGTTCTCAACTGTCGTTTTAATCGTCTAATTTATTGATATCTATGGTCTCTGTTTACAGTCTCACATAGATTACTTTCTCTTAGCAGCGTAATGCATGTGAAAAGTATTGCAACATATTCAAATTCCATGTTTCGACACATTTATATACTTTGATCATCTCTAAACTCTAATTGGGGTGATGTATGCGTGTATGCGTCAGTGTGTATCTGTTTGGAAATATATACGATATTTGGTGAACTCAAGCGGCTAATTTGGATAAATGTCGTCTTATTGAAATTTATATTATTACCAAATTGGTAAAAATATCTCCATAATTTCAAAAGTAGCACTAAATTTTAAAAAATGATGTCAACTAGATGAATGAATTAAACTATTTAATATATGGACTAAATTACTTATATCAATCAATATTGATAATTGTCAAATTAGGTTTACTCGAAATAAACGTAAATAGTATTATGTACACCATTTTTTACTGTGAAATAAGTAAATACAATGCTTGATATAAAGAAAGTCATTTGATGCCCACATCAAAATTTATTAAACGCTAACAAATGCTTGAAATATACGAAAATTCGAATTATCTTTCGAAAAATAAAAATTCAGGATATTTAAATATATTTAATGAATAATTACGACAAAGTCAACTCAAAGAACTTGTCATCATGTTGCTGGAATTGGAAATGTATCTGTATATGAACAGATGTAAAACACAAATTGCATAACTAAACTCATCTGGACTAAATTTAAAGTCAGTTTATCTCTAAGTAGAATCTGTTAGAATGATGGAAGAATCCAAGTCATCTCAACGAGAATTAAAAGCCATTGAAAAAAAATCTACCCCGTAAATACTGTTTGCAGTTTTGATCTACTTTCTATCCTGAAAGCAACTCCAAATTTATGGATTATCCACGTATTGTTGATATTGCCAGATTAGCTTGGTAATTTCGGATTAGCTTGAATAAATTTGAAGATTTGGAGATTTTTCGATTTGTTTAAATTTCATTATTATTTCATTATATTGTCTCCATATGACCTTTGTTTTTATTTTAGAATATTTTGAGACTGGGTGGCACTAAATATTATTACAGTGTCGTAATTTCTGCGGCATAAAAATGTTTATTTATTGTGGATGCATAGTTTGACCAATTATTCTCATTATTAATACTTATGGAAATCGCCAAAAAATAAAATCGATAAATTAAGGTATACGTCAAATTAATAATAAATAAATATTTCATATTAGGCTACGAATTTCAAAAATAGAATGTATAGTTTGTACATTACTGAAACGTCGTGAGCCTAATTGCAGCATTTTACGCATTGAATTCGAGGGACCGAATTGGCCTATGAGAATTCAAAATAACCTATTTTCTAATATTGAGAAAAATATGCCATACTTGACACAATTCTCTACATACAAGTTTTCATTTACATTTTATTTATTAAATACAAAATACTAAACGATACTAACTACTTGTTTCTATATAATATATTTGTTAAAGAATCACTGCAAAGCTAAGATAAATCGTAAATTTTTGTCAAAGATATTTCACTGAATTTTACAAACAACAAACCTTTCAAACCTTTAATACAATATGTTTTATACAGCCGTCATTATGGCAGATCAGCTATAACATAAAAGAATGGTACACGGTTTGATCGACCTATCTGCTGTGTCCAGCTTTTCCCTACATGTTTCTAGACTCAAGTTAAATAAAAAAATTGTTACAACTTAAAAAAATCTGGGTGTGGGCAGCGCATGACTTACCCTGCTGATTCAAATTCAGATGTTCTTTATGTGTTTAATATTTCATTAGATTGAGTTTAATTGCAGCAATTAACACTAAATTTGCATTTTTAATTCAATTTTTGTTTTTATTTGGTAACTAGCAGCATACCTGTTCTTCGTACGGAGTATATAATATAAAGAAATTTATAATTCGCAATCATGTGCAAATTCTGTTAAAATATTAAATTTATTGCTCATAAAGAGCAGTTTAAGAATATCTGTTCTCACTATGCAAAATTATCTTCACGGGCAGATCTGAAAAATAAAACATCCTGGCCCCTTTTGTAAGCAAATTTACAAAAAAAAATGGAATTGAATCAATATATGCAACCCCGTACTACTTATATTGTCGCAGATTAGAAAATATGCCAGTGTGTTAGTAGAAGCTTACCCGTATTGCAATATGAGTCTCAAAAATATTTGCCAAAATAAAAGAGATGACGTAAAAAATTGAAAGTATCAAAACTCCCCGTAA